>OX388222.1:17647049-18017049 GCA_947578815.1 Epinotia ramella
CCGGTTTAATTTTGCCTGTATGTCAATCTGTTTTTAGATATACCGGTATAAATTACATAATATATGTCGAAAACAAAAATCTGCTTTTAGATATAGCTTTAACTTAAAAATGCAAGTAGCTGCGACCCCAAGGGGATCGCGATCCATAGTTTCAAAAACAATTGGATCAGAATAAGAGAAATTGGAAATATAAGAGCTCTAAAAAAATTAATATTGTATTAAGAAGTAACGCTGCAAATGAAAATTATAAATTTAAATTAAAGGAAAAATTGTCTGGAATGCTTTAAAACTTCGATAGTGTCAAAAGATTTTCTGCATTTGCAGCCGGGCCAATCTCGCTCGTATGAACGTTGCATTTTTAAGTAAACAAGTTGAGCAACTAATAACTCATTAGATTTTGTTGCGAATTACAAACTTATTGCATTTGTTTACATGTTTAAAACTTATACAAAGTGTTTTAGCCAATTTTAATCATATACGATGCAAGCCGTCGTCCCCTAGGGCGGGCTGTGTGGCCGTCCGCGCTGCGCCCGCGGTCCGCGGCGCGCACGCGGTCGCCGCGTGCCGCTCCGCCGCCTCCAGCGCCAGCGCCAGTTCCACAGCGCGCTTGTAGTCTATATTTTGCTCAGCAAATATCCTGGATCTCATGTCTTCATTAAACCCAACGCCGGCGTTGTTTATTAACAAATCCAATCTGTCTTGAGTTTTCAGGATATCTGCCGCGAATTCCCGAACTGACTCCAGAGAGCCCAAGTCAAGAAGTTTAAAGATAGCTTTGCTGCCGGTTTTTTCTTCAATAACTTTCTGGGCGTGTATCTCCTCAGTTGCTCATTGGTCTGGCTACTCACGCTCTGATTCGCACAGTCCTCCTCGTCGGCACTGGGCTCAACCCGCGGTGCCCCCGGTGCCAGGTCGGGTGCGGGCACCGGAGTCTGCAACGTAGCGGGTGGATCCCGCGCCGAAGCAGAGGCGGCACGAGCAGAGAGTGCTTCCAGGCGTAACCGATCAAGTGTGGCGTCATCCAACCGCTTGTGCCGCTGGATGACGCGCACTTGATCCGATAGACGCTGCGCAGACACGGTGACGGCCGGCTCAAGCGCCTGAAACAGAGGCAGCATCCGGACACGGTACGCGGATAGATTAGTTCCTCCCTCTGTCGCCCCATAGTAGGCGCGCATGCAGTTTTCGTTGATCGATTGTGACCACTGCATGCGGCGCACTGTACCACCGGTAGCGGGAGCCGTGGGCGGAGCAGGATGCCCCGCAGGCCCCAAGCGTGCCGGCAGCGGAGGCCGCCCGCGCCGCGCAGGTGGTTGTGGCGGCGGCGGCGGCGACCCGCACTCGTCACTTGAACTGCTGCTGGTGTCAGTAGTTACCTATTTATTTGTTAAACAGTCAGTGCATAATAGCGTTGAAAATGTCGGAAAAAATCAAATGATTTTTTCGGGAATTTATGAAATTTTCGTTTTTTTCCGTTTTTTTCGGATTTTCAACGAAAAAAACCAATACGTCATTGTGACAACTGAACTAAAACGCCATAGTTAATTATAAATCTGGTTTCTGAATAAATAGATTTGGAGTACCCCAGGGAAGTGTCCTTATGGCGAAGAAACCCTTTGCTTTCAGGTGATGGATAGTATACTCACAGTGCTCTTGCCATAGGGCACCAGCTTGACCTTGACGGCGCCACGGAGGTCACGCCACACCGGCGCGAGCTGCTCCGTGATGAATTTCTTGCTGTCGGGGCACAGGCTCTCGTAGTACAGGGCTATTTTCACCTGCAACAAATAAGAGGTTAATTGATTACTTCTAAAGCAGGCGCTGACCGCTGATGACCTGGTAAAGGTCGTGGGAGTCCACTGGATGCGGGTGGCGCAGGAACGGTCACATTGGCACTCTTTGGGGGAGGCACACTATTGAATACATAGTCATATGCAATAGTAGCTTATATATTCGACCACTCGCTGCACCTCCTATCCTGTCATAAAATATAATTATTTATATTTTAAAATTACCATAAAAGTATTCGAAGTCGAATAAAAACGTACCCTCGAGTCAAACCACTAGCAATACAAAATGTGGATCGATTAAGCGGACGCATCGTAAAAAATATGTAGAAATTTGCAGATTTCATTATATTACCATTACGTTATCGTTATTATTTTGGAACAGGATAGGCGGCCAAAACCGTCAATGATCCGGGCCTACTGTTAAAAACGAATCGCAAGCGGGAGTCGATGTAAGCGTATTAAATCTTTCTTATGGCTCTGTGTCATGTAACGATGGAGCAGTTCGAAAATTTTGAAAAGAATGTTATGGAGTGCCGTATTGGGAATACAGGCGTTAGTGATCCATTTTATCGAAACGTTAGCCACTCAAATTTGAATGTTAACGTTAGACGCGGAGGATATTTGAACAGCGGACCAATGGAGTGATTGATAGTTATTCACGCTAGGCATAAAGCAACAAGGTATAGTAATATAAATAATATAATAGATGGCGTTTTATAGTCAATAGAAAGGGATCTTAACGTCGGGTTAAAGCCAGGCGCTCATTAGTCACTGGGGGGGTCTGCACAGCACAAGCAAGCAATTAAACATTTATTGCCTAATATTTGAGGACTTCCGTCGATTCCACAAGGATCACCTTTGGCACTTCATTAGTTGCTATTTCAACGGAATCTTATCAGAATCTGTGACGTGCTTTTGTACTTTTAAGTACATAATTGAGGAATTCCATAGTGGGTAGGCCCCCGACAATGTGAACCGATGACCTGGTAAAAGGTTGCGGGAGTTCGCTGGATGCGGGTGGCGCAGGACCGGTCGCTTTGGCAGTGTTTGGGGGAGGCCTATGTCCAGCAGTGGACGTCTTTCGGCTGATATGATGATGATGAGATTTTGTATGCTATGTTTGCTTACAATACCGCTCGGTCGGTATCTCGGTATGCGACCTCTTGACTCCAATCAAATAATTACTGCCCCACGGTCGAGAACACCCTCCGCACAGAATATTCAAAATGGCCGGTCTGGTCTAGTTTAATTTATGCGCCTGATAAAATCTTTGGGATATGCGTGCGGAATTTTTATGTGTGGAAGGAGGTATTTTAAAATTTTGCTCCAAAGAGAATGCGGCGGTGATATAGATAATCTTTTATCACGCAAACTTATATTATTATTTTGTTACTTGACTAAAGCTGTGTCCCGTAAAACATTACACCCTTGACACACCGCATAGGAGAATAACAATAGGATGCAGATTCAGGCACCGTATAGATAAATAATACATTTTGATTTATAATGGACGTAAAAAAATACTCTTCATTTATCGGGAATGCATAAATAGACTCTTTTATTCGGCGTCGGGAAGTGCAAAATATGGGTGTAACTTTTTTATGCCGCCGTCTGAATGCGTGTCAGTGAACGGGTTAGGGACGTTTTTTTATACGACGGACACAAAACACATTCAAAATAGTTCGGAAATATTTTACGGGTGCATTCATTGGTGATTTGATTTATTCCACTGACATGCAGATATGAGTGCTCGTTAGATTTATTTGGCTGCTGTTTTTGCATTGATACTGTGCGTTACGCATGATCGGTCATGTCAATTGGCAGTTAGTGTCTATTGACGTTTGCGAGGGAGACCCGAGAACCCCCGAGAACACCCGAGAAGCGTGAATGTGATCGCTTTCTCGCCGTCTCGTTCTCTCGTTTCTCGAACGCAAGACTTCTCGGTGAGACTTCTCGCGAGTCTGTAGCCAATTTGTGACTTAAAAACGTAAAAAATGCTGAGGCTGCAACTGCTGTCTGTGACCACATATGTAGATTTATTAAATGCAACAAAAACTATCAACATACATAAACTCACGCTTCAATTTCCAAAAAAGGTAGACAGAGTACATTAAATTAGTTTTTCAGTGCCATTTCTAGCAAGACCTAGGTCTAATTATGTTTATTTATGCATGCATAACAATATTTTGCTTGTCCAGTATTAATATGTATTTGGACGAGCTGGCAACGTTTTTTATTAAAAGAGACAAGAAATATGAAATATGCATGCAAAAAAACCTCAGCCGAATGCTTTATAATATTAGTATGGATTAGTATGGATAAGTACTTGATTCGAACAATTGGTTTGAACGAGAAAAAAACTAAATGCATATTACCTAAATTCATATGTAGTTAGATATGGTTGTCTGCATGCGCATGTGATTGTGATGTCGTATTAATTTGCTGTATTGTTTTTCACAGCAAGCGACAGTGGAGTTCTTCTTCTATAAAGACCATATTCCCGTCGACGACCTCGGCATTACGGCAAAAGAAATAGACCAGTATAAGTTCACTATATGGTACAAGAAACGCAACATGAAGTCCTACAAACTGGAGACCAGAGAGCCTGCCGTGCGGAGCGCCTGGGTCGAGGAGATCACATCGCTGCTGTGGGAACAGGCTATGCAGAAGAAAGGTACGGTCCCATTATGTCAAAAATTATATTATGTGTCGCAGTAATGAGAGAAGGCATGACAATACACCAGACAGGTAACATGCAGCACGGGTAGTGGGTACATGTCTCTTCTAGCTCGTCCCTCGAACCTCTTAAACGGACCTCATTGCAAGGTTGTGTGGAGATCTCGTCAGCGTCGTTGCGTTCTTGGAAAACAAAGGCGGAAATACACTGAGAAAAATGGATTGAAGAAGACGAAATAAAATATTATGCAAACATTCTAAAATACACTGCCTGCCACTAATAAAACAGTGCGCAACACTTTAAATAGTGACACGAATCTAAATCTATTCTGCTGGACATTGAACTTTATCGTGCAAGAAACCTCACCAAAACATTAAGTTCAAATGCCTTATCTTGTATCGTGCAAGTAGTATACAATATTATGCACACAGCACTAAAAAGACATGACGTCACTTATGCATCGTAAAATTGTGGGGTAAGCATCATACTATACAGTGATCAATGCACGTTAAATTAGTGACGTCACAAATGCACCATAAAATATCGTCCTTTGCGTAGAAAGATATGGTTCGAAGAGTTGCACCATGGCATTTTGTGCAATGCATGTATATATTGCAAACTATGCAGCAAGTTAGATAGTGCCCTCCGTCGGCTCCGTGCCAACAAAATTACCCGTTATACATAGCGCTTGGCGCTGTATAGTGAGATGTTTTAACAGCTCATCTTAAGAACAATGGTACCTATTATGCCCTTCGTTGACTTCGACCACTAATTATCAATTCAAAATGAAAAGAAATACCAATGACCGTAACTTCTACGCAACTACGATGCGCTGTTGAGATTTTTCTAGAATTAATGTCATGTGTGTGTATAAAACTATGTAAGTTTGTATGGAACAGGGCTGTGGCTCTGTGCCCGAATCAAGTCGCATCGCACCTGAAAGGATTAATTTACACATGACCGGTTTTATACCTTTTTGTGGTCGACTCCAGAACAAAAACCCATTTCCTCGGTTTAGAACGAATTAATGAAAATTTGAATAGGTTCTGCATTTAACTTTCCAATACGAGCAGGTAGGCAATTGAGTTTAAGAGTGACTTTAAGTTTAGTGAATACCACCACCACCAACCGGATCATCAGTGACTGGTGATGATGAGATCGTCATACAAGGAGATGTTAAAGATGACCTCTTTGATATTATTCCAGAGAAGTGGCCTGAGGTAATATAATGGTTTCGTTTTTTTGGGGGCTGAGAGTAGAATCTGGAAGCTCTCATTCTAGTCACCCTGAGATTGGCTGTCGGTCTACGCCTTGGGGCCGACATTGTTTCTCCACATTGTTGCCCCTGCGGAACCTTGGTGGGAAGCCTGGGACACCATGGCCTATCTTGCGCGAAGAGTGCTGGTCGCCTGTCTCGCCACGCCTGCGTCAATGATATCATCCGTCGGGCCTTCGCCAGCGCCAACAATTCTATAAGGAAGTCTGCCGTCTACGGCAGAAGGTTCTTATTCAACAAAGCAACTCTGCCTTCCACGGCAGAAGTTTTAATTCAAAAAAGCAACTCTGCCGTCCACGGCAGAAGGTATCATTTTAAATAAGCTACTCTGCCGTCAACGGCGGACGATTCCAATTCAATAAGTACATCTGCCGTGCACGGCGGAAGATTCCAATTCAAAAAAGCAACTCTGCCGTCCACGGCAGAAGTTTTAATTCAAAAAAGTAACTCTGCCGTTCACGGCAAAAGGTACCATTTCAAATAAGCTACTCTGCCGTCCACGGCAGACGATTTCAATTCAATAAGATACTCTGCCGTGCACGGCGAAAGATTCCAATTCTATAAGGAAGTCTGCCGTCTACGGCAGAAGTTTCTTATTCAACAAAGCAACTCTGCCGTCCACGGCATAAGTTTTAATTCAAAAAAGTAGCTCTGCCGTTCACGGCAAAAGGTACCATTTCAAATAAGCTACTCTGCCGTCTACGGCAGACGATTCCATATCAATAAGTAACTCTGCCGTGCACGGCGGAAGATTCCAATTCTATAAGGAAGTCTGCCGTCTACGGCAGAAGGTTCTTATTCAACAAAGCAACTCTGCTCTCCACGGCAGAAGTTTTAGTTCAAAAAAGCAACTCTGCCGTCCACGGCAGAAGGTATCATTCCAAATAAGCTACTCTGCCGTCTACGGCAGACGTTTCCAATTTAATAAGTACCTCTGCCGTGCACGGCGGAAGATTCCAATTCAAAAAAGCAACTCTGCCGTCTACGGCAGACGATTCCAATTCAATAAGTAACTCTGCCGTGCACGGCGGAAGATTCCAATTCTATAAGGAAGTCTGCCGTCTACGGCAGAAGGTTCTTATTCAACAAAGCAACTCTGCCGTCCACGGCATAAGTTTTAATTCAAAAAAGTAACTCTGCCGTTCACGGCAAAAGATAGCATTTCAAATAAGCTACTCTGCCGTCTACGGCGGACGATTCCAATTCAATAAGTTACACTGCCATGCACGGCGGAAGATTCCAATTCAACAAAGCAACTCTGCCGTCCACGGCAGAAGTTTTAATTCAAAAAAGCAATTCTGCCGTCCACGGCAGAAGGTATTATTTCAAATAACCTACTCTGCCGTCAACGGCGGACGATTCCAATTCAATAAGTACCTCTGCCGTGCACGGCGGAAGATTTCAATTCAAAAAAGCAACTCTGCCGTCTACGGCAGACGATTCCAATTCAATAAGTAACTCTGCCGTGCACGGCGGAAGATTCCAATTCTATAAGGAAGTCTGCCGTCTACGGCAGAAGGTTCTTATTCAACAAAGCAACTCTGCCGTCCACGGCATAAGTTTTAATTCAAAAAAGTAACTCTTCCGTTCACGGCAAAAGATACCATTTCAAATAAGCTACTCTGCCGTCTACGGCGGACGATTCCAATTCAATAAGTAACCGTTACTCAGCTGACTTCAGAAGACTGCAAATAGAATTTCAAATATGAACCGTGTTTCTCTAGCGTTTCGGTTCAATACTCCGTGTTCATTCATTCATACACAACTTACAAACAAATGTTCTATTCTGCACATAAACTAAGGGTTTCAAAATCGCACCTCGACAGATTGAGAATAAGAATTGGGATGTTCCCATTTTGATCTTTATGTCCTCGGAAAATACCCGCCTTAAGTATATGAGTTATGTGACGTATCGGTCCAAAACATCTTTAGCATTCGATCCATTTTCAATATTTTACAATTCTCACGTATTAAATGCGTGTTTATCAATCTCACGTACAAGCCAGTTATTCTCTAGCTTCAAACCAAATCTGGTTCGGTGCATAGGTATAATGGCCATTGCCTTAAACCTCCGCGCACTTTTGGACCATACCAGTTTATGAAAAAGGTAGCCGGGGGTTTCGTGTTTTACTACCCCGAACAGCAGAGTGGCAAGGTGCAGGCGCCGGCGTGCAGGCATGTTAAGCAAGTTAGCGACTTTACATTAGAGTTCGGCAAGTTTGTCTGAAAATTACCCATGATTGTCAGTGCAAGTTTGCTTAACCTTGTCGTGACATGAAACGTAAGCCAACACATTGGTTAACAAAGCATCAGGCTCGAAATTTCTAAACATTTTCACTTGCAACATCGTTTACCATTGATTAACATACATATATTGAAAACCCATAACCCAAAACGAATAGAACTACCTACAGCTTTGGTCTCTTTCATTCCAAAACGAGGCAAAATGGCAAACCAGCGTGCGAGCCGGGGTTCGAACCCACGACTTCCAAATTGAAATTCGCGTGCCTTCCCGCCCGGCTACAGTGGCTTTTTGTACCAGTATAAGAGGTAGTTATACTGGTATAATAAGAGGTAGTTATACTGGTATAATAAGAGGTAGTTATACTGGTATAATAAGAGGTAGTTATACTGGTAGAGGAGTCTTACGGGCTTTAAAAACCACCATCTCACTTTTACTTGCATTGTACCTAAGACCATGTCGCCCGGCGTAACTCTCACATTTCGCAATCAGTTTTCTTATAGAGTTGATTGAAGGACCGAGCAGCACCATGTCATCAGCATAGCTAATATTATTTACTTGCACCAAAGATAAAGAAAGGTATAATTAAAGTAAATAATGGCTATTGAAATAAGGTTTAATTTGGCCTGATCGATGTCAGTTTTTTATAACATTGCCATTAACATTTTGTTGTACTGTGACGTCTGTGACAATGCATTCTAAAGCGTTCTATACACCTGTCAATTTGTCAATCTCAAAATTTGGCGTAGCCAGCTTTACGAAGGCGAGTGCCATGTGACCTGAGGGAAAACTAGACCTTATGGCAGTAGACTGGTGCCTTTCATCGAAACGCCGCTGTTAAATACCATTTCATATTTCGTACAAAGGTTTATTAGAAAAAGCCTATGGTACGAGTCAGGCTCCAAACCCAAGACCTCCAGATGGAAAGTAGCGATTTGAAGCAATTGGTTATGAATTTGACAATGACAAATTGACAGCTTATTGCTCATTTATGTTTTAAGTTTCTATGGCTGATAGTTTGAAAAGAGGTATTAAACTTTTCAGACTAAACCATTAGTAGGGTGACAATAAATTTTAATTAAAGTTTAATTTCAACTTAAAAATTTGTTATGATAAAAAAAAACTTGGTTCCACTTAAGTACTACATAAACGTGACCACCATCGATTACTGAATTAGAAAAATGGGTTCCTGTTCACCGATTAAATTCCACCGTGTATAGTGACGAAAATCCCATTCAGATATCTCAAAGACTCAGCCGAAGCTACAACCGTTTTAATATTGCTTGTCAATATAAATCAAACGGCTATCGGTTCTTCAATCTTTTATATACCTATCCAGTTTGGTCCACCGGATTTTGAAACAAATGAATACTTAATTATGTATTTTTTTTTAAACACTGTCTAAAAAAACTCTTATTTCGTATCTCTATTGACGTGAAAGATCTAACATATACGAAATCTACATATTTGGGTTCGTCTGTGATGTCTCTAAAAACTGGTCCAGGGTTTTCATTTTAAACCAAATGACACAAAAGTCAGAAAACCAGTTTTTTGGCCTAGAATTGTTCAACTTTGATGCCAAATATCTCGAAAACAATGAACTTTGAGTTGAGAGATGCCTACTAATTTGTATGAAGATTTTGAGCGTAAAAATTGGGCAACTTTGTGATTTTTTTTACACGAAATTAGTACATATTTATTAAGAAATTAAGATTCCAAGACAACTTCTTTATTTGATAAAATTCATTTGAATTTCTATGCCGGGGGGTCATGTTTCTCTGCAGCTGACTGTACAATAACGATAAAATTTGGACACATTTGAGATGCAAGCAATGGAAGACTGTCGGATTAACATTTGTGTGAAAGTGCTGTGATCTTATACATGACTTAGATTTTACTGTTAGTTTAAATAATGGGCTATACGAATTGAATGTCCCTCCTGTTGTCGATAGTAGATATATATTCGCATGTAAGTATCCCCAAAATTAGCCTGTACTAATATTAAGTATTCGCCACGCAACGCGGTGCAGTCCGCAGGTAGGTACTTGACCCATTCACCGCCCGCAACGCGGTGCAGTCCGCAGGTACTTGACCCATTCACCGCCCCGCAACGCGGTGCAGTCCGCAGGTACTTGACCCATTCACCGCCCGCAACGCGGTGCAGTCCGCAGGTACTTGACCCATTCACCGCCCCGCAACGCGGTGCAGTCCGCAGGTACTTGACCCATAAAATGATGGAAGTGGCTGGGCTATTGGATGAAACATCGGACGCCTGCCTAATAAAACTGTCTCACTTTTTATCTCTGGCAGACGGTGACTAGGCAACTGCTAGATGGGCCCCTATTAATAGCGACATTAAAAATGGCGTAAGGGCAACACCGCATACCCTGCGTACGTATTCTCGTTTTAAAAGGCCTACACGTTTTGGCATAAACGGCATCTGTTTCCGTCATATGCCACCCTTTGCGTTTTTTGGAGAGTTCTGTTGGATTGCCCTGGTCTAGTTTAATGATTATTAAATATTAGGAGGGGATGTGGAATCTGCTGTCCATAGTGCGAGAGATGTTCAAGAGGAGTGACAGGAATGCTATACCACTCTTGGAGATCATCACTGAGGAGGTCATGGCATGTGAACAGGTAAGTTTTTTGACATATATTTAACTAGTGGCTGTAACTCGCGAGCCTTTTTTTTTCCAAAACTCCATAGTTTTCTTTCGTCTTACCGTGCGATGTAAAATCCGAGCCCTGATAATCAGAGTCCTTAAAATACAAGTGTGGTTTTATGAAACGAGCGCCAGCGAGTTTCATAATAGGATCACACGAGTGTTTTAAGGCTAAATTATGTACAGCCCGCGCCGCGTTCGATGTGTGGAGGCCTTTAAAACAAGTTACAGAATAGGGGGGCTGCACGGCTATCACGGAACGGCCCGCGAGCTGTGTCACGGTGACATCCATCTCTTTCAAAGCGTTCTAATTAGAAAGATAAACCGTGCTGGGCTTGTGGTACAGTCCGTGCACTTTATGTGCATTGTAATAAGGTTCAATATAAATACAGGATGGTCAGTTAACTGTGTTGGCGTTTGTTCAGTCAAGTCTAAAAATATGTACATGTGGAACTTAAGTCTGGGGAATAAAATTAAAAAATCGTAGACATATTTATAGACGTGACCGTACCCTATGAAATTGGAATAATAAAATTTCACAGTTTATCGGTGACATTGATATACCTAGTACAGTAGCCGGCAAACTTCTTGCGCAACAAATGACGTCGTATCGTTACTGAAATCTTATGGCACTTACGTCCTTTCCCAAGTTACACAGAAAGCATTTTATCAAACGAATAGTAAACTTATACTATACCAGATTAAATATTCCTGAAAGTTACTAAAAGTATATTTGGGATACTGATGCTTACCATGACGCATATAAGCCACATAAGGCTGGTGAAGAGCAGGTCGAAGGTGACAAACAAGCAGAAGAACCGTCGTTTATGGAATGGAGAAAAATTGCTAAATACGCGACAGATTTTTGTGACGCGAACGCTATTCGTAAGAGTATAAAGCCGTTAAACACTTTTTGCAATAGCATATTCAATCATCCATATGAATCCATAAAAATCCATACGGATTACTGAAAAATACAATATTTTTCAACTATACACTTAAGAAACAATCATATATAGGTAGAGTGAAGTTAAATAAAAGCGTAAAAAAAAAATGCAGGAACTTACCAGATAGCAGATGAGAAGCGATGTGTATTATTAGAGTTCTTTACGGTAGGGTATACCTCGTGTCAACTATGAAGACGTATATAAGTTATTTAATTAAAGCGATGGTTATTTATACACTCACATAGTCCGACGTCGTCAACTACAAATTAATGTATTTGCACAATTTAGTATTAATGAAACTATACCATAACGAAAGCATATAGGCATTGTTCTGGCGCAGCGAGGGCTCTAGAGAAGGCTGCACGGATGCCCGGGGTATGCACTCAGTTCCATGCTCATCTAGGACTATGTCTTGTTTAAGCACGTCCAGTATTTGTGAGATGCTGGTCGCCTGAAATGTATAGTTAGCCCTTAAATTACCCTCCAAATTGAAAGAAATAGAAAACGATGTGACATTTCTTAATAAACTAAAAAAATGGCTGCATGACGAATCTTTCTATAATATTAGTGAGTATTTATAATATGTTTGTAATAATAATTTTAAATTTGTATAATTTATATCATTGTATAATGTTGACATTTTGGCACAGATTATATAACAACAGCGGCTCGACCTACCGAGTACCTACTTACTTTCTACGAAGCTCAATGAGTTACTTATACCTAGGTACAATGATTTATTTCATCATTTTTCAACAGTGATGTGGAAGTAGTATTGGAGTACAAAGTGGGTATTTCTGTTGATGTTGACTAAACTAAACCGTATAAAGACCTTTTAATAGGTAGAATTGTATAATTGGCCGTGGATCTTTATATTTTACCGTACCCACATAATTAAAAGTCATTCACGGCTAATCCTTGTTCACATCATGTCTATGAATTTAATTATAAATGGTTATACCTAGATGATAACAAACGTATAAAGCACACAAGGTCAAAACATCGATTCTTAGTTTTAAAATACGTAAAAGGATAAGTTGGAATATAATTAGCCATACCCAGCATATTATATGACATGAATATATGGTCTCCACATCTTCCTTCGTTAATAAAGCCGTCTTGTCATATAAGCTGCAATAAGGGCCTGGGCCAGGATTCTGTAAATATAAATAAAATGTGAACAATCACTGTAGCCAATTAAACTTAAGCCTCCGTTAATTGAAATGTGTTTTATTTAAATACTTATATTTAGTCGCTTTCGTACAACTACAAACGTTGGCTAATCTTTCAAACAAAGGCCATTGTCTCTATTATCGCATAGCCGCTAGCTACCGGGAAGCACGTGCCACAACAACATTCATATTGAAAAACAAACGGCATCGTCACAGTATTAAGGTTCAAATTTAATGTCACTGATATTCTAGATATTACGTTTTGGTAGTGTAGGACGATAGACCGCCCCGAATTGCGCTTTGTGACTCTCTGAAGACTGCAGTGAGAAAAGCTCAACTAACTGGTTCCTCGCGCATTTGAATGTACTAGCGTTATCGCAATGAATTTCAGTGGGCAACCCTCGTCTTGAAATGAATCGTCTCAAGCACGCCAGAAAGGTTTCTGTGGTTAGGTCTGAAGCCAGCTCTAGATGAACTGCCTTCGTCACAAAACACACACATACTAAAATATAGCCTTTACCTATGACAGATCGCCTAACGCGTGAAAGTTTGACGTTTATTGGCCCAGCGAAATCCACTCCGACTTTTTCATAAGCTCGACTAGTAGCAGTGACTCGACTCGCTGGCAAGGAACCCATCAGTTGTTTTGCTACAGTCGCTTTTTCTCTGAAACAGGTTATACATTTATGAGTAATTTTCTTAACTTCAATTAAGCCATTTACTATCCAAAACCTTTGATTCAAACTCGAAAGTACAAGCCTAGGTCCTGCGAAATACTACGTTTAAGTACATAGTTGTCATACAATTTTGTTTCTAGAAAAGCGTAAGGATTCTATTGGTAGCTTTTAATTTACTCTTGGACAATAAAAAAAAATGCATATTTTTTCTAAACTTTCAAGGTTTATATCTTTTTATGATTTGAATTATATTTTATAATTTATTCTTTATTACGATAATTTGATGGTTTACTATCCATTTAGCATCACTACGTTATCAATTTGAACATGAGGCATCATGGCTATTGAATACGAGTGGTCGATACCACTCGTTTTTAATTTTTTTATCGCTATTTCAAAATGGCACTTCATAATTTTTGTCAGTTTTCGAGTGAAAGAGTCGAGCGCTCGAAAGTCAAAAATCGGTCCCCAGGGACTTTTAAAACTAACACGATTTTTGTTTGCTGCCTCCTAGCCCATTACCTTGGATAAATAAAGACGCCACGCACGTAATGACATACCAGTTAGGCATTATTTCATTTGATATCAAAATTATGAGCTCGGCTATCTGACGTATCTCGATTGCACGTCGTGTAGCGTGACTGTTACGTTGTGAGTACACTTTAGCGTCAGCTGAGCAAATATCTTATCATGCTTAGTTTACGGCGTTTTTAACTTTTTAAACAAGCAAACGTTTCTAACTTTGCACTTTGCAGAGTACCCTATATAACTTTTAGTAACTAGTCATTAACATTTAGGCCCGGTTTTATAAAGATGCGTTACACCATGAGTCAGATAAAATTCTAGTATTTTTTTGACATTAAGGAGGTAGGTACTGACCGAAATAAGGTCTAACGATTTTTTATAATTTCTATTGTTTGTTTTTTATCCAGGGGGATTTAATGGTTTTTGTAAAACTTTTAATTATCGTCATACATGTGTAGTTCAAACTTGTGTAGTTTACAATAATGTAATTTAGGTATGTACTTAGCATTAACAAAATATCTTGTAGGAATTTGTCTCCCTGGGTTATTTTAAGTGAATACAAATCGCAATTGATTTAATTAAATTGCGATTATAAAAATATTCCACTTCGAAACGGAATAAGAAAACAATGACGCGAAGCTTTTATCGTTCTATTTCGGGAGCAGTGACAGCACTTCGCTATTAACTACTTATTGGCCTCAAGATTATTAATTCTAGCACCGTCCGGGGTGACTTAAAAAAGCTCTCAGAGTGCGTTAGTCATTACTTGCATATTTTTTGTTGGAAGTAGATCGCATTTTTTCGCGCCCTCGCCGAGCCAGAGGGTGATTTATGACAAAAGTTATAAGCGGCATTTTTAATATCAACGAGCCTTTTAAACTGGGCCCTTTGTAGATGCCGCTCGGGAGATAACCTAATTAACAAACGTTGTATATCATTGGGCAGTGGGCGAGCGCAAATACGAGATTTTATTTATTGTACGGGCTCTTCACAGCTTCATAATGCGCGGCATCAATGAGACCTGGTCTACGAGATCCTTCCTCTTGTGCCCATAAAACAACCGTTCTTCGCTGTAACAACTGTATTCGTAAATACACAATAAGAACAATGTAAGATACGAGTATGTAGTAAGGTATAATATATATTACAAAACATATGTAAACACTATATACTTACGTTTAACATTTGGCCGCCAACTTTTGGCCGCTAACTTCACACCGGTCGATTACAGACCGATCAACGTTTAATCGCTGGCCGCTGTGATTCCATAGATACTGGTCAACGAAGGCAGACATAATATATTATATCCTCGCGCATGTATTTCCCAACAGGCATGTAGTGCATATGTCGTGTAATGTTCAGTTCCACTTCTAACAATTGTAGGTTTAAAGACTTTAAAGATGGACAAATAATTGTGATGTTGCCGTGATAAGTTGCTGCGGCGCTACCACGAACTTCGAAAGTCGAAGTTCGGGTATTTCCATCTCTATCGCACTCCCTTAATCGAGTGACAGGGATGCATGTATTACGAACTTCGACTTTCGAAGTTCGTGGTAGCGCCGCTGGTCCTTAACGTATGTGAACAGGTTAATATTAGCGATTAGCGACTTACGGCCGTATTCATTTTTTTTTATTTTTATTTATTTACTCAAATGAAAACTTACATACTATACATTTATATTCTCGCCAAACTGTTACGTTTAATGGGACAATAACGTAATATAAACGTTCTACAAGCCTGTTTTAACTAAAATGCCTTTAAAATTCACACACACATTGGGGTTCGTAAGAAAGGGACAAACAAAGCACATTTTATTTAGCAGAGGCAGTTTAAGTTTTATGAATAAGGGGGTTTAATGTTTTGTATGTGTATGAAATATACATCGGAATCAGGACATAGTAAGTAACTAGTAGGGCATTTAGTTCTATTTAAACTTGTACTAGCGTTTATTTCAGATTTTGGTAGGTATTTTTTTTCTATTCTGAATCACGAGCTCTTTCGATCCTGACAAGGAAAAAAAAAATTGCATGTGACCATTTTGTTACACTTGTTACAGTCATAGAAGGTTGTATTAAACAATGTTACTAAATTAACAAACAAATTGAGGACACTCTTTTACCAAACGGACATGACATTTCTAAAATCTAACACAAAAGTTGCATGGTCCAGTTCAAATAGTAATGCTCAGTTAAATGTATAAAATATCATCAAAGAATAAAAGTAAACAAAATAATAATAGGAAGGTAAATAAAAACAAAAGCTTTATAGTTACAATTACGATAGCATCAGGTGGAGGGGGGCAGTTAGTGCGGAATTAATTATCTTTATATCAATTAACACGGTGATTTTACACCCTGTGAGCATGCGTCATTTATATTAAAATATTGGCAAAATGTAATTGGTTTATGGTGGGGAGTATTTAAACTTGTAAAAGTTAATGCTCATGCATATAGTGGGTCAGACTTAAAAAAAACTTGAGGCGAGGCTAGTTTGATCCTTAGACCTAGGAAATAACTTTATTTCTAAACTATTGTACAAGTCTTTAGTTTGTTAGTTAATAGTGGCAATTTCTTTATGTTTAGATATTTGTTAGTAGGTACCTCATTTATAATTATTGTTACAAAACATAGGAGCATTTAAAGCACATCAAAAAACACCTAACAATCTAAAAATACTGATTCGAACAGCTAAATAACTAATCGTTCACCTAAATTCGGTTTTGATGTGCAATTGTTTAATTTTCATGTGCAGGTCAGTATTTTTTTGATAAGGGGTAAAAAATATCCCCAAAACACAATATAAAGAAAGAAAGAAAGAAAGAAAGAAAGAAAGATACATTTATTCACAAACACACAGGACACACATATAGCTTGATTCATTTAATTAGACTACTGTAAACTGCCCGGTGTGCGACACTAGCTCAATGCTAACACCTTCAAACTTGATATGTGAATATGGTGTACATTTTTGGAATAAAGGTCAAACATTGAAACGTTTACCTTAGTTGGAAACCTTATAAGGAACAACAACCTTACCTGTCACTACTTACATCTAACAACTGTATTCAGAGCTCAGCGTGAAAACGGAATGATCACAATCACCCCTGATATAAAAGTGAAGTCGAAAGTCTGTAATTGAAATTACGCGTGGTAGGTAGTAATTGATGCTCTTCAGGCAGGATTAGACAGGGTCAGTGCACAAGTCAGTATCGACTGACCTCAAAATATTCGTATGCGAATACGTATACAAGGCAGCGCTGACCTCCCACCGCTGTTGTTGTGAATCGGAGAGGGATCTGCCGGGTCGCCTTTCTTCAATTAAAAGGACTCAGTTCATAAGCGATATGATACAGAGAAAGAATATAATGGAAAAATAAACCATCTTCGTCTGTAGCCCCCGACAGGATTCGAACCTGCGACCTTTCTATTAACGCTAGACTGCTCTACCAACTGAGCTACGAGGACAGTGACGCAAGTTGTATATTTTTCCACTATATTCCCGCTAAGACTAGCGCCCTCTCTGTATCGAGTTATAGACTACCTCGTTAAAAATAACACGGAACAAAAATATTTAATTAAATAATTTGTTTCGTGAAAAGGGGACTCAGTTCATGTTGGAACTTGGTATATTCAAAATAAATACGAATTAATATACAGCGTTACATGTTGCTCGGTTTATAGGTTTGCGACGACAATTTGGTGTTGCTAGGGTAAAATCGATTGACACTTAATGTCCGTTCGGATATTCACAACAGCTACAGCTGTACCTACAGGTACTGACTTCAAATCAATTTACATTGGGTTTTTCTCGGGTCAGCGCTGACTTGCCTCGAATTCGAAGTCAGTCACTGACCCTGTCTAAACCTGCCTTTATGTCTTATGGACTGAAGAATTCAAGATGCACCTGATGAAGGAGTTCCTATTTTATGACGTACGCGAGTTTGTATAAAAAGCGACGTAGGAAAACGTAACTGCCGGTGATTTTGTGATTTCGTGTTATATGGAGGTAATTGCGCGTATGCGCATGTATTAATTGCTACGATCTTGACAAACCTTTCTTGTTTCATTCACTTTCATTACATTCTGCACACATGCTCGTCGGTTTAGGGTACCTACTCTTGACCTGACCTTTCCTCAGGATTTGTCAGATTTGGCCGGAAAAGTTCTTTACTTTAACACTTTCGCAACCTTTTTAAACGAGTCGAAGTTTGGGTTCTTGTCAGCCAAATCGATTATAAACTCCGCTGTAACCAATAAAACAAATTAGTACTAATATAATTGTGTTTTGTAAACAAAAAGGCATGTAAAACGTAAAAGTAACAGCACTTACCCAAATCTTTGTCATTCAATCCCAAGTGATTGTGATTTCATCGTTTAATATCAAATTTGAGGACTCAAGTCAAATAAAATAATTGTGTTTCACTGAAAATAGGCCTTGACGACACGTATAGTTAAGGCTTTTTTGGAGTGGGGCAAGTAGAAGAAATGAAACGCACGATATATGTGAAAACTTAAACAAAAGAAACTCGAGAAGTGATGTTTGCAAGTTGTTTTTCCGACCGTCAATTGTTTTTTATTAGCATGCGACGGCGAAGGATCTTGAAATTTGTGGGTAAGTTTCAATATAGGTAATTCATTACATTTAAGTTAAATGAGAGGAAGAGACATTTGATTCTCTCTAAACACTGGTTATTTAGAAAGGTTTAAATGTTTTGAGACTGACTAAAAGAAGAGCATATAAAATGACAGAATTTCGATTTAACACTTTCGCAACCGGACTAAAAATGGAAACATTCACCAGAAACCGACAGAATTCGCTAGGCGTGTAAGTCGTCCCAACTCTGTCATACTGGTATCAGTCAGTCGTTATGTTTACTGTTGTCGTTATGTCTCGTGTCAATATGCTCTTGCTTGTCTGTGATTTGTCTCCTATGGGACATTGCTATCCACACTCCTGCTCAGGCCACTGGTAGCATGTTATTGTGTTGTTCGCTCGAAATGTCTTTAAAAAAATGCCAAAACAAATTGTATTTAAACAATATGCCCTGTAGGCAATAAATAATACGTTATTTTAACGATTCGTATTTAAATGATTATGAATGTATAAATGACAAATAAAAATACAGAAATAGAAAAATATATTTATAAAAAACCGGTACGTAAACAGCACTACAAAAAAGAGTCATTGTGGGCATTGTGGCAAGTATGTAATATAAATATAAGCTTCGATCATATCATAAGTTAATTTGGTCGTTTTGTGTGCTAATTGACATTTAAATCTATTCTATATTAATAAAAATCTTTAGATTTCAAAATTGTTTACTGTACAACTATAATAATAGTAAAAAAAAAAAATCGGACTGTGACGTTTTTTTTATTTAGCACCATTTTTTTAAGACTGCACGTTTTTAGTACATTTACAGATAACCCATGCTTAGCCTTAAACCAGCATTATCTCGCTGAGGTCACTACATTGCAATTGCAAATGGGCAAATTTATAATTACTGATAAAGCATCATCCTTTAAGTATTTTCGAAGATAAAATAACTTCTGAACATTTGACAAGGTTTTGTTTTGATCAATAATTGCAGAAAATAAATCCATAAAGGGTTTATATTGGGTAAAATCTTTCCCATCGAAAAAATTAATGTCTATGCTTGGTAACTTTGAAGAATTGTAGCTGCGCCTGAAACAAACAACCTTTTGTAATCTAGGTCTTCATTTTACATCATCATTATGATAAGCATTATCATCATCGTTATCATTATTATTCCTATCATCGCCAACAACAACAGCGTCATCATTCGCATCATCTTTATCATCTAATTTCGGCCAGAGGCTCTAGTATAAGTTTTACCGAAACAAAACTTTACGATAGCGTTTGCGTTTTAACCCTCAATTTGTATGGGATTTGACAGCTAAACGCGAACGCACTCGTAACGTTTTGTTTCGGTAAAACTTATACTAGAGCCTCGGAGGGTGTTATTATGGCTGAGCTCTTTATCACGAAGTTATAAGTGTCGCAAGGTTTTAAGAAGGGGTATGTCCTGTCCCTTTTTCGCAAAACGCAACTTCATAAGAAACGATTGACGCTCGCAGTTGGTGACGTCACTAGAAGAAGGCAACGTGCCCCATCGTGTTCGGCGCCGCCATCGACATTTAAAACAATAGATAAAATACCTTCCGAATTTTCTTAATTTTTTTAACAATATATTTTTTTGCCGCTAATTGTACTTATATTTTACCCTAAAAATAATATTATAGCAAACTGTAACTTTATCTTAACCCATAAAAAATAATAGTTATATTCGACCGTAAAGACGTGAGTTTCATAATAAATTAACATGGTACCACCACTTCTAGCATGAGTAAAGGCGTCAGAGATGGATGAGAAGATCATTGACCTGGAAATAAAACTAGACAGTTGTCGATTGTAAAAATAATCAAGGTATTTGCTCCGCGCCTCGTCAAAGAAAATCAGCATGCTTTCCTCTTCGCAAATTTCATACAAACGCCCCTTTGGTCGTAAAAGAGAGTCTCGGTACTATGATACCGAAAGACTTAGACGTCACTTCTCAATCTAGTGTCTTAGGCCTTATATGGCATCCGGCTGATGACAAATTGCAATTTTCGACACAGTTAGATCTTATAGGTTATAAGTGGGCTTTGGTCGAATCTTTCGGATATGCCGTTTAGCGTCCAGACCCCGTATCATGGTCGGCCTTATCACACGATAAGTGACAAGATAGGAGCGTCGTCTCGTTCTATCGAACGGTGTCAGCCAGTGACGGACGCTCTATCTTGTCACTTATCGTGTGATAATGCCGACCATGGCACTGGACCATAAGTTTCGTGTGCTCTGCTTACCTTTTGGGAAATAAAGGTGTGAATCTATGAAAGTATGTATGTAAATGTTTGTGGTACCTACCACTGTAGCACCTCCTAAATTTAAAGTTGCAAAATATAGGACAATCATCATCATATAGGTGCATATTATTTTCCGCGCTAAGTACCTATAAACACCACCAGGAACGCGCTCACCGGCCGGACGATCTGAAACCACGCAGCTATCATAATCATATCAGCCGAGAGACGTCCACTGCTGGACATAGACCTCCCCCACGCAGCTATGCCACGAGTGATTCCTGGTTCAATCTATGAAGGAGTGTACCGCCTCCCTGGTTTGCCTGCAGGTGCCTAGGGTATTCCAAATTATTTGGTGTTCTACCTTGGTGTTTAGTCGTAGTGTGCTCCGCAGCCATGCAGGGGGTAGAGGGATCATAGGTTCCGGTCCTATGGCTTCTGATTCTGAGCCTTCTCTAGCCAGTGCATCCGCTTACGATTACAGAAGATTTGTTGCAACCCACCCTAAGCCTAATGGGGCTTCTAGACGGGGTATACTTTTCCGGAAATGTGTGGCCGGCAACTATGGGCGTCTTGCTCTTACTTCCATGCTAGAACAAGACGGCCATAGTTGCCGGCCACACATTTCCGAACATAACGAAATCAATCTAATCCCAACTAGGTCTCGTTTTCCAACTGGGTTGAAAGGTTAGATGGCAGCAAGTCGCTACCTTATAACCAGTGCCTTCCACATATCTTAGGATTTGGTGCCAAAGCGAACTAAGGGCGATACCACCCTACTAACACTTTTCTGGCTGCAGTCGTCATTCCATACTTTGGAGGTCTTTGTGGCCAACCGGGTCTCGCAAATCCAGAATTCGGAGACTGCTTTGGTTTGGAGACACGTGCCAGGTGAACTGAACCCAGCGGACGTGGCGTCCAGGGGTTGCACGGCACCTGAGCTTGTTGCCCACTCACTGTGGTGGAGACCAGATTGGTTGTCTTAAAATCAACGTTTCATAGTCCCCTGATATCTTCTCCAAAACTTGACCTATTTAACTTTTGTTTTGTATTAAAAATCAAAGAAAGGCTTTGGCCGTGCTCCTAAGTTTTCCTTTTTTTAAATAATCAAGTCAAAATTGGAGATAATCATGCATGCATGCGTGCATGTGACATTTACACGACCATAAAAAAAGAACACAAACTTTTTCAAGCTATTTGAAGTATTATTTTTGCATTTTTTCACGGAGCACTTCGGCATCTTGACTTGAGGGTGACCGGCGCGCGACTGCGAGCGCAATTGTGCTACAACGCGTTTTTAGCACAATTGATTCATACCGCGTTTGAAGCGTTGTTAGTGTATCTAGGGTATTTTAAATCGATGACAGCATCTTATAACATTATTAAATTAAATCAACAAAAAAAACGTTATTATAAATTAATGTTTTTCAAAACCGTATTTTGCCTGGAGTAACATACCTGCAGTTACATAATTATATGGGGTGCTCCTTCCTTATTCGAGAAAAAAAAAAAAAAAATTTTTTTGACAAGATTTATTTTTTACATTTGTATGGAGTGTTGGCCGACTGGGGCGACCTGCTCCATACAAATGTAAAAAATAAATCGCGTCAAAAAGTTTATTTTTTATTTTTTTCGCACAACTGTATTCGTAAATACACAATACGAGTATGTAGTAAGGTATAATATATATTACAAAACATATGTAAACACTATATACTTACGTTTACATTTTATTTAACCAATTAATTGTGATCTTTTAACTAGATCAATCGAGAACTCATTGTTATGTTTGCATAGAAGGAAATGTGCGTTGTCCATTTTCGCCCCCCCAGAGAGCGGGGTTAGGTAGGCCGGAGGGAGGGGGGGTTCGAGCCGGAGAGTATAAAATGGCGCCGGGCCGCCATACATTCGTTCTCGCGTGGTCGTGCCGGAGGCTTCCCCTGGATTTTCCCCAGGCTACCCTCCAACCACGCAATTCGACCGCTATATTGGGTCTGTCCTATTATAGCAAGTCAGGTAAAAAAAAAGAGACCGGGTTGCACTCCGGGAGTGCCGGCAGGAGTGAAAACTTATTAACATTGTAACAGTTTTTCGATCAGGTCACGTGACATCTTACGGTGTCACCCTAAAAATGAATTTGACGCAAATTTATAAACAATTATCAATTATTTAGGCCGACGGGCCGCTCGCCCGTCGTCGGCGGCGGCAAACAAAATACCAATTTGTTTTTGCCATTGCCAAATATTTTTCAAAGCTTTATCTCTTTAGGAATAACGTCCAAATTCGAACTATTCGAATTTGCAAGAACAGCAAAAGGCGGCGGCGAACAAAATACCAATTTGTTTTTGCCGTTGGTAAATATTTTTCAAAGCTAGGAATGGAAGGAATAATGTCCAAATTCGAACTATTCGAATTTTGCTCAATAGCAAAACGGTGAAGGACGCGTGAACAAAATTACAAATTTATTTGCAAAATATGCTACTGCAAAAAGTGTTTAACGGCTTTATACTCTTACGAATAGCGTTCAGTTTTGAATGAAGTCGAATCGGCTAGCAGCAAAATATAAAAGTTTGTGATTTATATACCCATGCCGAATTACAGTTTTCTAGTTGTAATATTACTGAGCTAAGCCGAAGACGGACAGACAGACAGACGGACGGACATGGCGAAACTATAAGGGTTCCTTGTTGACTACAGAACCCTAAAAATGGGTCATCAATGTTCTCGTATCATCCTATAATAATACATTATGCAACCGCGGGGTACATAGTTATCTTATGATATGAACTTACCTCTTTAATTGGCATAAAATTGCTGGCTGACATTGATATTAATCCGGGTTTGAGGCCCGTGGAACAATGAAATCTTATATACTTTTTGTAAGATGTTTTGTCATGTCGTGGTGTAATAAAGAGTATTTATTATTACTATTATTATTTGTAGGTTTTTTCCATAGGGTCTCCGAGCGCAAAACATGATACAACCAGATGCAAAGACTCAATAGTCTTTGCATCTATCGGGGACCCTTTTTTTTTTAGTTTAGTTTAGTTTTTCGGGTTAAGTATATGAATTGGTACTTTATTAAGATATGTTATTTCTTCAAATATCGTCTGAAATGACCAGGTCGCATTATTTGACTTCGGTGGGTACATTTTTAAGCAGTCTCTTTTTTATAAAATCATGGTTTTGTGTATGTGTGTGTAAACAATACATTGATGTTGATAATTCGGCTTAAAGCTCGCCAGTGATCTCTAGATCTCTATATCTATAATAAAATTGATAAACAGTATTAATGTTAAAATAAAACATTCTTGAATTATGATATTGAGTGGTGCCAAAACGAAAACGAAATGCAAGGAATATAATATGGCTTAACTCGGGAAGTGTTGATTTTTTTTTAAGCAAGGTCATACAATTGACTGAGTTTTAGTGTGCCACTTTTGGAGGGCTTATAACCTGTCTACCTCTTTTTTATATTACATCATTGGTTGAATGTATGTGATTTTTGTACTTACGAGTTTTTGAACATGGCATTAAAAGTCTTACGTAGTTTTACGTAGTTGTTTATAAGGCGAAGGTATATCGTCACCTAGTCCCAAACTACGCAAAACTTATACTACGCAAAACTTAAACTATGGATATAAGTTTTTCGTAGTATAAGTTTTGCGTAGTTTGGGACTAGGACACGTACTAAGATATGTAAGTACTTCGATTGATACTAAATAAAAATAATTCGTAGTAGATTTTAGTATTCAAGGGTAACAAATAAAATCGTTTTTCCCACACATCTTGAGGCGTCAGTTCAGTTGTAGGTACTCTTAAAAATGTAATGGTGTGGTTTATGATCGGGCCGATTTAGTTTTGTTCCGGTTAAATACTATAAAATTTACGCACCTGTCGGTCGGTCGGCATGGCGTATCTGCTTTTATTTCTTTTAACGCTTCGGATTTGAAATATACCCATAAAACGGCTTGCCATACAGTTGTTTATACATATAAATTAAGTGCTAATCTTGTACAGTAAGCGTCATATAGTTAGTAGCAGCCAGACCCCGTATGATGGTCGGCCTTATCACACGATAAGTGACAGGATATTGTTTAAGTAAATCTTAAAAATTCAAGTTGAAATTAAATGAAGGATTGATTATGAAATGTAAAATGATGCCCGATCGAAGTGTTAAAATAAAATAATTTGTGGCGTGTGGTAGTGAAATGATTGTTTTATCGTAGCTTAGGAGAGACGCGTTCGTCAACGAGTCACGAGCGAGAATAAAAACACGCGGCGCCGGCGGCTCCCTATTTATAGAGTGTCGTTGTGAGCGAGACAGCTATATCAGACGTGCCGCCCCCCTCTCCCCCTCCCCCCCCCTTCCCCTCCCGCTCCCCGCAGCACTAAAATAGTGAGTAGGTTTATTTTCAAAACGCCGAGTAGTGTGGAATGTTCTAGAGAAAGTAAGCGAATAGAACAGTGGAAACAAGTGGTGAAAGTGAAGTCTAGTGCACTTTGCACTAGACTTCACTATTCAACAGTGAAGTGAGCTGTGTTCAGTACTAGTAGGCGCGGACTTAGTCATGTGTGTGAGTAAATTGAGTCGTCAGTGTTAGTACGTGTGGACTCAGTGGACTTTGCCCTGTGAATCGCAGAATAAATCTTCTGTCGTGTTAAAGGTGTTATTAACTCTATTCTATACGCCCCCACGCTCGTAACAATATATATAGCCTATGTTTATCCCGAAGCAGTGGACGCCGCGGCGGTGTCGGGTGCAAGTTCTAACACAGAATAGATAATAGTGCAAAGCTACTGTATCCGCTTACGATCAGGCGGACCGTACGCTCGTTTGCCACCGACGACGTTTAAAAAAGTGACAACCCTATCTTCGGCAAGGTGCGGAGTAATGTCGACCTTCGCGCCGGGCAATAGAACTCAATGACGCGCGGCTGGCGTGCGGTCCGTTGCGAGATTTTCTTGCGTATTTTCGTCTTCTTTCGCCAAAATCCACTTCTGACACCAATTTGTGGGAAGTGGCGATGATTGGAAACAACTGTAATTCCAAAAAACTGTATAATTAAATAAAAATCTAAAATATGTAACAGACACGTCTTAATAAAATGGCGGTCGCTTTTGTAACACTAAATGTAAACGGCACTAGTTACCATACCAGTGTCAAGGGGACCCCTGGTTCCTTTAGGGCAGTACAACAGGTAAATTGCTAAGAGGATGCTGTGATTGCTGTGATAATAAAATACTAAAAATGAAATGCACAAA
This sequence comes from Epinotia ramella, assembly GCA_947578815.1. Taxonomy (NCBI): domain Eukaryota; kingdom Metazoa; phylum Arthropoda; class Insecta; order Lepidoptera; family Tortricidae; genus Epinotia; species Epinotia ramella. Next base: position 17,673,148 of record OX388222.1, read on the forward strand.
AAAAACGAATGCATAAATGCCATGGTGAAAGAGTTGAATTGAAAACATAATCAATGGAGTTTAGTAGGTTCAGGGATCTCATTCTTCTACTGTAACTGACAACTCTTAGCCGTCTCAAGTTGGGCTCAGATTGGCCAAGGCAATGCTAGTCGGGTCCCAACCTGTGTATTGCAAACCATGCAATTTATCACATCAACTTGTTATAGGTGGAATGAAGGTCTGTATTGCTGTCTCATTCCAAGTTGTTGTGACTATTTCTAGGTGTGTTTTTAGTTTGGGCCCAATTAGGCACATATAAACTAGTTTACCGTAACTTACAATTGTGAGCCGTTTGAAGGATTTCAACATTCAATGAAGGCGTTAAATCATAATTATGAATAATACGGGTTTCATTGTTATTTTGATAGGATTATCGTTATTTGGAGCTTGAGACTGAAAAAAAAACTATCCAAATTCCTTAAAGTTATGGACACTGCAGCTTAATTTAGATATTTGAGGTCACAGTACAATGCTCAATCCTCATGATAAACACGGCCAATATACGATACATGTAATATTATGGTGCATGACGCATATTGCTTCTGCTGGTGTGAACAATAAGCAATTAAGAGTTCGAGCAGTTACGCACGTAGTATAACAGGTTACTATCGTCTGTAAGTGATAGTTTGAGTCCTGGGGAAGGACATAGGATAGTTTTTATCCCGGAAATCATCCCTCCGTCCGCGTGGAACTCGTTTATATCGTAGCACCATACAAACTTTCATCCCTAATTTTACCCCTTCCGAGGATAGGTCCCTTTTCAGACTTATTGAGGTGAAACGTATTTGGCGTATAGGCCTTTTTTATTTAGCGCGATACCCTTTCTCCCGTCGCGTGTTTCGTGCGGTTCTGTATATCTTTTGTTGCCGTTCGCGGGCGGAGTCAGTCGTAATCGCTCCGCTGAGACCAGATAATTATATAAGCTACAACTCGCATTACTGAAAACAATTGTACCCCAGAAAATTAAAGATAGTCTTAAAGATAACAATTCGAGCCTATTCAAACATTGTAAAGTAATTAGTGTGTTCAACAGGTTTTGTTTCTCGACACGAACGTGAGGCTATACCCTCCTTAGTAAAAAAAACGCGCCCCGGTCACCTACGTAGCTTAGATTACATGCGCTCATATGTCCTGCCTAGTGTAAACAATAACTACGGGAGAAGAACCAACACCTGTTTAATACCTGATATACGGAATTTATACCGTTAGCTTTTCGGTGAAAGAAGTCTAATCCCAATAAGGTCTAGTTTTCCTTCTGGGTTGGCAGGTCAGATGGCAGTCGCTTTCGTAAAAACTAGTGCCTATTCTAAATCTTGGGATTAAGTGTCAAAGCGGACCCTGGGCTCCTTTAGGTGCACAACCGGGAATAACGCTAGGAGGATGATGATGACTTGAAGCGGAGTACTGAATTGAAGTTGGTTAAAAGTGTTTTTAAAGTAAATTACACATCGTCTACAAGCATAGTGCTACATCATTGGCAGTGAATGTGTTAATACATACATACACCTACTGATTATTACCTTGCCTACTAATTTAGTTGCAACTAAATTAGTTGCACTCTGTACAACTACAATTGATCAATCGTCGTTTTCAATCGTCAATCGCAACTAATTCTTGTAATTTTAGTTGTTAATCGTTAGTCGATTACATTTTGCCCATCTCTGCTTCCAACTACCGTACAAGGTATCCAAATCGCCTGGTAATACCGGAAAAAAAGACAAAATTATATAGTAGAAACACTTACTGTATGTCTGTGTCTATCTACAATTCCTTACACGAAGATATTAAAAGCCTTCCCTTAAATATTTTCAAGCGCAGACTCAGAAGTTGGCTAATACAAAATTGCTTCTACTCAGTAAGCGAATATTTTGATTATTTCAAACGACCGTAAAATTATTAGGTACTTACTATTGTTCTTTCCTTCCATTTCACATTCACTGACACTATAATTGTCGTTATTTTAAAAATAATATTATAACAGACTGACATATCAATTTTTATATAATTTAATAGTTTCTCACATCCACTGACATGATTATGAAATATTTAATGGTAGGTATAATTTAGATTTGGCAAAGCATGGTATTCAATTTTAATATTAAATTTCGTCGTTACATGACATTCTACTCTCGGTTTATATTTTGCATGCCAGATGCTGGTAAATTGTGTGAAACCTGATACCTATTCTTTAAACAACTGTTATGAACCACATTTTAAGCAAAATAAAGATATTTGTATTTGTATTTGGCAGTAAGTATAAAGTATTTTTTTGGCAGTATAAAGTATTTTTTTGGCGTTATATTTTACTCTTTACACTTGTTTTGTGTTACCTACTGAACACAAAAATTTGTGTCACGAAAGCCAAAACTCTGCCCACTAATATAAAGATCTATAAAATACGCAAAACAAAGTAATTAAACACCGTTCTTGTACTAACAGAAAGTTATGTGTCTAATCCTTCAAACGTATTTAAACGTTTCTTTGTAAACGTTTAAATATGAAAATAATTCATAGTTTAAAAGTACTCGGAAAAAAGCGACACGGCATTTTCGACCAAAATTAGGGGGTTAGATGAACATAAATGCAAGTATTTTATAGAAACAACCACTTTTATTCAGTTTGTGAAATGGGGAAACAAGCCTAATAACTGCTTTATAGAATTAACTGAAACATGTAAAACATGTTTACTTAAAAAAAAATGGAGTATTTTATTTTCTCTAACTTACGGCCCGTAGATTTAGTGATTTCAATAAGCTTTTAAAATAAAATATAAGAGCAGAGTACAAATAAATAGCGTGACATTGAATGATTTCCGAAAAGAGCGTAATTGGCTTAGGCCTAGCTACAGATTTTTCAAAATGTAGGAAATATATTTTACTCATTCCACATGTATTCATTTCACGCATTTATATCGTTATTAAATAAGACGATGTAGTACCGGTATATTTTGATTGTGTTTAGTATAACGTTTAATTTAAACAAATGATTGATATTTAAATGTTTGCTACTATCAACATCAAATGTTTGGTGACCAATGCACAGGCCGGCGTTTTGGCAGTATGGATGTTATTTTAATCACATAGTAGCAGAGTCGAGTTATGTTCTGTCATAAGATCTTTTGTCCAATCGAATCATACATCATAAAACTTTCAATAACACTCATATGGGTAAGACGAGTAGTTGATAGTAAATGCAATAATATAATGTTAGTGCAATTACCTAAAACTGTATTGATTCAATCAACGGTTTCAGTAGCATTCGATTCGATGAATGTACAGGTCGTCACACGTAAATAGAGCTCTGCGCACCATATTGAATGTATGGCCGCCAGAGCTCTTTTTACGTGTGTCGTCTTGTACTTTTTTAGATGCCAAACCTAATTTGTCAGATGCTAAATAGTAGGGCAGTTTCAGGTGATAATGTGGACACGCTGGACAAAAGCACCAATTTTTTTTCAGGTACTTGTTAGGTCTATAGCTTTAAGTTTTTGATAGGAACCAACTCCTCCGTCGACCATCTTTAATTTTATGGCGGCAAATTTGAATTATACGTACATCATTAATATCTCGAGTTCTAAATAACGTAGACTCACAAACTTAAGTGACTTAGAACTCGAGATATTAATAATTAACTATAATTGAAAATGCGCGGGTCCCAATATAACTCAGTTCGATGTCGGGGCTCGGAATAGTCTGTAGACGACTTCCGTTCCTGGCGGGGTTATTGACGATCACTTTAGCCCAGTGCTTGGGTACGCTGACATACGTCACCCCAGTACGTGCATTATATAACCTCTTTCACGATTTAAGGTTATACTGGGATGACAGCTAAATGACAGGTGTTACCCAAGCTATGAGGCCCTCTCGCAAAACGAAAACGAAGTTAGTTCGTGTATCTTCGTCTCCGTCACACTCGTTTATTCAAGCGACACTACAGGATCGAACGTCGTCTTCGTTTCGCGGTAGCGCCCCTGTAAAGTACTACAGTGGGTAGTATAGTAGGTAGCCCTAGTACGCAACTAGTGGCATTACAGTGAGTGATATCTTATTTCCTATTTTTGAAGTTGGTAGGGATAAGGCGAAGACGTATCGTTTGTCATATAATTAGCGATTATTAACGAATACTCAATGGAAAATCGAATCAAAATTATTGCCGACTTTAAACTAAACCTTGCGTTGGGGCGCGCTGATATCGCCCGGCGGAATACGGAAGTATGATCTGAATAGAATCGAATACGCGGCCACACTAAATTAAAATAAAATGAAAAATCGGCCAAGTGACTGAATTTGTTATCTAGGTTCTAGGTTCCTAATGTTCAACATATCATTTAATACGAATAGAGAACCGATGTTCTTTGCGATCCGATAACGTTTTCAAGCTCAATGAGGTACTTTACTACTATAATCTCTTATAAACGGATGTTTAATGAAAACAAAAAAAAACAAATTAAAATTGAATAATAAGTCCCAGCAAGCTCAGGAAATATCCGGATTTGATGACATGATACAACTCCTTGCGGAATTCAATGAGCATGCTAAGAAATTACTGTGAAATTATTGTAAATAGTTAAATAAAATCTATTACATATATACATTGTTCTTATTTTTCGAGTAAGTCTGTGAATTAAATGACGTCACAATAAACGTTTCAAAAGCTGTCTTGATTACTTTTAGTGCCAGAGTCCGACTTAAAAAAATGCTTGTGGTATGTATTTGTTAAATAAATCCCACCAAAAACATTATTGTCAATTGCTCGGGCAGGGGTTTAAGAGGCAGTCTCATCCTTGTTTATAGGTTTGTTTCATGGAATAACCTAGGTTTGAGTAGTATTTTGTTATAAAAATGGTAATTATGAAACAACCAGAGGTGAATCGTATTATTTTGTCAAATGAATACTTAAAATGATGATTGGTCTCGCATCAACATTAGCGCGGCCTGCGGTGGCGGACAATAGTAAATTTGACAGCTAATGACAAGTTTACAACCTTATTTGCAAAATTCTTAAGTATTTAAATCACATCAACTCGAGCCTGACTCTTTTTCGCTATCGCTAACATAACTTTTGGAAGGTTGTCTGGAAGAGATAAGACAAGTAGTTTCGGGTTGTTCGGCGGTAGCCGGACGGTGCATGGCATGCTCCGGTGTTGGCCAGTACCGAAACGGTCTCGTAGGCGTCACGTCATCTCGTAGTTATGCATATAAAGAATATTTTTGCATGCGTCGGTACCTTGATGATATGATACGGCCAAGTGGGCACCTTTAATCTTTCATTCTAAGGGAAAATATATTTTCACACCTAAACGAACTTCGCTTTCAGGCGAAAACTTTAGTATACTTATATTGATGTTTTTAATTTGTAGTTATTATCATCACAAACTAGTTTTTTTTCATATCCTACCTAAACATCCTATACATTTTTTTTAGCAGGTTAGAGGGCTTCCTTCTTTACTGCCCGTGGTGAGTACACAATTTTACGTCTTCACCACCTGGCCTGGTTTTACCTGGCCATAATGTGAGTTTTACCGCACGCTGCGCGTACGGTAAAACTCGCATTGTGGCCAGGTGTGACGTAAACAATATTATGTATCTGATTGAAAATCTTATTGCAGATAAATTTAAGATACTACCTCCCCCTGCCCCCCGCAGGGAACCTGAAAGCTCACCTACTGTAGTCTTGAGGGCTTTATTCCCCCATGGCGTAGTGCTGTTAGAAACAGCAGGCTGGGCTTAAGCGGTTCAAAATAACGTCGGTAGCCCGGACGACAATTTTTCGTTCTTTGCAGCGCAACCTTATTAACCGACTTAAAAAAAGGAGGAGGTTCTCAATTCAGTCTATTTTTTTTTATCGTAATTTTTACTTCAGAACTCCGTCATTTATGAACCGATTTGTACAATTCTTTTTATTTCAAAGAATATGCTTCCCGATTGGTCCTATTGATATCAAAACTCCAGTTTGATGATGGGAACCACGAGTAATTTAGGGAATTCCTCTAATATATCAGGCACGTAGTGTGTAGTAATTTAAAATCATCTCATAAATCTCTCCATAAAAATATGTAAAATGGTAACTTTAATGATTCAAATGATGGTAATGTATTCTTCATTTGACTGTCGACCTACTGTGTCTGTCTCCCTCGCACACATCACGTGTTATGACAGCCGGGGTTTCGTCTAAAGCGTTATTAATTTCAAATAGGAAACTAGCCAGCGTATTTATTTTATATTTTAAATGGGACCTTTGAGTTCCAATCAGTAATTGGAAAGTTTCATGCAATGGTAGGTTTCAAATAAATGAATGAAATGTAAAAGGGAAAACAATTAATGAAATTCTGTTAAACTTATAACACCCGTCTCTTTGCGTCGGGGGTTAAAAAGGCACTTGGTTGTTTGGAAAAGTCTTTCGATTTCACTAGTAAAATGCATACCTAATTTACAGTCGAAACGAAACTATTACCTACTTACATAACTAACATACTCGTGCCCTAGGTATGTTTATATATATAAATTACTCTATTGTTGGCATTATTTAATTTCCGGATTTTTTTTTTCTTATGCATTTTATTTTCATTAATTATTTTACACAGCGAAAGGTAACCCCTTAAGGGAATCCCTTTAACCCGTTTGAGGAGAAATGTAATGCTACTTATTTTTTAAATACACACCAGGTAGGCTTATATCTAAAATACAAATAAACCACCCTTTTTTTATTTCAATATTTTTCTCGTTTACTCCGATACAAATAGACAGTGTGTGCGCTATCCAAAATCCTCAAGGACATTTTGGTGTTGACAGCGTCTTGATAACATATTTAATCCCACAGTGGGTCGACTTGACTGGAACACCGCCCGTCTTCCCAGATCGGCTGTAAGTGGCGCTAATAAAGTCGTCTCGTTACTCGCGGCTAATCCCCTCTGTGAGTATACACCTTAATGGCCGGTGCAAGTTTATACAGGTTTATAACAAGACAATGTTGTGGTTTAAGACTTGGGCACCTTCAGGCGTTGGCGTTTATAGGTGCAGTTATTATACTATTTCGCAGCGACTTTGATATATTTCAACGTACATATCGTTCATATCAATACATACATACATACAATGAAATTAAAAGATTTAAAAAAAAACTCCCACGATTAAGAGGAATCCAACGACACCTCATATGTCGAAATCCGTCTAACGGTTTAGGCTGCAGGCCCCCTAGCACGCTAGGTTTTATGTCCTTCACCGAAAAACTTGTTTGAACCGGGTATCCCCAACACGACCGCCGCATGCCTGAACCACTAGGCTACCGTAGCTTGTTACTCGACCGATTGTTTATGTTTATGAATACTTACAGGACACTAGCACGGAGCTGTCGTGGGCAGTGCTAGCCCCCTGAACGGATTTAGATGAAATTTTCCGTACAGATCATTTGAGACCCTTTGAAAAATATAGGAGATCTCGGAAATCATCCCTTAAGATGGTACAAGTGTGTTTGGGACAGCGATAATTAAGCTTGCGCCTTTCATAATTTAATAGCAATATTTTTTTTAAGACGAGAATAGTTTTATGAATAAGTATATAATACAATTTTGAGGTTAGGTTATTGTTTACCTATATTGTTCGCGAGTCGTAATAAAAAAGATTTTAGGTACATACATATTTAATACTCACGTCGAAATGATCTTCACAACAATATAAACTACTCAAGCACGATACATTATCTCTCCTCATCGCCTTACACCACTTTATCCTTATATTTGCACCTTTGGGCATATGAAAATATTTGCAGTTTTAATGTGATTTTCACACATAGGGACAATACAATATTTATAATAAGCTTTTGTGTGCTCTTCCATTACAATAAGTTGATCTTATAAGCTTTAATCACTCACATTTATTAAAAGTGTGAATCAAACACTTTGTTGTTAATTTGTTTAAGAACCGCCGTGCACTTGGCCGATTTTTTAATGAACTTTTCGCTAGTTCTTTAGTTCACAGAGCCTCTACTAGTACCACGTTGCTCTATGCAGTTTTGACTCTATCCTTATGTTAAGTCTATTCTCGTAAAGTTAAATACGGGTAAAATGTACCATATATATCTATGTCATCTCTCTATGTCATTGCGTAACGTTTGTTGGCTGATGCCGCAATCAGTCAATTTGTCAACTACAGACTTGCATGTACATAACTAGCGGTTCTGTGAGCTGCCGAAATCGCGGTTATAATTTTTTTTTTCTTTTAAAAAAATGTTGTAAAAAATGTTTTGACAATAAAAAGTAGAACAGCCGGACAGCCAGACAGTGGGACAGTGGGACAGAGGGACATCCTTTCTCTTTTCTCGCTCGTTCAATAATGTAATCCGTGAGCTCCTAGAACAGTATTCGGGTTCGGGTGAAATAGTTTGTTTTGCGACTGTTAAAGAGCGAGCGAGTGAGAAATATTGACCCGAATCTAAATGCGCACACAGACTGTAAATAACTTTCCCTACCAACATGGTTTTGGTTTTGAAACTACGATTCCCTCCGAAGTTGACTTCGACAACAAGAGACAGTACGGCCAGCATCATATAGTTAGTAGCAGCCAGAGTAGCCAAACATTTCGTTACACGTCTTTATTACTGTAAGAATAAGGGTGTGTTACGATATATTTGGCTACTCTGGCTGCTACTAACTATACGATGCCGACTGTACCTACATACGTAATACAAATGTGCGGAAGTCTCGTGAAGACATAAGCAGGATTAAGGCCCGGCGTCCACGTTATTAAAGGAGGCCCGAATGGCTTGCGCCCGAGGGCACGGATCTGCGATACACACGGGCTGCACGGCTATCATGAGACGGCTCGCGAGCTCTCTCGATTTTTCTCGCACTATCCGTCTCTCTCTTATTATAACACATAGTACAAGAGGTATAGTGCTAGAAAAGTCGAGAGTATGTCGCGGCCGTGTCATGATAGACGTGCAGGTAACATGGACAATAAAGCATGCTCGTGCACACCGCGCGTAATAGGCCCCGCTTTTTACGAAGACTACCCACCAGTCTCAGAAATGAATCAATGGATGATAGTTTTGGGCACCGATTGAAAGACTTTTTACTGTCAAAGTCGCTGTATTCAGTAAAGGAATTCACTGAACAAAAACAATATCCTTTGACACTTCATTAGTTGCTATTTCAACGGAATCTTATCAGAATCTGTGACGTGCTTGAGGAGTTCCATAAGTCATCTGTGGTTTTCATCATCAATTCCACTCCACGAAATTTATGATTTCCAGGTAAATACACGAGTTATATATAATAGAAAATACCAAATTACACGCGTGCCTAATATAATTGAGGAGTCCCCTAAATTCCTCATGGATCCCATCATCCAACTGATTTTTTGAAAAAAATGGGACCCAACTGGAAGCATATACTTACCTCTACAAACAAAAAAAAATACGAATCGGCTCATCAATGACGGAGTTCTGAGGTAACAAAGACAACACTGTTAATGGACCATCCTGTGTTTATATAGAACCTTATTACAATGCACTTAAGGTGCACCAATGGTCATTGGTCAGTTAGATGTGTTGTGGATAGTACAACAAGTAAATGCACAAAACATTTTTTACGTCACACCTGGCCATAATCTGAGTTTTAAAGCCTCTGCTAAAAGGGGCTCACTTAGTAAATAATGACCAGACTTGCTTTACTGGCATATATCTCCTAGTACTTTGCAGTTTCGTCACATTTTACCTTTGCTTATCTATCGTTTCAGTCGATCGAGTGTTACTAAATCTGTAATCTGCACGGTCGTGCCGTCGCCAAGTCGAATATAAAACAAACAAAGCTAGCTTCCGAGCTAAGTAAACTTGTAAATTGTTCTGTTCTGTTCTGTAAATACATTTTATTCGAGCAAAATGTGGCATTCGTGGGACTCTACTGATGACGAAGATAATGATGCGGCTTCTAGTAGCTTCCGCCAGCGGTTACCAAGAATTTTCCGGACCAGAATGAATACTGGGTTCCGTCATTCTTTTGTTTTCCAATTCTAAATTCAAATATTTTAACGTGACACTAGTTCTTTTTTATGCAATCACGGGAGGTTTGCAAACGACAGAACTTAAAAGGCAGCCCTCGTATGAAATAAAATGCATAATTAAACAAAGAAAAATGGTATTTATGAAAATGTAGATTTAAATCTTCAATACTATTTTTTTTATACAACGACGGTGGCAAACAAGCGTACGGCCCGCCTGATGGTAACGGACACCGCAGCCTATAGACGCATGCAGCTCTCAAGGAGTAACATGGGCGTTGCCAAAATCTTCAGCCGCCGCTAAGAAACCGGCCGCTGCCAAATCCGCCAAGGCGAAGAAGGCAGCAGCAGCAGCCGCCGCGTCGCCCGCCAAGCCTAGGGCCGCCGCCAGGGACAAGAAAGCCGCCGCGGCCAAGAAGAAGCCCGCCGCCAAGAAGCCTTCCACCCCGGCCAAGGGTAAGAGCGCCGCCGCTCCCAAGGCCAAGAAGACCGCGAAGCCCCCGACTAAAAAGCCGAAAGCGCCCAAACCGAAGAAGGCCGCCGCCGCGCCCAAGTCGAAGCCCGCTGCGAAGAAGGCCGTCATTAGAGGCCGTATAACATTATTTGAGAAGTATTTATCGCCGTTATTGAAACTAGACACTATAAATGAGCGCAATAAACTGATAAATAATGAGTTAAGTTTAAGATTAACTAAATTCCAAGATCTAAGTTACAGCTTTGAGGAAATTCAGAGTAAAATAAAAGTGCCCTAATATACCCTAACTAAAAGTACTTACGTCATAAAAATAATGATCCAATAAAAAACAATTTAATAATGATACTGACTGATATCAAATACTTTTTTCCATGTGTTATTTTTTCTAATTAAAAAGTTATTTTCTCTTCAAAGCATTTTTTTATTTTGGGATATGTGCAATATTGTATTCAACAAATTTAAATTCACTGTCAGCGCATGTAATATCTTCCGATATTCCTGATTTTGATATGTTTCTAAATATCGTAGTTTCATTAAAGTTTTTGCGTGGTAGAATTTCAATTTTACTTATTGGGTCCATGAATTTTACAGCTCGTGGCCCAGAACAAAATATTTCAATAGATCCACTGTATTGGAAATAGTACTCCTGAAGAAACGTACGACGGTCACAATTAGCATGCACATTGTATGGCGTAATCGTTTCGTTGATTTAGAGCCATTCCGAAAACGACAAGTTAAATAAAATCTGATTATGAAACCAAAGAATGTGTGAATTTTCGAATCCGGTTCTTCGCCATAATCTGTCTAGATAGGCTCGCGATAGATAGGGGAGACCAAGGACGGTTGGTACACATAAATATGTTTCGATCCTCCTTTTCTTACGATTCATCCTCCTTTTCTAATTAATCCTTAGTCACTAAATATTTATATAAATAACTAGCTGTTGCCAGCGACTTCGTTCGCGTGGAACTGGTTATGGTCTTAGAAAAAATATTGCTATTAAATTATGTTCGGTGCAAGCTATTTATCGCTGTCCCAAACAAACTTCTACCATCTTAAAGATATACAAAAACTATCCTATATCCTTCCAAGGGTCTCAAATTATCTGTACGGGAAATTTCATCTAAATCCGTTCAGGGATTAGACCTACGTAAAAGGTAACAGTGCGATGAGTTCGTTAGTTTAAATTGATAAATCTAAATTGAAAACTTCGTTTTTACAAACATAAATATCTTAAGAATCATCAACAGACGTTTTCATACAGTATTAAAGAAAAAAATATTTTTATATGTCTACTAAGCTACATTACTGTTATAATAATAAGTACCCAATGTTGATTAAATCTATTCGATTCTGGGAGCATCGCAGTTCTAACCTAACCTATCCTACATTTCTGGTAACTGTTCAAATCTTACTTTAAAAAAGGTCTTGCTCTCTATACAACCTTCAAACCTTTTAACTCTCTTAGGGGATTAATAAAAAAAACGCTGAAATCGTTTTCTAATCATTAAACAAACGGTCCATAACCTAAGTAATAAATCTATTATTTTAAAAATATCTTGCTCTTCGTATAAACTTTGAACCCCCTAGAAACCCTCTTGGGGGATGAATTTCAAAAACATTGAAATGTATTTTTTAGTTTTAAACAAACCGTCTAAAATCGTAGTTACACTAATGTTTTACTTTAAAATTGTCTTGACCCTATACGGCCTTCGAATCCCCTTTAAACACTCTTAGGTGATGACTGATGAATAAAAAAATCTACTAATCTGCTCTCTCTATTTTAAGACCAAAATTAAAAAATCTTACTTAAAAAATTACTTTTCCCTCCATATAAACTTGGAAGCCCCATTAACGCCTATAGGGGATGAATTAAAAAAAAAACTCTGAAATCAGTTTTGTTGTCTTTTAACATACAGACTAAGACTGACATTAGAAATATCTTACTATATTTTCTTGCTCTCCATATAAACCTTGAATACCGTTTTAACACTTTTAACCCCCTTAGGGGTGGTATTTTTCCAAGACGATGAAAGGATTTTTTTTTTCTAATAAGTAATCGTACCACAAAGTTGCCCATCTCTACCTCAAAAAAAATGTTTCTCATCCTAATCTTGCATAAGTACCTTTTTAACCCCCTTAGGGATGGAATTTTCTAACACGTTAAAAGTACTAACTGTTTTTCTATTCTAATAAGTAATCTTTCTACAACGTTTCAAATCTCAAGCTCAAAAAAAGTGTTTCTCATACAAACCTTTCACCCCTATTTAACCCCCTTAGGGGTGGAATTTTCTAAAACGCTGACAGTCCTTTTTTGTATTGTATTTAGTAATCTTTCTACAAAGTTTGAAGTTTCTAGCTCAAAAAATAAAGTTGATATCCGGGTGGAATAATTTCTGCATCTTGTATTGATGCGTTACAGCCTGACTCTGTGATGGCAAACAAATCTGAACTTGAACCTTCTACATTATTATGGAAAACATCTAATTTCGTTCTGAGACCTCGTGCATTTTGGTAATAAATTTCGATGCTATTATTTTCCGTCTTTGGTTCCATTTGTGGCCCTCCGAAACCAAATCCATTCACTAAATTCGACATTTAATGGCCAATTTACTGGTTCCAACAACTGGTTATAGATGTTTTCTGGTGCTGTTATTATAAACGATGCATAGTCCCTTTCTGTTTTTTGTCTGATTTTTTCAACTGTTACGTCTTGTAGGGCTCCACATATATTTCTAATGTGGGTTGAAAGATTCTCCACTGTTGTTTCTTTCTTTAATCGCCATACATGTAGACGTTTTTTCATTTCTATGGCCTGGATATCACAAAAGCTTGTACTGTTACCTCTTTGAACCTTTTTTAATTGGGCTGTATCGGTTTTCTGAACATTACTGACTAGTTCCCGCTTATTGGCCTTTTCCGTTATTCTGTTCTGAGGACTACCTTCTGGCAGTTGTGGCCATATTTTACTCGGAGTTGCCCGTCGCATAGGTTCGGACTGGTTTTCGTCGACTTTGGTCTGTGTTGATTTAATTTTATTACCCCGAGCCTTTTGTCCGCAGTTCTCTAAAGATGGTGAATTGTCGAGTACAATAGAAACCGTATCCTTTGCATCCTGCACTTTATTGCAATCGGCACGTCGAGCGGTTTTCGTGGCCCCAACCTCGATGTTAGATACACTCTTGGAAACTTTTAACTTTCAGCTTTTGTAATACCTATTATAAATGATTACAATGGCTGAATCTGAACAATCGTCATTTGACAAAAGTGAAATCCTTCTTTTTATGAAATCAAAAACGCTCCGTTAATATGGAATTTGTAGGGATGTCACAATCAAACAACGTCCTTATTGTTAGTTTTTACGAATTTAAAAATATTAAAATAGCAAACATAAATGAAAGATTGATACTTTCCTAGTATATTCGTAATGTTTACCAGTTGCTACTGAAAAAACTGTTTGTGAATTGAAATAGTTACAGAATTTCCTAACTTATGAATTTCCATGAAATGCGGGATAGATTTCCGCGGTGTGGCAACATTTTGAGGGTAAAAATCAAAAATCTCGATCCTATTATGAAACGAGCGTCAGCGAGTTTCATAAATTGTCGTCTCGTCTTTTTAAGGCCTCTCATAATGGATCAGTTGCATAAACTACTATTGCCTACTAAAGCTTAGTAAATAGTATGTAATCAAGCGTCTCATTCCAACAATTAATCTCATACGGTACGGGCCGTATACGTTACTTGCATATTAGGTATTTAAGCTCTTTTTTGCAGATTAGTTTTAAAGACTAAAAGTAGGTGAATAAATTAATTTAAGTGAGTTGTAAAGCTACGAATAAGCTCCCACCCCTACTCTAATGAACATAAACTTCCAAGTAAATATAAGTTTTAACCAGTCAAAAAAGCTTTAAAAAATCATCAAACTTACATCTGTCGGTGCATCTTCCTAAACACAACTAATGGGCTCATCACTTCTACTGACACTCATTAATCACATTGATAATATCTATTAAAAAAAATCTACATTTCAATGTAAGACATTGTGAACATTTCTGAGAAAATGCTACTAGGAATAGAATACCCGTACACAATAACGAGGCCAGCCAAGGACTCTGACAAGAAGTCCAATGTCCAGACCCTCAATGCACCTCACTAATTGCAATCCTAGTAATTGCACCCCCTCCACCCCTGCAGGGTCTTTGAGGTTTACGGGTAGTTTGACTTTTTCTGTCACATTAATTACATAAATTTCTGAGAATGAGAACTGTTCAAGCTATGTGTTTTTTTTTTCCTTGTTAGGCTTGCAGAGCGGCCTGCTACAAATATGGTTAGAGATAACCTCACTGGGCGGCCCAATCTTTGAGAATTTTACTGCATATAAATCTACATAAATAAATTATTCAACAATATTTGCGCATTGCTAGAATTTGAAGGTATCACCATCATATACACAAATAAAACAAAATAAGTTTCTGTCAAAAATTTCATTTTTGGTACAAGTTTTTATTGCCGACTGTACTTTTTTGTATACCGTCAACCAGGGACCGGACCGCTATGGTAATTATCTACTTTTTGCATACAAAGAAACGCAAAAGTATCGATAGCCAATCACTAGCTTTCGAGTGATGATGTCAAAAATAGCTATTATTGGGTTCATGCCATGCGGTCATGGTTAGTGACACATTTTCGTGTGCGAATATTTAATACCGCTCGCTTTTGATTTCGAGCGCCCGAAAGTCAAAAATCGGTCCCCAGGTCCTCCCGCCATCTCCGTCTCGGCCTGCCACGTCGTCGCCGGCCGTCGTGTGGCACGCACTTCATGGCTATTTTGGCCCACCGCTGTGGATGCAGTTTTATTTTTAATAAAAAAAATAATTACCCAGCACAGTCTGTAAAGACTCGATGAGAGTGCCTGTGGCCTGCGTCACGCCGTACAACGTGCGCGGATCCTCGCGCAGCCGCCGGCAGAATATTCCGGCGCTCTCGTTGAATTCTGCAACGATAATAGGCTACCTCAGTGAGGTAAATTAATAAGTTAATTATACGCGATTAAGTCCCGTTTAGTATAAATAATGAACCTTGGTCGTTAGGAAAAATGCTGTCAGTTTAGAGATAGGTACAATTCAGTAGGACCACACAGACTAAAGCTTCTTTTTCCACAAGACCTTGAAACTTAGCAGCTTGCGGCTTAGGCGGTCGTCACACTGCGGAGCTGCATACAAATTTCGCCGGACGGAGGTGCGCTGCAGTGTACCATACGGAATTTATATACAAACTGAGGTACTTGCATACAACGAGAAACGCACCTCCGTCCGGAGATGCGGCGCAGTGTGACATCCACCTAAGTCTTGCATAGGTTCGTTTCGTTAATGCCTTCCGCATACGAGAAAAAGAGATGCAACACTACCTCACACAAATTGCCAAGGGAATTTAAACCTCACACGCACGCTTTAGAAGTCAAATTTGTACGTCTGAAATCAAACGCGAGCGTCGAAGTTGCTATCGATTGTGTTGATCAGCGCGGTTGGTATTTAAACCTTATCTTGCATGCCCTACGCATCAAATTTCAACGTCGTAACTGATACGAGCTTCTTTAAGTTACTGTTACGTATGTCATCCAGTACCATTCTAAGTTGAACCTTCTTCTTGAGCTGGTAAGGTAAGGTTGAGATTGGCACGAAGTAAATGATGATATACGAGTTTGCCTGAATAACAAGCGTATGCGCAAGTCGCAACGGCAGGTGCAAGCACAGATGTAACCGTGTGAACGGAAGTTTAGCAAAAACGGTGACTTCGAGCGAACTTTAACCTGCTAGACGCGTGAATCAGACTACTACTGGCTTAAAGGCATTTTTGTCGTTTAAGAAATCGTTGACAGTATAATACGCCTTGCTTAGCAAATTACTCTTAACATGAGACTTAAATTTACTGTACGGTAAATTAACAATTTCAGTAGGTATTTTATTGTAAAAACGTATGCAGTTCCCCACGAACGACGTTAATCCACAATTCATAACACTATGAACAGCATCAGCATACTATCCGTTCATATGCAATAGTTAATACACATGCAATTATTGTACATGATAAACATGTACTATATCCCATCATGTAATTATATATGTGTACTGATAGGTGTGATAATTGATGATGCGTGCTGTTGCTAGTATACATGATCATGAGTGTGAGGGTTTCTTTACCAAACGCCGCGATATTTTCTTACTGATAACATTACTTTAGACGCCATTGTTATCGGCTTTGACGCTCCAATCGCAGTTCGTCGCTGCTAGCATAAGTGTGCGAGTAACGTGCCGTCTCAACAGTAATTCGTAATAGCCCCAACACTCTTTTCTCGGAACCCAGGTAAGTAATTAAAATAATTGATTTTGGAAAAGTAAAGCCTGTCAGAAGCCCCATTAGGTATCCACTAAACTCAAATTCCACGACGGAATTTATCTGTCTGTCGATGGTAGGGCATTTTGTATAGGGCACCTGCGGCTGGAGTCAGCCCAGCGGGATTCGGTTGTGAAATTCAGCCTTTATGTGCTAGCCTAAGGCCTGAATAATAATCCGCGTCCACAAAAAGTGTAAATGGATTGTAACAACGAAATTGAGTTTTAGTCATTTAGAAAACTGAAATTGTGGATAAGAAATTATGGATAATGACAGATATACCAAATAATTATTAGCCCAAACAATAGTATGCGTAATATGTATTCGGCCAATACAGATTAGTTCAACTGAAATTATTATAAGTTATATAACACCTAGAATATTTAATACCATCTTTCCGGAAAATGAATGCACTAATAAAAATATGTTCAAAAACAGGCTAAAAGAGTTGCTATTAGATGCTATTTAATATAATTTAATGTAAACCAGAATAAAGATGTTGGAATAGTATTAATAACAACTTAAGCGGTGTTCGTTAAAATCTGAATGTATGGAGAGTTTGTCAACTTTCTATGGAATGACAGTTGCCGGCGTCAAATGTAATCGTAAGTTGGTGCAACTCGCCCTTAATGCCGGCTGTACACATTGGGCCAACGTTGGCGCGTGACGCACAACGAGGGTTCCGTGCCTATTAAAAAGGTCGTATCGTTACTGAAATCTTATGGCACTTACGTCCTTTTCTTTAAGGAAGGCATTTTTTTAGAAATATCTCAAAAACCTTTGAACCGATCTTGTTCAAAACAATTTTCGCTGAGAGAATTTAATAAGCCCTATGAGCATGATTTTTTTCATATTTTTAAAATACACGGTCCAAAAATTAGAGGGGGGGGGACACAATTTTAGTGACTTTCAAGGAGATTATCTCTGACTGTATTCACTTAATCAAAAAAATTGCTGAGAAACCTTATATTTATTTTGAAAGGCCTATCGATTGATGTGCCACACGTGGGCTTGCAATGAAAAAAAAAATGTTGACTTACAGTTTTATGTATGGAGTGCACCCCTAAAAAAATTTTTTTTTAGTAATTTAGTTACAAGACTATGTAGCGGTTAACAAAATACACCTATTCTGAAAATTTTATTCAAATACACCTTATAGTTTTCGAGTAAAATGCCTGTGACATACGGACAGACAGACATGACGAATCTATACCACCGCTAGGAAAATTATAAATGTAATGAAAGTCATTTGGACCTTTTACTCATTTTCAATAAAGATTTGTTTACATCCCATCAGGCTCAAAGCATTTTATTAGTATCAAATGTAACATAAACATTTTTGCATCTTTAAATAACTCCACTACTTACATTGAAAAAGTCAAAGTATTATTGTAGCGGGAAAAGCACGGAATCGGCTACACGCGTAGCTGTTCTTGGCAGTGAATGTGTTGGCATTCGCCAAAATCGCCAAATACTTAGATACGTTAATGCTCTATGGCTAACCCATTTACAAGTTACCGAAACGGATACATATTATTGCGCGTGACTGCACCTGTTACCCTTCCACATATTGCATGCACTGGATTTTTACAAATATCGCACGTGTGGGCTCCAGTACACTCCATGTCCGAAGCTATTTTCTATAAAAACTTAAACATACAAATGGTAAAATTCATTACGTAATGTTTGTTTACTTGCCGTTATTGCACTGCGCACGTGCGTCTGAGCCAATAACTGAAGTTAACGTCGTTGGAAATAAATAAATAAACAAAAATAAAATATACCATGTAGGGTGACGGCACCAATCATGGACATGTTAAGCGTACTAAATTAGAATTTCGTTTAAAAATGGGATGTTTTTTGACGATACAAAAATGGTGATTTTTTTTTCGGCACTCAAATACATGAGGAACATTTAAACAAAACCAAAAATCCTGTATGTTTAATATTTAATTAATAAAAAATATATAAATTGAAATTTACGAAATCACCATTGATGGACATCAAAAATTCAGTAATGGACACCCAGTCATGGACATGGACCCAATTATGAACATCCATTAATGGACACTTTTGTATTGAACACATAAATGAAACAAATGACGTCACAAATCAACTTTTATTAACGCTATTTGAACTTTCAACATGATCAGTCTGATTTCCAAGTTATACTATCAGATTTTCAATCAACCATCTGGTTTTCAGTCATTTATTAAACATTAATGGAGGCTTTGCCAGCAGCTGCAGCTTAGAATTGCTTACATAATAATCAACTGAGATCTATCAGGTAAGAAATTAGAATCTTAGCAATACAACAATCATAAAGCACAATAATATAAAATATATAATATAAAAAAACGATCAAAAAAGTTTACTTTTTCTCCTAGTATAACTATAACTTTAACTAAAAAAAGATTTATTCTTCAATGAAGAAAGATTATATAAGTACCAAAATACAGGAATTACGTTGTTTATAAAAGTCAGTTATTTAGCTTAATATCTTGTTGGGTATTCCATTGTACCTACGGACGTTTGACAATATAATCAAAAGTAAGATTTATTATCACATTTTCACAATTATATCTATAATCAATATTATCAATATATCTATCCAGTGGGAAAGTGCTTTTTACTCATTGCGATCAACCATTTTACCAGAATGTCCTCTTCCTGTGCCGTGAGGATAGTTTGAGGCCCCATAGCACAAACTGCAGGACTTTTGCCTGTCATCTTGTTGTGCAAGGTTATTCGAGGAACCCCAAACCGGAGGGAAGCTGTGCTTATCTTTTCTCCCATCCTTACAGCATCCAATGCTCTCCCCATTTGTTCGGGGGTGTAATTTTTCTTTGATGCCATCTAAGAAAAAACAAAGAACCCAATTATGGACAACTAAAAATAACCAGTTATGGACATCGTCCATTATTGGAATATAAAGAGCAATCACAAAATCAACTCAACCCAAATGTTTAGTGCAACAAATTAAATAATTTAATACAATAAACTAAAAAAGTAATAAAAAACTTAAGCATGGACACTTGTCCATTACTGAATTTCATAAAATATCGAATCCAGTAATGAACAAACCCCACAAAAAACTTATTGCTGTGATTGGACATATTCAACTTAGCTCAATTTACTTGCAATATAGTATTATTCAGTAAAAATAACATCAAAGCTTATTACAACACAACACAAGATAACACCATGCACAAATATGTACTCACCTCCTTAACGATTTCAACAATAAAAACGGATTTTTATGACCACCGCGCGCAACGAGATTTCACTTCGCAGCCATCTTAGAACAAAATGGCTGATTTTGGTGACGTGTGTCAAAATGATAGCTCAAACGTCTATTGGTTATGCTTTAGTGTTGCCAGTTGAAAAATGTTGGGAAAGTTGCTTAATAAATTCGATTAACGAAAAAAATGTCCATAATTGGGACCGTGTCCATTACTGGTGCCATCACCCTAAGTAATCATAAAATAAATAAGTACCTACAATAAGATACCTGGACAAGTCAATTGATCAAGCAAGCAAGCAGGCAAGGTATGCTAACGTGTTATCGCCCTCTCTTTCCGCCTAGGCATTGGTCACTTTTTTTTTTTTTTTTTTTTTTTTTTTTTTTTTAATTTGACATTCAAACTCCTTACCGAATATCATCCGCACTATGGCCTGTACGACAAATTAAAATTAAAAAAAATAATATGTATATGACAGTTGTAAATGTCGTTCGTTGTCTTTGTCGTTGTGACATTGAAATAATGTAAAAACTATTTTAACTAAGTATTAGTAGTGGATAAATTATAACTTGTGCACTCAAGAAGTATATACTCGTAGTGAACAACAGTGTCCCTTGAAGCTTATCTACTTACTTCAAATACTTTTATTCTGATTGAATGAGCGTTTCTCAAAAAAATACCGCTAGGTATATAATAATAATAATAAATACTCTTTATTGCACCACGACAAGAGAGAAACATCTTACAAAAGAATTGCTTAATACATAATATGCTAAATATATACATTTTTACTGTAAAATTTATGATATTTCCACTAAGAATCACGAGCTCTTTCGACCCTAATAGCACAGTCACATCCCATTGTGCTACCATTTCCCACGTGCTTTGTATGGCGGTAACACAAAAGGAAAGTTCAAAAATGTATGGAAATTTTGAGTCACTTTTTTTCTCCTATTGGGATGAAAAAAGCTCGTGAAAAGCTCAGAAAAAAACATACAAAATGTGTTGCATTTTTTCAAAGATATGCTCAAATAAGGTCCAACCCTGTGCCCAACTGATATTTTCAATTTTATAATTATGAATGTTATTTATAATGTGTAATGTGTATAGGTATATTCTATAAGGACCACAAAAAAGGATTTACTTACCAAAGTGCGTACCTAAATTGAGTTACAATAAATATAATAAGGGATAATGTAGGTACCAGTGGCGGCGAGTTAAATTTTTCGATGGTCAACCCGGAACAAAAAAAGTTGTGAGAGAGTATATAACTATATAGGTTTGCCTTAAAATAAACCGGTGGGAGTCGGCTTGTATGGGCGCTCCGCCACTGGTAGGTACTATATATATTCGTTGTAAATACAAGAAAATAATAAATAAACATTTTAATCCTGTAATGAATGACTTTATTCAAAGCAGACATAAAACAAATTAAGAAAGTAAATCTTAAGTTCAGTTAATTTTTAGAAACTATTTTATTTATAAGCTGAAGCATTGTGTTAAACGAAATTCTTAAAATTACGAATCAAATGAAATCTGTCTGCCAAACAAATATGTTGTTCCTGCCGGTACTACTTCGTATTGGTCAAAATAGATGTTACTTTAATAAAAATAGTAGGTATAATGCGCCGTTTTACATAACAGCTAGCTGTTTTACAAAACAGCGCTGTGTTCAATACGAGTGTATGTAATATAATATAACGAGTCATTAGCCGCCGCTTTGGAATTTTTTAGTTCCCATTTTTAATACTCGCGGCGCTATCTGACATAACAAAAACTCTATCTCTGCCCGAACCGCTCTCTAACTTGGTATTACACCGTAGTAATTGTAATACTCATCAGTATAATAAAATAAAATCTATTGAGAGTAAACTGTCTGAGGGGAATGTGAGTGGTGCGGCCAAGCTTTTATTCTCTAACGACGACCTGGCGTCGCACTCCGCCGAGACCTATGCGGCCTTACGAGCAAAACACCGGGCCCTGGGTTTAGATTTGATTGATGCATTTAACTTCTACCTAGTACCTATCAGTCTAAAGCTGCGGTTCAAAAGGGAAAATAGTATTTTCAGACATAGTTATAACTTAGCCAAAAACAGATCTAGTATTCAATGAACTTGCATACCTTGCAAGTGACATACTAGTAGCGATAGATGATTTAGTGCCTCATGTGCTCCCGTATGAAAATAGTAAAATACAATGCCATTTTATTTTCTATCTCCTTTCGACTTGCGTAAAAATCGAAGAGAAATTGAGCCAGTGACCCGAAGCAGCGTTGGCGCTGATCCAAATGCGAGCAGACATGCCAACAAATATTGATTTGTTTTATTGGACCTGCTTGTTTTTAATTTATGCTGTACCGTTTATGCACACGCAGGGTCGACATTAAACTGATTTTACGTAAAGCAAATTAGCTAGTTATAAATATGCGTTTGCATTAATTTATGCCAAAGTCAATGATGTTATGCAACTCTGTTCATTTACTTGGTCAACGACCTGAAAGCTAGTCACTCGGAACGGTGTCCTTTTTATAGGCGCTCTTAAATTGTTTGTTTATGTAGGTAATCAGTTTAGCTATTGTTAAATAGGTATCTTTTTTGACTACCACTGAGATGACGATGCTAATTAGTAGTAAGCATACCTTAGCGTTCGCAACTCCAGATAAGTCACAAACATATGAAGATTCGCTGAATGCAGCAAATGTGTCCTTCGGAACTCTGGCGACAGTTCCCGTCGCTAGGAAAAATATATCGTGTCTTTTGTTGTGTGGGTGGTTACGGTTTTTTGTAAAGTCGGGATATTTCTCCTGTCGAATTAAAAGTAAGCGCGATGAGGTGATATTAGACAGTGAAAACTACACTTACGTTTTTTTTCTCTGTTCTCCAGTGTACGTGTACGTACCTCAATGGTTCACCATTGCAGAAATAAGTAGTCGCAATTAAGATACCTCGGACACATTGTTTATAAGTAGTTAAAAGATTATTTCGATATAAAACAGAACGCAGCGTTGTCTGTAAGAGAGAACGTGGGACCGATTTGTTGGATGCACACTTGATAGGATAATACTTTTCAAGGCGTTTTGCACCAGCAGTCTATCGAGTTACACCCAAAAAGCGTACAAAACTCTTTGCATATTGCATAATAACCTGCTCCGGGCGTTGATAGGGCTTCCTCGACTGCAGTGCGTCGGGCAAGTTTACTGATCAGCACAGACGAGTTTTGCGCTCCACTGTGATGCGAGTTTTCAGCGCTCTTGCGTACTACAACGACACGGGTTGCTTTTCATAAAATTATTTATTTAGAGAACAGCTTTTATAACACATTTACACATTAAAGTTGATACGTTGCACGTTGTAACATACACGTTGTCACGGGCACCCTGCGCTCTTCAAAATCACACCTGGGCTGCTGTTATTCGCTACGCGCTAATGCGGCTCACCCCGCAGGTCACCCGTCATGAAACTAGACCTCTACCTACGCTTAGTTACTACGCATCGCGGTGTCAAGATATATTTGTGGGTGATCGTTGAGGGTCTGGGATTCGACTAAAGGACCTTTTTCTATATTGGTCTTCAATTTGTATAACAATATTTTAATAAGAAAAGAAATTTCTAGTTAAATCCAACCAACCAGTTTAATAAATACCTACGACCTCACTATAAAATGTCAATGTAAATTTCAAGACATTGTTTATAGAAATATTAGACATTTCACATCCTTTTTTTGCTGTAAATATTCCATTATATTCAAAATAAGCTTTCTGACATCACTATGGATTGATTTCGACATATTTACTGTAATTTATTTTACAATCGCGAAGTATTTCGTCTTCCTTGCCGTTTGTTTACATCGGTGACGTTCGATGACTTCTAACGTCTGTTGTCAAAGAGTAGGTAATCCTTGCCAGTAAAATAAATTAGTTCCATTAAAAATCCGCAACATGGCTAGGGTCAAAAAGAACCATGTCGGGATATACATGGTACATGTACGTTGTACGTGGTCGCCACTTGAGAACCTTTCCGCCCCAATGTGCCCCGCCCACTGGCACTTAAGTTTAGCGATTCAGAATCAGTATCAGTTAAGTACCTTGGTTCTGCTGCGGATAGCCTCATTTCTGATGCGATCACGCAGAGAAACTCCCAGCATAGCCCCCTCATAGCCCTCTCCATTGCCCTTTGGGTGACTTTGAGCCTTCTAATGAGTCCCATAGTGACTGAGCACGTTTCAGTGCTATATGTATGGATGTATAAATTAATGTTCCCCTGTCAACCCGCCCGCGCTTGGCCCGCGCCATGTAAGCCTCCACTAATGAACCAGATGATTAGTGCGAGTGCAGGTGTGTAGTGCGAGTAGTGTCCAATTCTTGTTCAGTGGCTCTGTTTAGTAAATTCAGTTAGCCGTCGACCAGCACCGACGCTAAACAGTAAACACTAAACTGCCTGTCCACACGTGTTTAGTGGCAGTCAAGTGGCAGGCACGCTGCGAGTGAGGGGGAAGGGAGGCGCGCGGGACGTGGCTACTCGCAATCCACTCGCAAAAAAAATAGAACACGCTTCTAATCACGTTACTACGCAGCCAACTAATCACTTGCACTATTCAGTCGCTGTTAACACTTATTTTCTACTAATCACCTGCACTAATCACTCGCACTAATCACTAATCGAAGTGAACGGTTATTCAGAGAGTAGGTACAGTTTTCTAACCAAACGTAAAGGCCGTCTGTATTAGTGCCTATGTTCAGATCGGCCTTTGATTTTGGAGAGAACTGTACCTACCTACTTAGTTATTTGAAGAAGATTATATCCATGCAAACAAGTTTAGGTATAGTGCGCGCCACGTAACTTGAACCTACGAAAACGTCGACTATGACCCGCCTAGCCGGCGCCTATGTCGTAGGCGTTTTCCGCTACTTAGCGGGAAAACCACGCCGTCATATTCTTCTTTAGATTCTTGGCAATATGTGAACTACAACAACCAGTAACATAAAAATATTTATAACGAAATATAACTAAACTAAACCCATAAAAAGTAAATGCCCCCCCCCCCCCTCCCATCATTGGCTATGGTGATGCCCACAAGGCTGCGGCAGCGTTGCCTATTTATATGTGAAGTGCCAACCCGCACTGGGCAGTCTCTCCTATGAGACGAGGCATGTGCCCAACGGTGGGACGTATAACCCAAACACCTGCAACGGTTAGTCATTTGTATATTGGGTTAGGCCTTCGCGTGTCGATGTCTCCCGCTCAGATATTATTGATAAGCTGGACACTAATAAGCTATATATCCACCGTGCAAAGGAGATATGTAATAAGACCCTATTCGCGTCCCGCTCTCATTACTAAAACTATGTATAAGATGAGATGCAAGATAGTGGTTGAAATAGCTTTGAGGAATCGCGTTATTCGTTCTATTCGAGTCGTGCCATCCTTTTCTCACTCAATATTTAGAAAGAGGTGGCATGATGTAAAACTAAGACGAGATACGAGCTAGTATTATGTCCATACAAAATCTTAAGCACTGATTCTCGACTATTTATCCCTCCACAGAATACTAAAAGGCTTTTTGTAGCTGAGGATTCTCTTTTTATAAAAAAATATATTACACCCCGTTCACACTGCGTCCGTTTCCGTGTCCGGGAGGCATCCCTCTTTTTCTCGCTTGCGGTGTTTCGCCCGAGTGCGAGAGAGACGGATGCCTCCCGGACACGGAAACGGACGCAGTGTGAACGGGGTGTTAGAGTGATGGTTCAGAATTTCAGATATTTTTAAGCTTCCGTAGTTGCCTGTCTGTCTTAGTGACATCGACACGCGCACGCCAACTAAATGGTGCAATAAGCAACGACGGCGTGCTGTGATTGGTTATGACGCTCTCGCCGTCGGCGCACTAGACTCGCGCGCAGTTCGTCGTGCGTTCAAATTTTAAAAATAATTGATAAATGAATACAATGTGGAGCTATTGATGAATTACTTAGATTTTTTATCAATAGATTTTTATGGGACATGGGTTACTCAGCGAACACTTCAACCTGCTTTGTTTAAACAAGCAGTGGTTCTACAGAAACAAAGACACGAACAACGGTTTTCGAGTTTGATTGAATCATGCACTCATAAAGAAACATGTTTTAACAAAACCGTTTACAATGCCAAAGCCAGCAAGCACTTGACGTATGTACACTTACGAGTAACTTCCCTTCAATAAAAGCAGGGTATCCATTTATTCAGTCAGTGTACATTTTACCGATGTTAATTAAGTGTGATTAATTAGATTGTGAGCTATATTGCACGAGATCTCACGTATTGGTTTCTGTGTAGATTTATGGATGGACTTGGGTACTACATTAAATAAATTTGTAAACTAACCACCAACAGTAGTTATATACAAGATAATAATTGACATTAACTAAATTAAAATAAAACTAAGTTAAATCAAAAAAGGCCCTAAACGCATTGTACCAAGGATGCTGGCGACATTTTCTCCCTGAATTGCAATGCTGATGAGTTGTGCTAGAAAACCACCAAGCTCTTCGGTCACCAGTTACATCAACGGGAGGTTTCGCGATTTCCGCGGAAAGAAGTCGAGAATAAATGATTCTTATCGTGAATAAATGATTCCACTCGAGCCATGATGATTGAACTCTGAACGTTGTTGACTCGACGGTAAGACTCCAGAACTTCAACTCACAACAAACAAAGCACCTATCAGACAAGCCAAGGGGTGAGACAAATCTCAAAGAAGATTTTTTGTAAGTGGAAGGTCTTCAAGGTACCTCTGCGTATAGCAAACATAACCTTACCTAATCCATTAATTCTTCATGCCAAGGACGTAAAGATGTACCGTTCCCGAAATACTTCCCATACAAATTAAAAAGAATAAAGTCCTCCTTTATAACACTTTTCTTTGCAATAGGTATCTCATTACTAACACAATATAAATATTTCACCTGTACATTATGAGGACATTAACCAGTCGTGTCATTGAACCTTTGACGGAAGTAGCTCGACCTTTTTTGTAATAACTAAAGAATAGGTAGATAAATCACATTATTTTCTATATGGGCAGGTAACGTTTATTGCAGGTATATTAACCCCGTAACAAATCCATCTCGCCATAAATACCACGGTATACGTATAGTCAAAAAATTACAGACTTTTATTGCAATGTTAACCTTATGACTAAGAAACTAAGCCATCATCTTGTGAAAATTCTTTCCTCACAAAAAATCCTATCTTTGTAAGTCGTAGATTTTTTTTTACAATTTAGATGATCAATCTCTTCGGGCCGATGATAAAAGCAGACTATACAGCTCACTAAACAGATTTATTAACAAAATCGATTTACTTCTTTCTTACTTAGGACCGATTATAAATGGGTGAGGACCAAATTCTTGGGCAATAGTTAGCCTGGTTAGTCGGTATTTAGCCATACAAACTGAAAAAATTTACAAACTTTCATAGAAAATTTAATTGAGTGAGTTAAGCTGGCCTAGAATTTGGTCCTGACCCAAATAACTAGCTGTTCGCGTATTGCAAAGAACTCAGGCAAACCTGCGGAATAATATATAGCCTATAATCATTCAGAAACTCCATTCTACACGCAGGTGAAAGAATTTAAAATCGGATAAGTGGTTCCGGACTTTACCCATTACATACAAACCTACAAAGATACAATCTCACAGACTTTTCCTCTTTATATTATTAGTATTGAAGTATATAATATATAACTTTATTATAGACTGTTTTATTCATGCAAATATTGTTATTGAGTCTTAACCTAGGTATATAATATAATGTACCTACATACTCTAATGAATCAATTATTTATTTATTTATTTTTAGAAGGTTGTACCTACTTAGTTTGTTGCCCGGGCTCTCCCTTTAATTACTGTTCAAATAACGTTGTAATGCTTGCAATCCTATTATTATTTTTAATTACTTTTGGGAAAATTACCATAAAATGAAGAGGTAATCTGTGAAATTATATTCGTAATTTTGTACCTAACTTTGTATGGAGGTAATTTCCTAATCTGAATCCGATTATCAAATTCGGTAGTTTATAAAATGTACTCGTTATTTCATCAAATTCCTTCATCCGAGTTCTTTGTAATATGCGACCAGAGCCGCGCGACAAACTAGTCCTACTATCCATATCCATACTTCCATACTAATATTATAAATGCGAAAGTGTGTCTGTCTGTCTGTCTGTTACCTCTTCACGCTTAAACCGCTGAACCGATTTGGATGAAATTTGGTATATAGGATAGTTTTTATCCCGGAAGTCATCCCCCAAGGGGATGAAGTGGGGGGTGAAAGTTTGTATGGAGCTACGATATAAACGAGTTCCACGCGGACGGAGTCGCGGGCAAAAGCTAGTAATATTATAAATGCGAAAGTTTGGATATTTGGATGTTTAGGTGTTAAGACGTTTGACTCAATCACGCTTAAACGGCTCAACCGATTTGGATGAAATTTTGCACGAAGATAGTTTAAAGTTTGGATTAAAGATTAAAAAATATAGGATAGACTTTATCCCGGGTCCACGCAGACGAGGTCGCGGGCGGAAGCTAGTCCGATTATAAAATTCACTAGTATGCGCATTCATTAGTACCTACGCGCACGAGGGGCGCTAGTTTCGTATAAAAGGCAGTCACTGAATAGTTGAATACAGACGTGTCATCAAACTTATGACGGAACTCATCAGCCCGACCTTTCTGTAATAATTGAACAATAGATCGCCGTTCACTTGCATGGCTTTTTTAGGCTCCGCGCGTCCTCGCCGGCATCCGCGTAGCGATGCCATCTACATGTGGCCAGAGGCTCTAGTATAAGTTTTACCGAAACAAAACTTTACGATCGCGTTTGCGTTTTACCCTCAATTTGTATGGGATTTGACAGCTAAACGCGAACGCGGTCGTAACGTTTTGTTTCGGTAAAACCTATACTAGAGCCTGTGTTAATCGCACCATCTGGATAGGAACGCATGTTTCAAGTAAACGCGATCACGTGTAATTATTTATAGCGCTCGTCAATTATTTAACTACTAGCTGATGCCCGCGGCTTCGCCCGCGTGGTTATAGGAAAATGTAACATATTGCATTTTCCCGTGTGAATTAGATGTTTTCCCGCTGGAAAAAGTAGCCTATGTCACTCTCCAGCTTCTAAACTGTCTCCATACAAAAAATCCCATCAATACGACGCTCCGTTGCGACGTGAATGAAGGACAAACATACAAACACACACACTTTCGCATTTATAATATTAGTAAGGATAAGGATTCATACTAGTAGTTGCTTTGTGAGCTGTGGAAATGGTCTGTGCATTCGATATAAGGTCTGTAATTCAGTATTCCAGAGATGTATAAGCTCTCTGAGCGTCTAAATACGATTAATAATATTCTAATGTTCTTAGAGATGTATACGGTCTCTTAGCGTCAAGACAAAATAAAAAAAAAGGGAACATGAATGTAATGTAATATTGTCAGAGATGTACAGGGTCAATAACAATAAAACGTGTCAAGATCTGAATGATGTCTCTCGTCAATACGATAATAATAATAATAACACTAGTATTTAAGTAGTTAGGTACTATGCCCTTGCAAGCATGAATAGTCCGGACTCCACAAACAGCACCCGATCACGACTATGACGTCATCAAATCGTCGTCAAAATTTGCAATCTATTTTTCAGTCACTTTCCGCTATCCGATTTAGCTGAAATTTTGGGTATTAAATGAAAGGTTTGAAATGAAATTTTGGACAGAAACTTATTTCTGTCTAGGTCAACTGAATCGACAAAAATAATTCAATATAATTTTTTATTTTGTTTTGAAAAATGAGACCTGTAGAGGAGAACAGCCGGACATACCAAAGAGTTTTGGTCCAAGCTGAAATGGCCTTCGATCGCTACGCTCGCTCGTTCAAAAAATAATTATAAGACTAGTTTTCATTTATAGTTCTGATTACTCGTTATTATGTTGTGGTTTTTAATCATTTATCTATTGATCCGGTGATGTAAGGCCGTGGTCTGGACACCAGCGGGTAGTGGGGCGACGAGCGGCAGTTCATATATCATCAATACATTAAATCGAGTTCAATCTTCATCACTTGACTTTCAAATTTGACTTGTAAAAGTGCCCTCGTGACCTATTTGCTGAATAAATATTTTGAATTTTGAATCTGCGAATCAACGCGACCATAATGCGCGCGGACGCGTTTTGAGTAGGTACAGTCAGCAGCAGAAGTAGCTACGCAAAATAACACGCTCACAACTATCTGTACAGTCCTTATCCTCTTGACATTAGAGTCGTGTGTAGGTCATTTTGAGCCATTGAACCGCTTAACTTTTGCTGCTGGCTGTACCTACGCGACACGCTTCGCGGCTTGCACAAGTACACAGATAGCGGCACAAGCGGAAAAATTCTGAAAATAACATTTTTAGCTCTGCCATGTCCAAATTCAAAAATAAAATAAATACCGTGAAGTAAAAAAGACAAGGTAAGCTTGTCTGGAAGAGATCGCTCTTTAGCGATAAGACCGCCTGTTGTTAACATCTATTTTTTTTTAAGTTGTTATGTCTATTTGATTCATGTTTTAAGGATAAAGAGTATTTGTATTGTATTGTAAAAAGTCATTATCTAAAAAGATTCTTGTAATTTAATATTCCTTGAAAATTGGTACCTACTTAATTATAATTATACAGATGTAAGAGCAACAAAAACTGGTCAATTTGTATGAAAAATCTATAAAAAGTCTAAGTACCAGTATTTATTTTTGTAGAATTTATTTATCCCTTTCAGACCCGTAAAACAACACCCTGCTAACGCAAAATGAAGTATATTGACATATGATTTTGATTTGACAATTAAATGTAATCAAACCGCACGATTGTATTGGCCGGGTCTGAAAGGGGTATATTCTACCTAATTCATACCAACATAGCTTATACTCACTTGAATATACAATTTTGATTGCCCCGTGCAGCCTATTTCATATATCCTCTCATAACGCACTCATATTTTAATTTTTACTTTTAATTATTATGTATGAAACCACAAAGTTTGAACAATGGTTACCCGTTATTCGTTCTGGTTTGCTTTTAGGATACTTACTTGGGCTCATGCCAATACTTGGTACTTTCTATCATATTTTTTCGGTCTGCCTGATTAAGAATAGCATTTGGACGCCTGCAACTCCCTTTATACCTATTTTTATTTAGACACATAAAGCTTAAAAACAATATGAAAACCACAGCGTAAGAAATACAGGCATGTTTTAAACAAGGTGTAGTAAAAACAGCGCAAAATTTTTGGTAGTAAAAAACTTGAAAACAAATAGTTGTCTGGCCATAAACCGCATTTCACAGAACCTCTAAAACCTTGTTTGACACATCGCTTATTGCAAAATTTAAAACCAATAAATCGCTATTCGATTTTTATAAACCTTTCAATTGTTAGAAGGAAAAAACCGACTGGCCAGCAACACATGCGTAGGTCTCTTGGGACGCGAGTTCAATGTAACCTATTTGCATTCGAAAAGGCAGAATGACGCCATGACTTTGTCGGTCTTTGCCTTCACTTTCGTCGAAAAAAAAACAAAAACAATATCGTAAACAATCCTACCCAGAACCGTTTTTGCTCTAATAAAGTCGTAATAAAAATTTGTTTAACCGTCTTTTTTGTTGTATGATCTAATTTTTTTCTTAAGCTATTGTCGAAAGGCATTGACAATGCGACTGATGTCGTAATGTTGTGACAATAGTTTGTTTGTGTTCAGACGCGGTATCAATTCTACAGACCCTATTGAGACAATTACTTGTACAGTCGACAACACAGCTAACTGACCATTACAATGCACTTAAGGTCAGATTACATTTCCGATGGTCAGTTAGCTGTGTTGTCGACTGTACATGCATTTTTTTGTTGTTTTAGAATAGAAATCTACTAAAACCCCCTAAAGGGATGAAATGGGGGGTTGAAGTTTGTATGGAGCTGCGATATAAACGATTTCCACGCGGACGGAGTCGCGGGCAGAAGCTAGTATTTTATATATACTTACTTAATAATAAATTATAAATGCGAAAGTGTGTCTGTCTGTCTGTTTGTTTTGCTGTTTTCATATGTTTGTAAATATACCTACTTGTAGTGGTAGCAAAAAGACCCATGTTCTTGTGATGTTATTTTTGAAGCAGTTAAGTTAGTTTATCTTCTTAAACAATTCAAAATATGTCCTACATAAAGTATCATTTTTTTTTCTGTTAAAGTTTGTGTTAGTGAAGAGTTATTTGATATCTATTTTTTTGTACCTACTTACATAGAAAGTATTTTGAGGTAAATTATTATGTGCAGACCTAATACCTAACAATAATAAAGTTATTAAAGAGCTGAAGATTCAACGATATCAGTCAAGTCCAAAGGGTAATACTATTTTCTCATAAATATCACGGGGGTGGTAAAGGCCGTTCGATCGTCGTCTCACGGTGGTGTAGCAGCCGTACCTAGTGCCTACATAGTAAGTACCTGCATAGTAACTGCATAGTAACTGCATAGTAACTGTACTATCGGCTGCAATAATGCATGGACACCTTACGGCCCAGTTTCGCTTGCATCGTTTGACGTCTGCTGCTCACACAGTTGCACGTGGTGCTCAATAATTAAACTAGATGGCGTTGTTGGCGCTACTATTTAGAGATACCGCGGAAAATAAGCACTATACTAGGCACATTAAATACCTTTAAATTGACACCTGTTATCACCAGAAATATTCTCATATTAGTATAATTATTAACAAGGCTATTAAATGCTAATTTATAATAACTGTATTTAAGTGCGATACCACTGGTATGTGAATGCTATATTTCCACCATTACCTATAATGTTGAGATAGCTCAATGGATTAAGACATGTGCTCTAGGCTCAGCGGCCTAGTACGAGCGAGGTTCGAATCCCAGCTCTAATGGGAGGTTTATGTTTTTGTATTTTTTTATATTTGTTCTATTTCTACATGTTTAGATGAAAGTTTTTTATATACAAATATTAGTCATAAAGAAAGTTATATATTCATAACTTAAATAATTAAAACAGCATTTTATGTTTTAATATGTTTATTTTGTTCACTACAGTTCTGTTAAAGCAATTTTATAATACTACTTAGTAATAGTTACCTATCAACTTTGTAACATTTTTATTGAGGTAATAGCTTAAGTTTCATTTCCATAATTGGAAAAAGATTGAAGCTTCACCCCAATAAATATAATATTGACAATATTAACTTACAACCGGGTTATCTAACATTCAAATCAGCAGAACGCATTAAGGTGTTAATTGCCATAATATATCTTTACCTATATGTGAGCGTTCAAACCACGAATTATTGTGTTATTGATTTGAAAATAACCATAATAATTTTATTTGGGCTTTCACCGTTACTTACACTTGTTTGATCTTATGAAATATCACATTTTAAATAGTAAAGGAATATAAAAAAAGAAAGCAAACGGCATATTAATACCTACCTACTGAAACAATATAATTATATTTTTTAAATTTATTTAGGATAACCCGGTTTATAAAATATATAAATCTTAACGTAATCCGTACTCTTTGGGCGACAGCATCTGCACTTTTTCTATATTAGGAACTACGCGACCATTATCACGGCACGTATTATTATAACACCATAAACTTAAATGGCGCTGTTGACTGGATTTAATACACTTCACTTTTTCACTCTTCACTTCAGACAGCCATATCATAGGCCAAATTACAACCTTGTTTTCTGGCCTTCCGTTAGCAACAACGAACTGGGCTTTCGCTTGTGTGGAATGTGGGTTATCCGCTTAAACAAATTTTCTTCGTATAGGTCATCTTCACAGCTTCATAATGCGCGGCATCAATGAGACCTGGTCTACGAGATCCTTCCTCTTGTGCCCATAAAACAACCGTTCTTCGCTGTAACAACTGTATTCGTAAATACACAATAAGAACAATGTAAGATACGAGTATGTAGTAAGGTATAATATATATTACAAAACATATGTAAACACTATATACTTACGTTTACATTATATTTAACCAATTAATTGTGATCTTTTAACTAGATCAAACGAGAACTCATTGTTATGGTTGTATAGAAGGAAATCGAATCGTAAATGGCCGACAAACGAACAAGAAGTAAGTGCCATAAGAAATATAAGAAATTGGATGGTAGTTATGTATTACAATACAGTCTACCCTCCTCAATTATTCGTAGTTGTGATGTGACGAATATTTGCATACAAAATTAAACTGATGACGAATTTCAACCAATCTTTCGATTGTCATAATGGCCCAATGGTAACTAGACAGGTTTACCTCGACCTAAGTTATCAACTTATCATCACTGGAAGGTTCCGAGTTCAAATCTGCGCCCAGCCAAGTTATGGTGGGAATCAGTGTTTTTGTAATTTATTCGATGTTTGAATATTTCCTCGTAGCGCAAACATAAGAAAAAGATGAATAAATCCACAAAAAGGTGAGAGTGACAAACAAAAAATTGGCAACGCGCTGGAGTTGACTTGATAAATATAATGTAAAAATAATAGGTGGTAATCCACAAGAATACAGTTTTAAAAGACAATAAAATCATCAATTTTATTTTTGCCAAAAAATTGCTTACAACGCCATCTAGTGAAATCTCCCTAATAGTCGTGCGTTGTGCTCATAGATGGCGTAGGATCGGCGGACAAGCGAATCTGTTTCTGGAATGACCATGCACTTATGCTGTCTGCTGTACCTAGTACCTACATAGTAAGTAGTAGAGGCAAACTCTTTCGCTTGACATACACAGCAGAATGAGATCTCGCTGATCTCGCTCATATGTGAAGCAGCCCGACTGGGGAAGTACAGTCGACTACAAAGAGATCGATACCGAAAAAACTGCTTCTACATGGCTTGCTTAATTTATAAATCCATACCTTACCCAAATAAATTACGGGCATGGAAATTGAGTGCCTGGTTGATAGCTTTTATTCGGTTCTAGATTGCCTTAAAACAACAAGTTGCACGTATTATAAGTAAGCACAGTAAAAGTAGTAAAACCCATCCAACAATTGTAGACTATAGATAATTGTTATGTCATAATGTATTTTTTACGGTAATGTAGATGGTACCTTTTATAACGAAACAATGACGGTGGAATTTTTTAGTTATTATTTATACAGGACTTCGTTATTACCTTGAATATTATTGAATTGCAAATGTATCTGACGATTTTTTTGTGATATTTGCACGCCATCGGGTGCGCCAAAGTTCATATAAAATTGCAACTTCGATTATTGGATTTCCGAATTTTTTTTTCATACAATTTTATCTCATAATGATCATTATTCATAATTATTTTTGCTAATAACTATCGAAACTCCGAAATGTCTATATTCATAATGTTATTCAACATAAGTATCTCTGTTACTACTATCTATGTTTACATACTTTTATATCATAATGGTTTTCTTATAAATGATCGTAATTATCTGTCAGGAATTTGGGCCGAAAATCAGGAATTTTGTCGGGACTTTTGAAATTTGTATCTGGTAACCCTACTCTAGAAGAGTATGTTAGCGTAAGCAAGTATTCTGAAATTACCGGAATGTTTCCACGTAGAAAGCATCACCTAGTAACGGCTATAGCCGTACAGATCGACACAATTAATATGACGCGCGTCAAGGCGCTTAAGTAGTTGACCGAGAGGCTATTATTGCTTAACTCACTCGCCTTATTACTTGGGTCTTGCTATACCTACTTTTTTTCCCCCGTGTTTTGTGGCTTTTCTAGCTTATCCACTCACTTGCTTCTGGCAACCACAGTTGCCAATCTCGCAGACTCCTAAACTGATGGTGGAAACCACAGTTGCCAGGCTTTTTAAATAAACGAAGTATGGGCTGCTTTGATAATGAAAAATTAGAAGCAGTTACCTTTTTTAAGTACGCAAGTGAGCGGTTATGCACTTTGATAGCCGTACTTGTCATTTAACATTTTATTTCTTGTTTTGGCAGTACGGCTATGACAGTAGATATAGGAAATAAGCAACCACATTCTACGCGGCGCGGCACTTTCCTATACCAAACGCAACTCATAATGCATACCAACTAACTCATGTATAAACACGAACCGAGACACAAACTTCCACATTCAGCTGACCGCCTTATGTAATGTACCGCTCATGGTATACGTGTCCTCCAACGCCCGAGACGAAAATAATTTTGCTACTGAGTGACATACTATTTTTCACACCGACTCTGAAGAAATATAATTAAGAATTTTTAACAAATTTTCTTGATTTTTATTACAAATTTTTAATTATTACGAAAAATTCATAAATAAAAATAAAAGATCGGGTGGCACTTGATCCCTCTCGTGAAGCAAAACTTACTTTTCTGAATGAAAGGCGTGAAAAATAATGATTATAAAGGCAAAAGGAACAACAACGTTCCGCATCAGGCATGATAGCACATATGCCAGGCATGCATTGCATATGTGCACATATAATAGTTTATGATACATGATATACAGCGCTGAGTACATATCCACGCACATATGCCATAACGATATAATGGCACCTATATGAACAATTCAATATGAGCCATATTGAATTGGCCGCATTATATTTTGCAATCATGATATTGATGGCTCTATTATGTAAGTGACAATGATGTCTTCAAGGCAAGTGTGAACAGGCATTTTCTGGGTGTACGTGATCCATATTAGGCCTTGTCTTAACTTTCATTCAGGTAAGGTAAGACGAAGGTCAAACGCAATAGCATTCACATATTGTGAAAATACCTTTTCCATAAGCCAGGTGAAAGTTGCCGACATGTGTTGTTGCTGTATATGTGGGTACATATATAACGCTAGTCTATTTCAAGTTTTACTTTTAAAATGTCAAGGCGACGTGACTTACACACCTGCCCTAATAACCCTGTCGGGTCGACGTCGGAGACGAATAGCTGGTGTATTGGTACTGGAGCTCGCTGCCACTAAGATATGCATGTGTGACTGCAGGAACGGTACTGGAGCTCGCTGCCACTAAGATATGCATGTGTGACTGCAGGAACGGTACTGGAGCTCGCTGCCACTGTTGATCATGAGCACGCTGGGGGCGCTGGGCGTGGGCTGCGCCGTGCTGCTGCCCGAGACCTTTTCCTCTACCTTATGGCTTATGTGGAACGTGACATAAGAGCAACACAAGTCGCGTAGCAAAATAAAAATGTTGTACCAAAAGGTCAACATAAACGCTCTTATACATTACACGGTTAAACTCACGTATTAAATGTCACTACGGGCGACATGTCGCGTGAGTCGCGTGATTGTACCGCGACAAGTTATCTTCAAAGTTAGCTTATCTGGATAGGAAATACGTGGCGTATACGGCGTTCGGAAAGCGACTCGGAATGTAGGCCGGTTGATAGGAGACATTGCTGTTTTCAACTGCATTTTGTAATTCGCTTTGCTTTGTGCCGCAGTCACAGTAATAGGGTCCCGTTTTTACCCTTTGGGTATAGAGCTCTAAAAATGGAGCAAGAGCAAGCGATGCGCGAGCGCGGCCAACCAATATTGGTGGACTTTTTATTCGCTCGCCGTCTCGCATCGCAACAGCACAGCACAGGCGCTACCACGAACTTCGAAAGTCGAATTTCGGGTATTTCCATCTCTATCGCACTCCCATAATCGAGTGACAGGGATGCATGTATTACGAACTTCGACTTTCGAAGTTCGTGGTAGCGCCGCAGCTCTGGCGGAATACTCAGGCTCACCCTAAACTGTGTAAGTTTATGGCTCTGCGCGCTAAAAATGTTGAATTGCAATTGGCATGTGAAGCGACGACCGGGAGGCGGGAATACGAATAGAGCTGCTGTTATTTGACATGGCGGTGACAGTCCGTCATAACATTCTCGGCCCTGAGCCTCTTCAAATGAACCGCACAGTCCGAGAATAATGCTACTGTTTGTGAACGTTATAGTTCGCTGTCATATTACAGTTGGAACATTCGATTTATAAAACAGCTTTATGGTCGCACTACACTTGGGAATGCGTGTTCGGTATTTGCTTCATTTGGCCAAATATGATTATGTGTGGAGGATATATTTGCCATATTTGTACGAATAGCCAAACACACAAATAGACAAACACTCGTATCCGCCCGCCTGTCGGTTTTAACGCAAATGTTGCAAATATTCGCGTTCACCGTCTACAACTTGGCTCACTCAGCTTTGTGTGAGCGACGGCAACAAGTCAAGACGTGGAAGGAAATAGATTGGAAAAATGATTTCGTGATGCGATTTTTAGAATTGTACCAAATCAATAGGTGTATTTGGGACCCAAAATGTGCTAAATATATTGCTGCAAACATTTGATATATTTTCTGTTGCTGTCCCAAGTGTGGATGTCGTGTTTGTGATGTTTGGACTTCAACGAATATTTGGACAAACACGGCGAATACGCTACGCGAATACGCATTCCCAAGTGTAGTGCCACCATACAATTTGGGCATTTGTTATTAGGCCTTTCGTCCGAATTACAGAACCGAAAGAAGGAAGGTAAGGTAGAAAAATTATTCCGAGAATAAAGCTACACGGTAACCAAAATATAAGAATGTAATATATGGGATATTTTGCGAGATTGAACTCCTCATCCTCCCAGCGTTATTCCCGATCGTGCCCTAAAGGAGCTCGGGGTCACACCTAACCCCAAGATTTAGCATAGGCACTAGTTTTACGAAAGCGGCTGCCATCTGACCTTCCAACCCAGAGGGAAGACTAGATAGACCTTATCGGGATTAGACCGGTTTCCTCACGATGTTTTCCTTCACCGAAACGCTAACTTTAAATATGCCGTACAATCCGTACATGCATTCCGAAAAACTCATTGGTACGAGCCGGGATTCGAACCCACGACCGCCGCTTGACAGCCGCATGCCTGAACCACTATACTACCGTGGCCTTAACAGGCTACCGTTTCATTTCACGAGATTGAACGATGATGTTATAACTACAATTCAGAAAAGTTGAACAACCCCCGACATTTTCATTTCAAAGTCCAATATCTCAAAAACGATTGAACAGATTTTCATGAAACATGGCTAAGAACACTCGGGATAAAATTATCTATGACGACTTCCATGGCCACCGTCCTGCTGTCATGAGCGACCAACGCCTTTCATGGTGTCCCATGAGCGTTTTTTAGGCGCCTTAACACCACGTTTGGTTCATCCCACAGCGCCAGTTCTGCTTACCAAAATTGGCCCACTTGGCACCGTCATCAAAGCTCCGGCTTCATCGTTCGAGTAAGCCGGAGTTCTCACCCATTTAAAGTTTGATAATTAGCAATGTCCAATATTATGCCAAAACTTACCCAATTCTGCACACAAACTTATGACGATCTCCTCTAAATTGTTCACATACCACTTGACGCTTGGGTTGAAGTGTTTCAGGTTGATGATGGGGTAGGCCACCAGTTGGCCGGGACCATGGAATGTGACTAGACTCCAGTCTAAATTGGAAGGCTGAAGTGTCTGCAGTTGTGAATGCTGTTAGTTCTGCGTGTTATGCTCTCAGAAGTCTTAGGGATGAGCTAAAGTTGACGCAGCTAAGAATGGTATACTTTGCTTTAGTCGAGTCCAAAATACGCTACAGTATTAAATTATGGGGACGCAGCTACAAGTATAATACCCAAGCCGCCTTTGTAGCCCAAAAAAGGGCAATAAGAATTATGGCCAAAATCTCACAACAAACATCCTGTAGGCCATACTTTAAAGACTACAAAATCCTAACTGTTCCCTGCTTATACATTTTGGTAGTGTTGTCAGACCTCGTCAAATACTTAAATAAATTAGAGACACCAGATCAGAGAGAAAGGCGTCTGGCAACCAGACGAAAGGATTTACTCCAGGCAAAATACGGTTTTGAAAAACATTAATTTATAATAGCGTTTTTTTTGTTGATTTCATTTGAAAATGTTATTCTAAGATGATTTAATCAAGAATCCGACAAATTTTCCAACCGGAAGTAATTATGTAGATTTAAATGAAGCATGCTTTATCTTTTTTTGTACGATTTATCTTGAATATTATAGAGCAAATGTAAATGAACCAAAATAAAGACAAAAACATTTATTAATATTTTTACCGACTTTTTAGAAGCTGGTTAACTTATCATTTTTTCGATGTCTGAAATTTTGTCGGATTTTGTCGCTGGGTAACTATTTAATTGATAATATATCCGTTATACATAAAAACTAAGCTATTATAAATTATTTCCAAAATTGATATTTTTTCCATACAAGTTGTCAGTTCATTGCCTGGACTAATTTACCACAATCTCTTGACACTAGGCTCCAGGTTGTCAAACATTCGGCAGCCTATCAGGGCATTATGCTCTTTAACAGATTGCCAACTGAGCTGAAGTCGATCACCAAAGCTTAATTTTTAAAAATAAATTGAGAGTTTTCTTGCAGGAAAAGTGCTATTATTCCGTTGAGGAATATTGCGAGCAAGCCTGAAACGTTCAAATTTATATAAATAATGATAATGATTATGATTATGATTGTGAATTTTGATAATGTTACATTGTGATTTCGATATTTATATTTCGTATGTTTTTTTTTTTATTTTTATTTTGATGATTTTTAAATATGTTTTAGAATAATTGATATTATTTACTTATAATTATTCCTTATTTTTTAATGACTAGACTATGACGATGTTTTTTACTTTATGTTTTAGATTATTTTTTATCGTATTTTTGGAGATTTTTTTGCTAAATGTTTTTGACCTTATATTTTTAATTTATATATACATTTATTAATATTTTTTTGAATATGATAATTAGTGTTTGTCTTTTTAGAATGTTTATGTTATTTTCGGTTAGTTGACTCGTGTTTTTGATTTGAATGATTTGATAATTTAGGTTTAATTTTGTATGTTGTTAAATGAATTTCAAACACACCTCAGGATTCCACCGAATAATTATAATCTGTGCATATTCCATGGCGGCCTTTGAGATTCTTTCTACTGGACAATCGTCAGTTCTACGACAGTTGCCATGTTCTCTTGACTCTTACTGGAACTCTTCTGCGGGCTACCTCCTCAACACCAGCGCCATCACCGTTTCATACGTCCTTTTTTGTTACCTAAGTTTTAGAAAAAGCTAACATATTTCACCGAAACTTCTGACGGCTCTCCCAACAGCGAACAGTTAAAAACTTCCTCATATAGTAGATTTATGGAATTGTTTTTACATTTTGTTTGGTTAAATTAAAACTACGTTCCAACATAATATTTGTGTCTGTTGTGCACAACTAAAGCCGCGACGCGACGCGAGAAAATTTACCCCCTCTTTCTAATTTGCGCAGTGCGAGTAAGACAGGAGTCGCTGACGCGCGCGATGGGACTTGGAAGCAAGTTCACAGTGAAATACTCATACTCATTTATTTATAATGCACAAATAGGTACATTAAACGAAAAATTAACAAACACATATAGCTATAAAAAGATACATTTTGAATGGTAAGTAGGTATTATGTATATATAGCATAAAAAAATGTATACTTCCGTGTGTACGGGTAAATTTTTTATCGTTTAGAATTTCCTAATCAGGATGTAGGTACTGATGATGATGATGATGATTTGCCATTTATTTCGAATAAAGAATAACCTACTATGTGCTTTGTCTCATTCAAAACTCATTCATTAAAACCAAAACTCATATTAATGTGTCATAATTTCCTTTCGCTTAATAATTTAAAATTATAATAAGCACTTGGGTGGTGCGATCAAAGAGACGCGGCCATTATCACCATAAACAACGGATATTATAATAAAATTAACAAAATAGTCAGTGAATAGGCGGGATATAGGCGACCTAATATAGGAGTGGTACTAAGGGTTCCCATAAACAAGATGTGAGTACTAAAAAGTGCGTAGAATGAGATTTGCTGCCGATCTCACTAATGTTTAATAGTATTTTATGCAACTGTTGTATAAGTGGGGTTTTAAAACGCGAGTGTCGTGAGTTGCAATACTTGCAATGCGAGCCTTGGTGAGTATCGCAATTAAAGATGCCACGAGCGTTTTAAGACCAAGTTATACACGGTTGCATACAATACTTTTTCAGCTTTTTCTACGACTAATTTTAAATAAATATAGCATTTGACTTTTCAGGCAGTAGGTAAGTTTTCCGTTAGTTCTATTACTACTCACGCAATTTCTTCAGCGGTGCAGTTATTTTCTTCTTCGTCCATTTTAAAAGGAACGTACACATTTTTCTTCACTTCACAAACACGAATATAATCTTAATAAGTTAAAATAACGAATAGTTATCATATTTCGTCTTTTAATTTTGAACTTGAACTTTGGTGGGAAATTAGAAATATGACACACTGACACCTCTTGTTTATGGTCTGTTTTGTTTTTAATTTCCTTGCACTTGCCTTCCGAACCTGAATCCGGATCCGAACCGAATCGGATCGGTTTATATTTATAAATAATACCAATAATTGGTAAAATACACACAATACAATACATGATCTTTTATTTTAGGAAATAATTTATGTTCTACAAATGTTTGATAGTAAATAAAAACTTTTTATTTCGAAAAATTTGCTTATGAAGTTGGTACCACTGCAATAAAGCGGCCGATTAAAAAAAAGTTAGAGATGATAATCATCTTTTATGAAAAATGTATGAACCATAAAAGTACGCTAAACAGTTCGTTTATGGGCCATAGAGCAAAGAGTTTTTCGACGATTTAGTATCGGTGTCATTGTATTTGAGCTAAAGGCTATATATAAATTACAGATAACGGTACAGGAGTAGAAAAAATAATTACAGCAATACTTTTAACTAATGTGTGAAATGTGTCACGCTCAGACCTTTGGAGAAATGTGCCTTCCTAGTTGTTCTTCAGGATGAGTGTTTTCGCGGCGGTGTCGCTTGAATCACTGCCCGCACCCGCTCCGAACGCCGCGCGGAACTCCCGAAGAGTTCGACACATGTCGCCCGTAGTGAAATTTAATACGTGAGATGAACCGAGTAATTATTAGGATTATTTAGTTGAGATTGTTTAATGAGGCTCACTTTTTATAAAACTCATTCGATTTCAAATGGTAGAAGGTAGAAGCTACTTACTTGGGTACTTTGATGCCATTCCGCCAACTTAATAAGGTACCTCTCTAAATTTTTAACTCCTACATATTCTACTAATAATAAAACTTCAGTTTATTTTATGGATGGATTTTGGGCTGGTGTCTGATCTGCAACTTACATTAGTTGCAGATCATCATTGTCATGGTTTTTGTATCTGAAGTAAATTTAATGAAATCAAAACAAAATACGTTTAAGTTGTAAATTAAATTAGATTACTTAAATTTACAACCGGTATGTATTTAGAACTTCTAGCGTATCGAGCATTTGTGTGTAATATACATTCTCATGGTTTTCTTATTTTTGTTAACTTTTATCGTTACTTAAGTAATTCAATGGATGACTGTTATAGGCCTAATTTTATGTAAGCGTTAATATGTTTTAGTTATATTTACGGCTGTTGTTATCCTGAAGTTTTCTTCTTTTTCTCAAGTATACATCATATGTGCTAAAAGTGTCAGAAAGCGCATTGGTCGTTCGATATGCGGGTGCTCCGCGCAGACGATTATAGTCAATGTCAATTGATGAAAATCATCGAGTTGATAGCACTTTTATGATATTCCTCGGATGAGGCGAAACGAATAGATTTTATAAGATTCAACGATCGATATAACGTATACTCATGTGATTGGTACTTTTAGATGGCAAGTGTGTGCTGGCTGTTAATTCCTACTAATATTATTAATGCGAAAGTTTCGATGT
Source organism: Epinotia ramella (assembly GCA_947578815.1). Lineage (NCBI taxonomy): Eukaryota > Metazoa > Arthropoda > Insecta > Lepidoptera > Tortricidae > Epinotia > Epinotia ramella. Next base: position 17,717,156 of record OX388222.1, read on the forward strand.
TTTGATGTTTGTTACTCAATCACGCTTAAACGGCGCAATCGGTTTGGATAGCGAAGATAGTTTATAGCCTTGATTAAAATATATAAATACTCGTAGTTTTTATCCCGGGTCCACGCAGACGAAGTCGCGGGTGGAAGGTAGTGATGAATAAGGAACGATCGTATGTTTTGGAATAGCGAATGATTTTGCGTATACGATTCATTATGTAAGACGACTTGAGGGGTAATCACGTAACGTTTCCAACGCGCGTTATTACAGTCCAACTGTAATTTTCCGATATAAAAAGTGTCATTTCATTAATGTAGATCAAACTGACGCGCGTACAATGCGTTACCTGCTGAACGGGGAAACTTACTCGTAAAATAAATATAACGGTAAGATCTGGGCAGCTAAGAGTACGGCATGGTGTGGTGTCACGATCTTCAGGACGAAGAATACGACTGAAGACGATGAAATGTTTTTTTCTCAAACATGCAATGAAATATTGACGTTGTGTTCTTCATAATGGGCTTCGAAGTGTCACGTTTCGGGCGCAGCCAGACGAGAGACCCGTAATGGCATTTCATACAAAATTGGAGGCCTAGGCCGGCAAGATGGTCTTTTTTGATTTCCATTCCACAATTTGTAGCACAGGATCACGGCGTTCAGCCATGAAAATTAAAGTTTGATGTCTTGGAGTTTTTTTAATTTATTTTATTGCATGTTTGAGAAAAGCACTATACATACCTCGGCGTGAAAAGGGGTTGCCGGCCGAGTACATATAGACGGCCGAGCGTAGCGAGCTCCTTACTTCCCGGCCTCTGTAGTAATGTACTATTGAAGTGAAAACTTCTTTAGCGGCGCTGTGCACTTTTGTGATGGGGAAAAATTGTTAAACTCGCCACAGGTCATACGTATTATTACGATATCATAAACTTAAACGGCCGTGTTCACTGGATTTAAAACACTTCACCATCATTTAAATTCTATAGGGTAAATTACAACCGTGCCGTTTTCTGTGCATCTGTTAGCAACGGCGAACTGTGTCTTCAACTCTTCACTTGCGTGGAAGTGGCTTATGTATTTCTCTATAAGTATATATATATATGGATGAAACACCAGTGGTACATTGCTAACATGCTACAGGCGAGGGTTCAGAGCTTTCATTATTAAATGAATTTCTAAACATTTATTACACATCAATTTCAAGAAAATAGCCAACAATCATCAAAGTATCATCATCCCCATTCACGTCATATACGCCCAACTAGCTCACTGGCGTATATCATTCTTATATCGTTTCCATCTAAGTATTAAAGTTTTAGGAATGCCTGTAAAAAAGGTGTTAGAGCATGCTCTAACATCTTTATAACGACGAAAGAGGCCCACGATTTTACAGGTAAAGGTGAATATCTATATGTATACATAATAATAAAACAAAAATTATAATACAAAAGTACTCATTTGTATGTAGGAATTGTACCCAAAAACTAAACGTTGTATAGAAACTGTAATGCCCAAAAATATATCAATAAGTACGCTTTTACTCGTTCATATTGACGTTACCATTGGCATAGTCGTCTAGTTGCGCCCAGCGCGTTGGAGGCACCCGGGCTGATTGTGACACACCACGACTTGACATAACAGTAGGGATGCTTACATCATCACTCTCGCTGAGGTCGTATGCACTGCTATTGCTCATATGTTATATGTGTACTTGTGTCCCAACCCGCGATTACGCGACGATTGTTACCTATATTACGACACAGCCTCAATGAGCGAATTTAATATAACTCGTTGGCCTTATCGAATAGACAGTTCCGCAAGCTCATACTTTATTCAACTATGTCGTAGAAAAAGCAACGTTGAGCTATGTTACACAGAGTTAACTTTTCAAATAGCAAAATATGTATGGTTGAGAGATTTAACAGTAGAGTAAGCAGTTTTTAGTACTACGAATTAATTTGTTTCAACTTTCACGGTTCAGGAGTTTGATGATAGTTTGTAGGTACCTAAATGATCAATACAAGAAACAGGTTAGTTATGTCGAGTTAACGCCTGACCAGGGTTCGAAAATATCCGATATTTATTATAAATATACACATACATACATATACTCACGCCCGCATCCCATTGGGGTAGGCAGAGACTAAGGAACGCCAAATACTACGGTCCTTACATACTTCCTTCGCTAGCGTTTCGCGAACTAGGTATACTATACAAAGAGTTAGGCGGTGAAATTAAACATTTTTATGTGAGCATGTAGTTTTTATGTGAGCATGTCAATAATAAATAATTGTTGGCACCTAGCGTGATGCCAAACTTATAAGTAAACAAGACACGTCTCGCTCGGCCCATTCATTGCGAGTTTCATTGAACGAGGCTTGCAGGGTAGACTGTGCCATGCCATATGACGCCAAAATACCGGTACTCGAAAGTGCGAGTGGATTGAATGAGAGAGAAAGAAAACACAATAAGTTATCAGCTCACATCGCGAGTTGCGGTTGTGCGCGCAAGCAAGCGTTCGATGGATGAATTATATTCTTCTCTTAGAAGCTTCTGGATGCTAGTTCGCAATTCGCACTTCGCAATAAGTAAGTAAGTGTTAAATGTCTGGTGCAGTTTCCTGATCAGGGTGTCATGATGCACGCAGTCAAAGGCTTTGGAAAGGTCACAGAAAATGCCTAATGCATCCTGTGACTCTTCCCAAGCATCAAACACAAGTTTCATGAGTTGGACACCAGCATCCGTTGTTGAACGGCCGCGAGTGAATCCTGATCTGTGTGTTGTGCATTAAATTATGAGTACGGAAAAATTATTGTAACTGCTGTAATATAAGTTTTTCAAAAATTTTACTAAAAGTGGGTAGGATTGAAATAGGTCTATAATTACTTAATTAGTGGGGTCAGAATGACTCCCCGCTTTGAACAGAGGTATAACTTTACTGCATTTGAAATTACCAGGAAACTGGCCATATCAAGACACTCGTTAAATATATGTGACAGATACGGAGCAATACAATCTATTATTGAGTTAACAATATACATATCGGCATCAGATCAGCGACATAGGCCAGGGGTCGGCAAACCGCGGCTCTTTGAAAGGCTCGTAAATAGCGCGAGGCAAATATAATTATTTTTATCAAACCCAAACACAGCATATCCATTTTGCAGACTCACCCGAAATTATTATTTTCCCTAAAATTTGGTACTGGGGCTCTTTGAGCTTCCGAAAAATCATTATTTTTCCGGGATCTGGCTCTTTGTCTAAAAAGTTTGCCGACCACTGACATAGGCTATCCGACTCTTTCTAAGCGTTCTTGTTAGAAAGAGACGGATATTCTATCTCGCCGCGACACAGCTCCCGCGCCGTCCTGTCGTAACCGTGATGTTCCTTGATTACTCGGCCTTAGCTGATCTAATACTGTGTCGAGACCTGTGGGGGAAGCGGTACTCACATGGGATATTAGCCCTTGTCTGAAGTAGAAGAAGATGGTGATGTTAAAATTATGTTTTTTTAAGGCAATTGACGATACTGCAACAAAATTCAAATTAGTTGAGACTGATTTATCCTATGAGCCCTTTGATAATTTACTTGCCATTGTTCCAGAACCTAAACAAGTCTGCAAAGGTAAAAGAGTATACTATCAATTTGATACTCCCTTAGATATATTTGAGAAATAAGTAACTTTACATTTGGAACTACTCTTCCAAAATAATCTAATTTCTATTGTTATATAAAATGATAAGAAAATGTAAGAAAGGAAGCTCTTGATTGGTAAATTAAAATTATAAGTTAATTTTGATTAATATTACAGTTTATTTGTTAAGCTATTTCGATCTCAAGCTGAACTACGTGCAATTTATTACGTAAGCTACGATAAAAAGAACAACTATGTTACTGTGTTACAACTCTGTTACTTTTCTGTCCCAAAGATTAAAGAAGATAATAAGACTTTATAGAAAAGCTAGTCAATATAATATAGCAAATAACACAATTTATAATCAATATTTAAAAAGATAACGTATGATTGTCAACCAGTTTCAAAAATCATTACAATTTTCTGAAACTGTGGCTGTACAGGTTTCTGCCATTGTTTTTTTATTTTAGATCAGTTTTAATGGAAATTGAAAGTACCAACACTTAGACAACCTAGCTACCTACTTTAAATTGTGTTACCCAAACAAAGCGGAACGACATGTCCGTCTGTATGTCCCAATGCCTTGCTTCTCTTATCACCGAGATTACAATACAGATAGTGCATGTTTTTCTTATTGTCACGTTCGGAAGTGAACGGGAATCGAACCCACGACTCGGCCTTGTGATGCCCGATAAGAGGATGAAAGACTCAATACATGGTTTTTGTATTTTATAACTGGTTTCTTGTTTGTTGGAATATTCAATGATCGAGTGCCAGTGAAAGTCATGATCGACTTACTATGTTCCGGTTCATCACTGCGGTTTTCATTTAATTATACATCGGTTACTCTTTCTCAGGTGAGGACTCAAACTCATACTTCCACTGGTCCAGTAGTTTGATTTAACTTATTGAATTATTATAAATGTTCTGTTTTTGTCATTCCTCGTGCGCTAAGTGTCTTAAGTCTTGACCTACCAATACTAGTGGCTATGTAAACTGTAGACCACGCGTCTGTATAGTTTTTATAAAAAAACTAGCTTCTGCCCGCGCGAGTAGCAAGTAGAAAACCCACAACATCGGACGCACAACAACAACAAACAAACAAACAACAAACAAACAGCAACGCTCGACAACGGCATTCCCACCGACCACGTCCGGCCGATCGATCGATCGATGTAACAACGACGACGACGACGACGACAGGCAGTCGGGAGTTGGGAGGGCATGCTCAGATCAATACACACCTGTATAGCGACTCCATCGACAGATATCGTGATCTCCACCTTCTTGCACTTGGCGGCATCCTTCGTCTCCGACTTCTTCAGTTGCTGTGTGAACTGTAGGGGTAGGTCGCATTCACTCATTAAATACAATAATTAATTGACACTTCGGGTCCCGTCGTCTTCCGATTGAGATCAGAGTTTTACCGATGAAAACCTATTTTATTCACTATATCTGTACTTTCAAATACAAATCAGTTCTGAAAAGTCAAACTTACCTCGCCTGAGTACTTGTCGATGTAAGAATACAGCCGATCCATATCGTCCTGGCGCACGCACATCTCGATGAGCAACTCGAAGTCTTTGAACTTCTCCGCGAGCACCGCCGCTCGCTCCGTTTGACCCGCGTCAACTGAAGAAAGATATATAGTTGAGATATTATATTAAAGATTTTTGAAGTGAAAACTTATTTAGCGGCGCTGAGCACTTTTTGGGACGGGGAAAAATTGTTAAATACGCGACAGGGTTTTGTGACGTCAGATGTGAAGGTCACTTTTTGCTGCTAGCCGATTCGACTTCATTCAAAACTGAACGCTATTCGTAAGAGTATAAAGCCGTTAAACACTTTCTGCAATAGCATATTCTGCAAATAAATTTTATTACAAATTTTTTTGCAGAATATGCTATTGCAAAATAACGGCTTTACTTTTACGAATAGCGTTCAGTTTTGAATGAAGTCGAATCGGCTAGCAGCAAAAAGTGACCTCCTTCATATCTGACGTCACAAAACTCTGTCGCGTATTTAACAATTTTTCCCCATCCCAAAAAGTGCTCAGCGCCGCTAAAGAAGTTTTCACTTCAAAAAAACTTGACCCTCGTAGTTAAATATTTTCGAAGTTAAGATGGGTGGACGTGCAAAACATGAAATATGATATTCACCCTTATACTTTTTTATCGGCGTGATTGATTTTCACACCCGCGCCGAATAACAGCTTTCTAGTAGAAAGGGTCACTGACTTTTATGAAAGTACTAGCGGCCCGCCCCGGCTTCGCACGGGTACCATATTATACATACGATACTTGACTCTCGCGCACGGACTTGAGACGTTCTCAAATTTTGTTCGTCAAGCCGCTGCGAACGCTCGATATTCGACTCTCGCGCACGAACTTGAGACGTTCTCAAATTTTGTTCTTCTAGCCGCTGCGAACGCTCGATATTCGACTCTCGCGCACGAACTTGAGACGTTCTCAAATTTTGTTCTTCTAGCCGCTGCGAACGCTCGATATTCGACTCTCGCGCACGAACTTGAGACGTTCTCAAATTTTGTTCTTCTAGCCGCTGCGAACGCTCGATATTCGACTCTCGCGCACGAACTTGAGACGTTCTCAAATTTTGTTCTTCTAGCCGCTGCGAACGCTCGATATTCGACTCTCGCGCACGAACTTGAGACGTTCTCAAATTTTGTTCTTCTAGCCGCTGCGAACGCTCGATTATCGACTCTCGCGCATGGATTAGAGTGGTTCTCAAAGTTTGTTCTGCGAGCCGTTATGAATACTCAATACTCGATTCTCGCGCGTGGACTTGAGACACTTTTGGGTTTTTAAAATGATAAATAAAACTAAATACTACATCACCTAAAACGATATTATTTTCTTACTTGTTGAACGAATATGCCATATTGATTAAAAAATTCCAAATATTTTCAAGGAAAAATATGCGATTTCGCACACAACCGCTGCGTAGCGAGTGCACCTTTATTTTGTAACATTGACTCCCCTCCCGCACCGCAGTGACACTAAGGCGCGGGGGCAGAGGCAGGCGGTGGTGGGAACGCGAGCGTCAAATCAAAAAGGAAACCATCGAAATACCCATATAAAATTTCAACCCAATCAGTCAAGCCGTTTAGTAGTTGACATATTGACAGCAGCGCCACCTACCGGGTCCAATTGCATTTTTAAATCATCCAGGAAACCATCGAAATACCCATATAAAATTTCAACCCAATCAGTCAAGCCGTTTAGTAGTTGACATACCGACAGCAGCGCCACCTACCGGGTCCAATTGTATTTTTAAATCATTTTATAATATTATTAAAAATAAAAAAAAAAACAATCATTTGATAATTCCTAAAAAGAGCGTGCATGGAGATTGAGCTTTGTTTCGTAACTCGTAAGCTATTGAAACTAAGAGCTGCGCATAATGGAACGTAAAACCCATCTTTCAACACTGCCCTACCGATTCATTACTCTTATGGTGTCATGCATGTCACTATGTTTCAATATTTAAATCTCAAATACGGCGTAATCCAATTATTGTGGATATATGTTGTTTATTTATTTATTAGGTACACTTTACAGATATCATACATTATGAGATACAATGGTTCTTTATGAATAGCTTATAGACTAGCATGACATCCAAGGCAAGTGCACACAGCATGATCAGCAAGTTAGCGCGTATGCAAGCAACAGCGACGAATCTGCATTGAATATTAATATCATATGCAGTAAGTATAAATCACAAAAACAAGTCCAAAATGTTAAAAACGTCTGAAACGAACTTAAGCAAATCTAAAACAAAAGTTAGAGTAACAACTTAGTATTATTCAGGGTGAGTAGAGAAGAGGACGTCCGTTAAGGACTTTTTGAATTTAGTAATGCGTGGATCAAATATATCAATTAGGTCAGTATTATTATTAGCAGCCAAGTCGTTGTACTGACGACACATCCTTGTGACTGGATTATAGAAAGATGTGTTGTTTCTGTATACTCTCAGGGAAAAAACTTTGCAAGCGCGACCTCTGAAACGGGGCGTGTTAAAGGTTAAGGCTGAAAGCAGACTAGTTGAATCGATGTTAGAATGCAAAATTTTATGTAAGTATAAAAAGTCGTACATTTTGCGGCGGGCTTCCAGTGTAGGAATACCAAATTTTTTCAGCCTACTAAAGTATGACTTATATGTTCGTCCGAGGTTATACCTGAGTACTAGAATCTTCAAGAAATATTTCTGTACTCGTTCTATACTGTTGGTGTGTACCGAGTAGTACGGAGACCAAATCGGCGAACCATACTCAAGGACACTTCTGACTAAGCTAAAGAAAAGCGTTAGCAAGCTACCCGGCCTTTTGAAACCCTTGGTCAGTCTAAAAATGAAACCCAGTAACTGCCTTCCCCTACTAATTATGTATTCATAGTGACAACGGAAGCTAAGCTGATCATCGAAAAGGATCCCAAGGTCCTTAACAATCGATTTTCTATCGAGAGCCTGACCCTGTAATTCGTAGTTATATATAAGTTTATTCTTTTTGGTCGAGAAAGATATAACATGGCATTTCGCAACGTTTAGATACATATGATTAAGGGAACACCATTCAGATATTTGTCCAAGATCGTTCTGTAACAATAAACAGTCTTTAGCATCGGTGATGGAGTTATAAACCTTTAGGTCGTCGGCGTACAACAAGCATTGACAAGACAGGCGATCAACCAGGTCATTGATAAACAACACGAAGAACAATGGACCAAGGTGAGATCCCTGAGGAACACCTGACGTTATTAAAATTTCAGGGGAAGTGAATCCATTAATGGCCACCAGTTGGCTTCTATTTTGAAGGTAGGATTGGACCCAGCGAAGAAGACTACCGTGTATACCGAAATGTACTTCAATTTTGTGACATAGGATAAAATGGTTAACCTTATCAAACGCCTTAGAGAAATCAGTATACACGGCGTCAACCTGACCCCGCGAAGCGAAAATGTTACATAGATAATGTTTATATTCTAAGAGATTGGAAACAGTGGACCTATTACTGACAAAGCCATGCTGTTTATCAGATACGTATGGTTTCACGTGATTATAAAGGAAGGTATACACCATCGATTCGAAAAGCTTGGCAATGCAGGAAAGAATGCTTATAGGTCTGTAGTTTTCGACACACGATTTGACGCCAGATTTGTGTATTGGAACAATATGTGCTATTTTCCATCTGAGCGGAAATACACCAGTACAAAGAGACTTATTGAAAAGTAGACAAAGAGGGATGCTGAGTTCCTCACCACATTCCTTGACAAACGAGGCAGGGATCCCATCCGGGCCTGGCCCCTTATTAGAGTCCAGAGACTTAATTTTCGCCAATATATCCAACCGACTGACGACCACACTAGATATCGAAGCCCCACCGTAGAGCTCTTCAACCTGGTTAGTTATTTCAGGTGAACTATGATGTTCGAAGACAGACCCAAAATACTCTGAGAAAAGGTTACAGACTCCTTGACTATTCGATGATGAGCGTTGGCCGTAGGTCACGGTTTGAGGAATTGAAGAAGACATCTTAAAAAAGACGATGCAAATAAATTATGGTATAGATTAAGTAAACTTATTTGAATAATAAATTACAAGTATTAGTGAGTAGACAGTCAATTTATATGTCAGCAAAGGGTCAAAGCATTTCCTAGATCGATGGGGTAACAAGCGATAATAACAGCCTTAACATTTTTGTTTTAACAGAGACTTACCTAACTAACCCCATTATTATTACTGGCATTTGACCAGGAAAGCATCTTACCTAATTCACTTTTGGTCAGAACGCCACAGGACAGAAACGCATAAGGCCAGAAATACAGTTGACCCTATACTTCATATACCTATTAAAACAATTAGCCTATATACGTTTTAGGCCAGAAAGCCACAGTACAGAATCTCAGGCCGGTTATAATTAAGAGTGGGAGGTTGCGATCCCAGGGCTGGCTCGTACCTGGTGCAGCATATTTCATTGGCAGTGCAGCGGGGGAATGCCGCGAGTATATTAGGCACTTTTGCGCCAGGTACCTGCCATCCCGGGATCCGTAAAATGCGCCGTTTCTTTTCTAGTGGAAATGCTTGCAGCTGTTTTAAATAAATACATATGCCTTTTAACGAACATGCAGATTTCCAAAATATATAAACAGGGTAGAGGTAATATATTAAGTTTTCTAAATAGCGGTTTGCAAGACTTGTAGTTAGCGAGTCCGCAGATAGCCCGCACACATTTTTACTGTGCCACAAATGCAATGCTGGAATAATTACAATTTCCCCACAAAATTAGTCCATATCTTAATACTGAATTAAAATATCCATGATATGCAGCTAGAGTGGCCTGCAATCCTGAAGTGCGCTTTAATTTATGTAAAACAAACAAATCTATTCAATTTGCAACGGACCTTATTGGTGAGCTTGCCAGTCTAAATGTTTATCTAAAGTGACTCCCAAAAAAGTAACTGCTTGCAATTCTTGTATTTTCTTATTTCTAAAATGTATATTAATGCTAAGATTTTCATCTTGCGTAGCTATTCTGCCGCTGACTGACCTGTGACCGGCAGAGAATGCCATATGGTATTAAGTTCGCTTTTCGTACCGTAAGTTTTCCTTTTTGAAAAAAGGTTTAAATCAGTAACTAAATACATTGTACTAATTAATAAGTATAATTTTGGCATAAAATTACTAAGTTTGTTTCGATGTTTCGTCTTGGCGGCCTCTGTTACTAACGCTGGTATAGATTTCATAAAGTGTCATTATGGCCTACTTGCAGAATAAAGTTTTTTAATACATTTAACTGTCGATAATTAAAGTATATGTGTTGACTTACTCTGGCAGTTTACAATAGTTCTGTTACGTATTTTGTTTTTATACAAGACCTATTATTTATTGCTCAACTGAAACGCGCCTAATAATTTAAAACCTTAATCTCCTCCTATTTATTCAAATTTACCTACTTCTACGTACCTATGTGCAACGTTTACACGCGACGTGGTGAGATATCTAGATTCTCTTCATTAGATTTCCACTAGAGATCTTTCTGTTTGCACCCTCGACAATTTCATCGCGATTTATTCTGTTTATCTTTCCTTTTCTGTACCTGTCAAAATAAGAGATGTAGTTTCATATCTGCACAAATCCGATCAAATGAGTTGCAGAACTTACAACTTTCGGGAAAAACTACCCTACGTCCTTTCCCAGAATTCACTGCACCAAATTTCAAATTGTAACCCCCCCATTTCACCCCTTAGGAGATGACTTTCGGGGAAAAAATATTCTATGTCCCTTCCCAGAATTCAAATTATTTTTGCACCAAATTTCACCTAAATCGGTTGAGCGGTTTAAGTAGCTCTATAGAAATTGTAACCCCCCATTTCACCCCTTAGGGGATGACTTTCGGGAAAAAACTATCCTATGTCCTTCCCCAGAATTCAAACTATCTCTGCACTAAATTTCATCTCAATCGGTTCAGCGGTTTAAGTATCTCCATACAAATTTGAACCCCCCATTTCACCACCTTAGGTGATGAATTTCGGAAAAAAAAACTATCCTATATCCTTTCCCAAGATTCAAACTATCTTTGCACCAAATTTTACCTAAATCGGTTCAGCGGTTTAAGTAGCTCCATTCAAATTTTAACCCCCTATTTCACTCCTTAGGGGATGACTTTCGGGAAAAAACTATCCTGTGTCCTTTCCCAGAATTCAAACTAACTGCACCAAATTTCACCTAAATCGGATTAGCGGTTTAAGTAGCTCCATACAAATTGTAACCCCCATTTCATCCCCTTAGGGGATTAATTTTGGGAAAAAAACTGTCCTATGTCCTTTATCAAGATTCAAACTATCTTTGCACCAAATTTCACCTGAATCGGTTCAGCGCTTTAAGTAGCTCCATACAAATTGTAACCCCCCATTTCACCCCTTAGGAGATGACTTTCGGGGAAAAACTATCCTATGTCCTTTCCCAGAATTCAAATTATTTTTGTACCAAATTTCACCTAAATCGGATTAGCGGTTTAAGTAGCTCCATACAAATTCTAACCCCCCATTTCACCCGTTAGGGGATGACTTTCGGGAAAAACTACCCTATGTCCTTTCCCAGAATTCACTGCACCAAATTTCATCTCAATCAGTTCGGCGGTTTAAGTATCTCCATAGAAATTATAAACCCCCATTTCACCCCCATAGGGGATGAATTTTGGGATAAAAACTATCCTATGTCCTTCCCCAGAACTCAAATTATCTCTACACCAAATTTCATGCAAATCAGTTCAGCAGTTTAAGCGTGAAGAGGTAACAGACAGACAGACAGACAAACAGACAGACACACTTTCGCATTTATAATATTAGTATGGATGGATGTCTAGACTAAAGAGGCTTATTCCTTTTAACAATACACCTTCTTTCAAAGGCACGTATTGGTAGCCTTATTTAAACACACAATAGCTTTTGAACTATAAATGTATCTACATAGTTTTAGCACGTCAGTGAAGACTATGATGTTTATAATAATTGCTTTGACCTCGTTTAATGGTCGAAGCAGCAGTGGCCATTAACATTTAGTTCTTACTTACTTTGTATTTTGGCTTCGAAGAGTCACGTTTCGGGCGCAGCGAGACGAGAGATCCATAATGGCATTTCATACAAAATTGGAGGCCTAGGCCTGCAAGATGGTTTTTTTTAATTTCCATTCCACAATTTGTACAACTGGGATGTGAAAAAACGCCAAGCTGCTAAAGCCAACTCATAAATTTTATTGACCTTTTATACTTGATATTATTTGAGTTGGCCGAATTGCATCAAAGTAGTTCATTAAAAAAAGCAACTCTAATGTCCAAGAGAGAAGATTCAAATTCCATAACAGTTTTATAAAAAGTACACATTAAATAATCTCAACCTGCACCTATCAACTATCAGTGCCCCGTTCCATGAAATGAAACTACAAGCAGAAACTCTAAGCAGGCAAAAGGGTCAGTTATTGGTCAAGCCACAAGTTAGTACACTTAGTACCCATGGTATTTTGCTGTATATTTATATGAAAACATAGTAAGCTCATTGCAGCAGCGTAGCTAGAGCCTTAGCAGCTGCTGTAGACACTCATCCTGTTCTGACAGATCTTTATAGTTTAGTTGAATTTTAGGTTAGGTTTGTTTTACGCTCCCCATACACTCGAGATGTTTTAAAACTTACTTAAATGTTCTAACATCTTTACATGAATTGAAAGAAAAATAAAATACTTACTATGAAAACATTTTTGAATAAGCAAAATTTGAATCTGCATCATGTAATTATTATTTAAGGAATTATTATATAGTCCAACCAAGACCTGCATCTATTATAGTCTGGCTGCATTCAGTTTTCCACATTTAATGAATGCTACTACAGTGTAGTATGTTTCTTTTAATTGTATTCATTTTGAAATGTTTTTACAGTCAATTTTGTTTCCATGTCATTGTCTCATCCTACTCAGCTGTTTTATTTTATGTTATAGTACCTATAATGCTAATTTAATTTCTTTCCCAGCCACTCATATCAGATAGATACCAAATAGGTGACCACCACCATTTTGTTTGCAAAAATTCAAAATATTTATTCAGCAAATAGGCCACAAGGGCACTTTTACAAGTCAAATTGTCTACCTATAGACTCAAAATAGTATGAGTACATTATTCAAAATAGAATAAACTACATCAGAGTTAATTACATGTCAAATACAATACAAGAGAAAAAAATACAATCTTATTTCTTAGAGATGTATAAGGTCTCCAAGTGTCAAAATTAAAATAATTATATTTAAATCTCATAGGTACCCACAGAGATGCATAAGGTATGTATGTGTCAAAAACCAAGTAATAAAATAATACAATCAAGCAAAATGACTATGCCAAGTTTGTTGGCTTTGCAAGGGTCAATATTCAACATAAAATAAAGTAAAGTAAAGTAAAGTAAAGTATTTATTCATTGTAAACTGTGTACATACAGGTGTTAAAAATATATAGAAAGTAACAACAGTTGCCCATTTCGAGCGTACAATGTTCAATCTTAAAATTAAGAGTTAAAAGTGATACTGTGGACTGACTGAATATATATGTTTAGCTATTCTAATTCATGCGCTGCTGGTATTCAAAAAATTCGTTTAAACTATAAAATACATTGTCCATGAGAAAAGACTTCAACTTACATTTGAATTCATTACCCTCTAGCATCTTAATACTATTAGGTAGTACATTAAATACACATATCGCAATGCCACTGCCACTCAAGAATCCAGTAATAAATTCCTCTACATGCATATTCATTATGATACATGCTTTCTGGTAGAACCATTTGATAGTTTATCTTAGAGATAGACAATAAACTTTGTTATAAATGGACAATTGTAATATGTAAAGACATCGGGATATATTCTTCGCTATTCAAGGTAGAGAAGTTCGGCTCCTCCATGGTACAGTCGCCATCAGATCAGAGCGGTATTGTCGAGGCATAGAGACGTGTCTGATATTTGTGAGCACTTTGGCCGCTCCGAATTATCTGATGGCGACTGTACTACTGAAGTACTTACTATGAATTAATAAATTGAAAGGGATGGCAATGTCTATAACAGGAGAGGGGAGAAGGTACTGGATTTCCTGGTAAGCTCTTCTTTACAAGTACTGAATAAAGGCAAGGAACCTACCTTCGTCAATTCTAGGCGGGGAGAGGTTATTGATTTAACGTTGGCTACTAATAACACTAGTAACTAAATCAACTCATGGCACGTATCTGATGACATATCCCTTTCGGACCACAGATACATTTCCTTTAGGTACCAAACTAAAATAAAAACAAATACGGTACGTAAACGGAATCCGAGGAACACCGACTGGTCGGCCTTCAGAAGTGATCTAAAAGTAGACCTAGGAGACCCAAAAGGCAAGCTAAACTCTATTATTGACATAGAATTCGAAGTGATGAAGTTTAAGATTTCGGTAATGATAATGACTAAATAATAAATGTAGGCACTATAGGTGAAAAACTAAAGTGAAACGCTTCTTGCATGTAGGTAGTTGTCGACTGTTCGAAATTCAAATAGCCAGTTGTTTTGTTAGTGTTGTAAATTTAAATAATATATGTGATCGAAACAGAATAACAACAAGTAATAGTTGATTGGTCCAGGTAATTCCAAATTCAATCCATCACTTTAATTTGATCCCTTAATTGTCTTTGAATTCCTAGCAACGCTCAGGATTCTATTTTTAGCTTGCTCGCTCCCAAAACAAAGGAGTAATTAGCATTCAAGTTTCGCCCTCGCGCGTTATCAAAAAGTGCACAGCACCGCTAAAGAAGTTTTCACTTCAAAACTAACCCAAAAATTAATTTCGTAATCGGTCCAGTCGTTTTCGACTGATCGGGGAACATACCTACGTAAAAAGATTCCGACGAATTGAGAACCTCCTCCTCTTTTGCAGTCAGTTAAAAAGCTATTAGGTACGGACAACGCAGTCTATAGACTCATGCAACTCCAAAGTGCATGGGCAAGGTACACATCTATTATTCCATGCTTATTGGCAACTCATTGTACGCATCTGAGAATTTCGGATATATGCAGGCGTCAACTATGAATGGTCTTTAGAGATGTGGAGAGATGGCTTCTTTCCGAGCCTCGGAGCGCTGAGCTACAAGTTAATTAAGGTTAGCTCATCAATTAAATTATTTTCAATACCTACGTTCATTTTGCAGATTAAGTTATAAATAGTTATAATACTTATTTATTAGTTTATTTGAAAAGGCTGTCATACCTACTTATTCGAATCCATGTATCCAGAATTTATTATTTCTACTATTTGGAGTAGGTATACTTACACCTACTCGAAACGTGTGAACTGGGCAATAAAAAACCTAGATAAACGAGCACACAAAGTACAGAAAGATCTATCGGGTGATTCCCATTTGTAGACAAATCCTACTAATGGAGTAATAAATAAGTAATTCGCCTTTTGTTCGCCAGCCAGCACAATCCACTACGTGTCGAGATGAGAAACGTGCCGGATTACCTACTTTTATTACGGAGTTACGGCCTGCCCCGCTATTCTGTAACTTGTTTTAAGCTCACCTCAACGCTCACCCACAAATATATCTTGACGCCGCGATTCGTAATAACTAAGCGTAGGTAGAGGAGGAGTTCCGTTAGACGTGACGGGTGGGGTGAGCCGCATGAGGGCGTAAATACTAACAACCCCGCACCTTTGTTTACGTCGACCAACATAATTAGATATAGGTAGTGCAGCATTAATTGCATTAATCCTTGCAGAACTATTTAAATTCGTATGACTGTTTGCCTTATATTGCAGCGCCATCTAGCGCATTATTACTGAAGTTCAGTAGTCGCACAAGGCGCGTTTTTGATGGTGTGCATTTTCCTTATACCGGTTTGCCTGCTTTGGTGCTGTCTGGTTGTTTGTATTTATGAACGATATTGGAGGCAGTTATTTGAAATTTGAATTAGATTGTTCCAGAATGATTATTCTAGATTGTCAGATCAGTAGAAAACAAACAGGAGTCTCAGAGAGAATAATAGTACTTCGACAGTGAAGAGTTGATTCTTTGTTTGGTTTATTTACTGAAAGTGTGAAGCGTGGTGTACTGTTTATAGGGTACAGACCCGAGTTCCTCGTCCACAGTTTTTGTGTTAAGAACAACAGTTTACGGGCTAGAGCATCAGCGTTTTCTCAAGCCCTGAGGCGAAGCTCGCCGGTGGTGGTAGAACCAGTTGTGGCTGTTGACGCACTGAGGGAAACGGAAGAGTTTCCGCCTTTTTCTAAAGGTCGGCACTCAAGCCCTGAGGTGAAGCTCGCCGTTGGTGGAACCAGTTGTGGCTGTTGACGCACTGAGGGAAACGGAAGAGTTTCCGCCTTTTTCTAAAGGTCGGCACTCAAGCCCTGAGGCGAAGCTCGCCGTTGGTGGAACCAGTTGTGGTTGTTGACGCACTGAGGGAAACGGAAGAGTTTCCGCCTTTTTCTAAAGGTCGGCACTCAAGCCCTGAGGCGAAGCTCGCCGTTGGTGGAACCAGTTGTGGTTGTTGACGCACTGAGGGAAACGGAAGAGTTTCCGCCTTTTTCTGAAGGTCGGGTTATGTTTCATAGCTTCCGGGTTTAGGCCCCAAGCCTAAGTTCGCGGTGGTTGTTCCCAGAGGACGATGCCAGTACGAGTGCGCTGAGAGCCATCATCCGGAGTCTGCGAGCCAGACGGAGAAGCGATCGGACTGTCCCGCTTACCAGCACTTCCGATTTTTGATCGTGAGAACCTCCGTCGGAGGCGCCGCCAGGAGTTAAGTCGCGTTTAAAGGGACTCCCGAGAGTTAGGCGTGTATTCTCTTTTAGTTTGACCTTCTGTCAACGTTAGGGTCATTTTTAATGTGATTATTACCCGTGGTATACTACCGTACCTTGCCGCCGTTGGATTGTCAACGCTCCGACTTTAAGGTGGGATCGATATGTCTTCCGTTCTCCTGTAAATCCCTCAAAATTCAGAAAGGCTCTTTATCGCCAAAGTCATCAAAACAATCGTTTGGATTTCGTTTAGGCCCCATTCACTATTCGCGTTTAAAGGGACTCCCGAGAGTTAGGCGTGTATTCTCTTTTAGTTTGACCTTCTGTCAACGTTAGGGTAATTTTTAATGTGATTATTACCCGTGGTATACTACCGTACCTTGCCGCCGTTGGATTATCAACGCTCCGACTTTAAGGTGGGATCGATATGTCTTCCGTTCTCCTGTAAATCCCTCAAAATTCAGAAAGGCTCTTTCTCGCCAAAATCATCAAAACAATCGTTTGGATTTCGTTTAGGCCCCATTCACTCAATCATCACACAACCATCCACATTTACCATCTCGTAGAACCCAGACGTTTTACATCCCTTTTTATAGTCGCGCTGGTCTGCCGACCGTAAATTAC
Organism: Epinotia ramella; assembly: GCA_947578815.1. Classification (NCBI taxonomy): domain Eukaryota; kingdom Metazoa; phylum Arthropoda; class Insecta; order Lepidoptera; family Tortricidae; genus Epinotia; species Epinotia ramella. The sequence continues at coordinate 17,734,723 of OX388222.1, forward strand.
AATAGTTTGTCTATCCATGTCCAATCGTGTGCCGCAGCAACGCACAGAGCAGGGTTATATGTTCGGTATTGTATTGTAAAGTGTTGTTTAACATGACCTAATAAACCTGATCGCGTTCAGATCGTGGCCAGTCAAGTAATCTCAAGCACAGTGAGTATCACAAACATGATTTGATGGTTCTAGGGCCTAGGTGGTTTCAGGAGATATCATCTCTAACCGATAAGGACCTAGAACCGGCACAAGTGTACTCATGAGTATGACGCTGACTGTACACTCGCCACCAGATATATCGTCTCGCCTATGAATAAGGGTTAATAATAATAATAAACCATTTATTTCAGACATCTAAGGCCCATAGCAACAAATACCTTAAAGCCTAACATACATCCTATATATTTTTAAAGGAGATAACTAGGTGTTTATTAAGCAGTCTCAGTTGGTTCAGTGCGGGTTGCTTATAGACCTGGGCAGCGAGCAGCAGTACTCACTCGCCGAGTGGTCGCAGCAGAAGATTTTGAGCTCTATAAGTACGCACATAAGATTTTCGATGGAGCACTTCGATCAATCGTAGTTCAGCTGGGATGAGTGGATGCAGTAGAAATAGTCCAGGCAATGAACTGACAACTTGTATGGAAAAAATGTCAATTTTGGAAATAATTTATAATAGCTTATTTTTTATGTATAACGGATATATTATCAATTAAATAGTTACCCTGCGACAAAATCCGACAAAATTTCAGACATCGAAAAAATGATAAGTTAACTGGCTTCTAAAAAGTCAGTAAAAATATTCTTGCGGGCCGCCTTGGTGGCGAGCTGCTTGCGGGGAGCCTTCCCACCGGTGGATTTACGAGCGGTCTGCTTGGTACGGGCCATTGCGACTACGAATAAAAATCAACTATCAACTTAGACGCGTTCGTCAACGAGTCACGAGCGAGAATAAAAACACGCGGCGCCGGCGGCTCCCTATTTATAGAGTGTCGTTGTGAGCGAGACAGCTATATCAGACGTGCCGCCCCCCTCTCCCCCTCCCCCCCCTTCCCCTCCCGCTCCCCGCAGCACTGAAACGCTCGAAAATCCGATGCCCGATCCCTGCCTACGAAGCAAGAGGTCCTGGAGGTTCGAATCCCGGTAAGGGCATTTATTTGTGTGATGAGCACGAATATTTGTTCCTGAGTCATGGATGTTTTCTATGTATTTAAGTATTTATTTATCTATATAAGTATGTTTATCGTCGTCTAGTACCCATAGTACAAACTTTGCTTAGTTTGGGACTAGGTCGATTTGTGTGAGATTGTCCATTTTTTTTTTTTTTTTTTTTTTTTTTTCACTTTTATACATTTTATTGATTTAGTTAGGTTAGGTAGGGCTAACTCTGACTAAACTAACCTAACCTAACCTAACCTAACCTAACCTAACCTAACCTAACCTAACCTAACCTAACCTAACCTAACCTAACCTAATCCAACCTAACTCTGACTGAAAATTCGTAAGACGGACACGTGACCTGATCGAAAAACTGTTACAAGGTCATTGAGTTTTTACTTCTGCCGGCACTCCCGGAGTGCAACCCGGTTGTTTTTTTACTTTGCCTGGAACTACGACGTTGACCACGCCGCGTAGAAAATTTTGGTCCTTTACTTGGCATGTCTCGGCCGCTTGACATTGACACTATAATATGCGATATGTCAATAGACAAAGTAAATAATCCGCGAATTCTGACGTTTACTTATACAATAAGATTAGGAAGAGACGTATTTGTTTGAAGAACAGAAGTTACAAAATGGAACATTTTTAGGGTTCCGCAGTCAACAAGAAACCCTTATAGTTTCGCCGTGTCCGTCTGTCCGCCTGCGGCAAGGAAGACTATCACGGCTAGTTCGTTCACCACCTTGAAATGTACTTATAAACGCCAACTTTCGTACAAATTCGGCCGACGCAACCGCACCATTTAGTTGGCGCGCGCGTGTCGAGAACGATGCATTTTGCATTTAGGAACGTATCGACGATATCGTGAAAGAAAGTGCTGGAGAAAATGAAAATTTGATGTAATAAAACCAAATGTTTAGTAAAATACTCGTAATCATGCCGTTCGTGAGGTTTTGCAAATAATCACTATGTACTTATATCTAACGTTTTGAATTTCGCTTAAATTCTAAAGTGTTCCATAATGTATGTGATCGAGCTGTCAATTATGGCAATGTGATCAGTCTACCGAAGCTAGATGTAATGCCAAACTGACGTTGTACCATAACCATGTATACACTTTTCGACCTTATCACTAAGCAATAAGGGCTAGAATCACGTAGAATGTATACATGTTTATGATGCTGACTGCACCGTGACTACAGCGCATGTTTATTTGTTAACCTTGTTTACGTCTACTATTCAACATCAACAGTGCTTCGGTACCGACAAGCAAGCAGTAGCCTAATGTCAGCTAGTTACCGCCAACCACGTTTGCCTGCGGTGTGTTTTGATGACTCAGTCATTGGTGCACCAATTGCTCATAGTCGTATACAAATTGATTAGTAAACAAAAATCAAGCAAGCGACTATGCATTCCCGACTTATTTTGTTGTAGAGTATCGGCAGAACTGAATTGTTTTTATGCCGCATGTTGAAATACCCTCATTGTTTTCCGCGTTCTTTCGCTTATTTGTCATAATATTATGTAATAGTTTTAAGTTCTCATACAAGTGAATTGTATAATTCTCAATGAGGATAAATAATCTTAAACCGTAAATCGGTATAGCGTCTCATTTTACGCTGGTTCTTCTATCTATGTGCGGAAACGAGATAGCACGACGCGCGAGAGTTCTTTTTTAAACGTTCCTAAACCGGTATGGGAGCGAACACAATCGTAACGGTTTTATGAGCGGTATTCAACGGCCCGAAACCGGATGCGGGGACTGCTTCGTTTGAATTTCAATCTTATTGACGGAGCGTTAAAGTGTAGTTGTATTCGTCACACAAATTCCCGAGCGGCCGCGTCGCGCTCGAATCGCTCGGTCTCAAGTTGTTTTTTTAGCTATGACTACATTGCTGCGTGCATACGAGGTTTATTTATTACAGAACAAGCTTTTATTTAACCTCACACGTATCTATAGATATACCTAATTACCAACACTTTATTAGGTCTTATCCAATATTGGAGATAATATTTGACCAATTTTTCGGAATCCAATCGATTTAAAATTCTGTAAGTACACTTATTTAGTGCGCTGCGTCGATTCTCGTAAACTACGCCGTGCGTAAGAGACACGTTTATGTCTTCCGCACACTAGAAAAGTATGTGAAAGTAAGGACTCACCTTTGTTGTTTGTCTATTGAGAAAATCCACAACACTTATTTTTGTTTGTTACCACAGAACACCGTCTTTTGTTTTTTGTATGCCCCGACGCAAAAAGAGGGGTGTTATAATTTAAACGTGTCTGTGAATTTGTCTGTCTGCGGCATCGTACCTCCTAAACAAATGGACAGATTTTAATGCGGTGTTTTAGCCCGAAAGCTGACGTGGTCGAAATGGTTCTTAGCTACGTTTCAACAAACTACGTTCAGCCGATTTTGAGATACCTATTGAATTTTGAAATTAAAATGTCGCTGCTTTTTTTTGTGTGTTGGAAGCTTAAACCATCCCCCAACGTCCCTCTTCTTTGTCAGAACTTATGTCTGATGATGAGATGGGATCCACGAGGAATAGCGGAACAGTAGAACTTCTCAAACATTAGAAGCACATTAGTTTCAATTTGACTATATAGCTCACGATATTTGCACAGGATAAGCATCGTCTCGGGAATCGGGATCGATCATATTATTTTCTCTTATTGTTTTATGACGTGTATAACTTTGATTATGTAACTAGTTTATTCATTTTATTTTGAACTAGCGACCCGCCCCGGCTTCGCACGGGTACTATATTATACATAAAAACCTTCCTCTTGAATCACTATCTATTTAAAAAAACCGCATCAAAATCCGTTGCGTAGTTTTAAAGATCTAAGCATACATAGGGACTGACAGCGGGAAGCGACTTTGTTTTATAGTGTAGTGATGATTTATTATCGGACGAGGGAGTGAAGCGAACTAAGTTGTATGCTTTAGCTTGGCCGAAAATAGTTTGCTACGCTAGCCGGCGCGGCGTCTGATCCGCTGTCTCCTACAGGTCGTATTTCTCAACCGGTTCTCGTGAATTTTGAGAGCATGTTCGTTAATTATATAGATTTTTTTTGGCGAGTCACATTTTCGTTTTTTTTTATTTATAAAGTGTCGCGATTTCTACCTGCTGGTCCCCGGGCCGGGGCTCGGGCTGCGGCTCGTGCTCGTGCTCGGGCTCGGGCTCGGCGTCGTGCGCGCGCGTCGAGGGCGCCTCCATGGGCGGCATGCGCTCGAGCAGCGCTGGCCGCAGGTGAGCAAACAAAAGAATGAGTAACGTAAGATGTAAGCTAAAATTATAATCTAACTTAAAGTGATGTTTACAGGGTTCGCGTTTTTTCGGTGGACATTGCCAAAGTTAAGGGCTTTAAAGCCTAATTTTTGGTTGAACTCTGAGTCCGCATAAACGGCAACGACCTCAGGAAACTGTTACCGCTGCGACACAATCGCCGCATTAGTGATGCTGTCCTGCTGCGTATTATTGGGTAAAAGTCATCCGTACGCTCTGCCGCAAATATTCCGGACGCATTACAACAGGGGTCGGACGCATCCGGACCGCCGACCCGTTTTGTGCGGATCGCGAGAACACAGCAACTTGCACTACAGAGTACGTAAATAAATAAAAAAGTATGCCCCTCCGCATTTTTTTTTCTGTAAAATGTTGTGCGGACCGCTATGGTCATTTCATTTCTTAAAACGGACCCTGAGCGAAACTAATTGGTGACCCCTGCACTACAATATCGCGGCAGCCCCAACAGCATCCTGAAGACGTTGTTATATTGTATGCGCAGGGCGTTATACGACCGCTGGGTGTAGCTGGCCCACAGGCTGCAGGTGTAAAAGGAAGTCTTTTTGACGTCTTTATTACACCTAGCGAACCTGCGAGCCAGCATATTTCCCCTCACGCCAACGCCCTGCGTTCCCTTTCAATATCAAGGTCGTCCTTGAGGTCCTCGGTGATCCAGTGACCAAGGTATTTAAAGGTTTTTGTGATCCTGAGTTGCTCTCCATCCAAGATCACCGGAGGCACTGTTTTATAGGATTTTCTCCCCGCTTTGAAGACTAGTACCTCACTCTTCCTCCCATTATACCTTAGCCCATGTTCCACCGAGTACCTCTCGCAGATGTCCAGTAGCTTTTTCAGCCTACTGATGGAAGGGCTCAAGAAAACCATATAATCTGCATAACATTATTGACTTATGGTGATTGGTTGCCAGATTTTGTTATTCCTATTGCTGTACCTAAAAGTAGTTATTTAAATTCGTGATCTTACTATTTTACAGCGAATATACTTTATTTTTGTTCTTGTTTAAGCTGTATGTGGCTTGAAAATAACTAGCTTTCTCTTTTCAACATGCAGGGTTACAGGAACATGTTACAAAACTGGAAAATTCAGCGGACGTCACAATATTTTAAACGAATGCATTAACTTGTTAAGTCGGGTAAAACCGTGGCTCTTATTCGTATTACAATAAGATTCATATTTGTACGTATATTGAGATAAGTCCATACAGTGTCTCCTGTAATGGATGGGTCCACGAGCCGCGGAATTATGGCCAAGGGAGTTAATGTAGAAACAAAAGGTGTTGAATTATGGCCGCGAAGCTGTGAGAAAGTTCCTCGAAACGTGTTTATTTTTGGAGTTTTTTTCATGTTAATGTGAAGTCATTTTAGCTGATATCTTTTTAACCCCCGACGAAAACGGGGTGTTATAAATTTAAAATGTGTATCTGTCTTACTTCTGTAGCATCGTTGCTCCTAAAAAGATAACCGATTAGAGCGTGGTTTGAACCGGTTGTGTGAAGTCTTGTCTGTCGTTTCGTTCGTTCGGTTGGGTTTTGTTTTAATTCTTATTCACAGTCATTTGTAATCCTTGATAGTATCCTTGAATTTAGGGTCACCCTACATTTTTTAAAGTAAAGTAGAGACGACCGGTTTATCCTAGTTGGAAGTGACCCTGCCTACGGGCTCGAATCCCGGTACGGGCATTTATTTGTGTGATGAGCACGAATATTTGTTCCCGAGTCATGGAACATATTGAGATATTCTATGAAACAGTCCTTTAACTTGCCTACGAAAATTGATCATGAAATACTAAGTCGGATTGATACAAAGATCCAAACAAAAAGAATACTAACCCGTTCAGTAACGGCACTTATCCAAAGTTACCGCGGTCGATTCGCGATCTTGCTCCAGTCGTACGCCAGATTATTGTATTTTAAATGAGTCAATGTAATGTTATGTCAAATATGTTATCCTTTAATATTTCAATTATAGTCTCAAAGTTACGCAATTACGTATACACAGTATCGTCTGCAAGGCCAAATATACATAGGTAATTAGCCTCAAATTCTGCCTACCAAGTTGGTTGGTACCGATTTTAGAGTTGGTAGTACCAATTCTAAAATATTTAGGCTATGTTGCTGTATAGGTAAGTATTAAAAGGAAACACGTAATCGGGTTATTCCAAATATGTTAATCTAAGTGATTTGTTTACGCTTTTTAACATCACGTTTTTATAGCAGGTATGTTGTAAATTCACAGGAAAATAGTAGAATATATTCCCATACTTTTGAGTAATAAAAATAATTAATAATTTCGTCTTTGTTCACCTTCACTTTATGTATGTATGTAAGTAAGCACTTTATTGTACACAATAACAGGTTAAAGAATATACATATCACACAATAGATCAAAGCACAAAGGCGAACTTATCCCTATGAGGGATCTCTTCGTGCTAACCTTTGAGCAATTAGACTTTAGACTGAATAATTAGGCAATATGCGTGCTATCGTCATATGTCATAAAAAAGTTAAAAAAGTTCTTTTTCTAATATTAAAGTACGCACGCAAGAACCGCAAGAATGGCATGTTTTAGTGACTGCCCATCCCCAATGAGAAACTGTGAGTATTTTATAGGTATGTATAGGTATTTGTATATAATAGTAGATATTTATGTACTACTACGTTGGGGGCAAAGCAGCAGAAAATAGCTAGTTTATTCAATCTCTGCCTTTCAAGTTTAAAAAATATTATGATAAATGAAGGCTTGACTTTATTGAGATACATATAATATTTTTATTGCAGAGCATAGTTTTCAAAGTAATTTTACAGTACATATGGTGCTACTTTCCCGCACTAGTGCGGAAAAGAGCACTTTTCGTGCATATGTCGAAATTTTTAAATAGCCATATGTACAGTAAAACGTTGTACGATACACGTGCGAATAGGTAATTCGCAACTCGTGTCGATTTAAAACACTCCCTTCGGTCGTGTTTTAATTTATCACCACTCGTTGCGAATTTCATATTTTCCCGCGGGAAAACGCTTCATTCCTACGGGAAAACGGGTAATCCCTGCGAATCCGGGCCGAGCAGCTAGTTGGTAATAAACATATTATAAATGCGAAAGTTTGAATGTTTAGATGTTTGTTACTCAATCGATTTGGATGAAATTTTGCACGAAGATCTAAAGATTATAACTTTTTTTTTTTTTATTGCATTGTGTTTGAGGCAAAATTTAAACAGTCGTATTTAATGAAAATAAATCATACTAACTATTCGTTTATCTGTGTATCTACAATATAATCATGCCAACGTATTAGGCCCTGTTTCGATAAAATATAAGTAAATTGAATATATTTTTAATTGAAACTACTTATCAAGCAAAGAAACTTTTAATACATGCACTAATTTGTAAAAAAATAAAAATCGGCACGACTGTTCCTCTTGCCCCATGACTGGGGTAAGAGTATCGTACGTACCTAACTTGAACTAGGTTAGCTCCAGTCGATTTACGTATTTAGTAACACAGTTGGTAGACGCTGTCAAGAAAATGAATACCTTAATAAGTTGAAAAACTCTTCAAAATTCTGAGAAACTGCGTTTATACATATTCTGGGGCAAGAGTGTTATAGTAGAAAATGGAGGAGGCCTTATGTTGGCCAATACTTCGTTATAAAAAAAACGGTTTTGCTAAAGCTATTTTTTTTGTAATACCATGGTAAAATCAAATTGAATCAGGTAATAAAATAGAGCGCTTTTTTCAGCGATACAAACGCGTGACGTCATCGCAATGCTAGATCACCTGTCGTAGTCACCCGCATCTATACCGTTGCGATCACTGCAAAAAGTCACCGTGACTACAGTGCAGAAAATAACTCAAAGAGGTGAAAAACGGCTGTGACAGCAATTCAATTACACGAGACAGCACGATGCAATTCGCTGCGCCCCGCTGTCTACATGGCTACATTAATAACGGATGAAACACTGTGACGTTAACGTGTGCGTTTATACGGATTTGGACCTTGTGCTTTTGAGATAAAGTAACAAACTGTACTACCGAGACATTGGCGAGATGTACGCCAAATTATGTTAGAGTGTGACCTACAATCAACTCGCACTTTGCTAATCTCTCGCCAATGCCAAAATTGAGAAACTTAAGAAGGACTTTAATTCGATTCAATTCAATTCAATACATTTTATCATCGCAGAAATAAAGGAGAAAGTTAAGGTCGGGTCATATCAGAAAGTAAAGGAAATGGCAGATAACAGAAACAGCTGGCGATTGCTCCACAGACAAGAGTGCTAATCAAGTTAAAGAGAGACAGATGCTACTAATATTATAAATGCTAAAGTTTGAATGTTTGTTACTCAATCACGCTTAAACGGCTCAACCGATTTGGATGAAATATTGCACGAAGATACCTAGCGTTATAATTACTAAACGTTCCAGCCATTGAGCGAATAATGCTTCGCCAGCACGTTCAGCAATCATTAACTGATGTTTACATGCATGTGGTAGTGCATTAAACGTAAAAAAAATCGTACGTCCACAACAGAAGGTTCCTTAAATGGCGCTGTCACAATGCCAGGCCAGTAAATATAAATGATATGGGTTATATGGGCGATTTCAAAACGCCGATTAAGTACAGCTATTTTTTCACGGCACTGAAATACTTTACTGAACAGTCAAGTGCAAAAATATGACTGTATCGATAACATCCTCTCATAAATAAGTACCAAAACCTTAATCCGCTGACATAAGAGTTATGAGTATTATGAGTAAGTTGTATACACCCATATTTTTACACTGGACTGAACATACTTGTACAGTCGACACTCTAATGATGAAAGATGTATGCTCTTACTATATTTATTAAGTTGTAGCTGACAAAACTTGGAAGCATTTGTTTTACAATGCTTAGCGAGCTAGCGCGGCATCTGAAAGGATTTTATTATATTACGGTTCTTTACACCAAATGTGTAGGTACCTACACTACCTACATAGGGTCATTTCGCCGGTTAGCGACCACCTAATTTCATGTGCCGGTTGGCGACCACTTAGCTGAGTTGGTGAACTGAAAGGATATTCTCGGTTTTTCAATACACGTGCGAATAGGTAATTCGCAACTCGTGTTGCATTTGATGTTTTGACGAAAATGACTTCTGAATTCTGAATCATTAAATTATTTTTGTTGGCGCGTTCAAAGTGAACAATAAATTGAGCGTGCGTATGCAATAAGAAATGGAAACATAATATTTTATCTCGGCTCATTTTGAACAAGAGGCTAATTTGTTAGAGGAAGTATGTTTAAATTATATTACAAGTGCGACACGGAAACATATTGCAAATGCTTTAACCGTGTCTCGTGAGGTTTTTTTTCAATTTAAGAACTTGAATTAATACATTTATTCATGCATGGCAAACAAATTAAACAAATAAGCTGGTTCGGGCTTATCACGAAATGAACCCAGCACAGCATGTTCTGTATTAAAAAATATATTTACAATGCATGTGCTCGAAAAGAGCGTTTTCCAAGCACTAAAATCGTGCGGAAAGTGCCACTTTTTCGCACTAGTGCTTTTTACTTTTCAATTTTTTTTAATATTCTAGTCCGTCGTCAGCCCGACACAAAGAGTTTTTATTACTCGAGAAAAGTTTTACAAATATTTAAATTACACGTTTTCTTTCATATAAAAGGTACATAAATACTAATAATAATATAAAATGATTTATTAATTTTTATGAATTTTGAATTTGGTCAATAAATTAATTGGTTATAACCAAACACATTACATAGTAAGTAATGTTTAGATGAGGTAGGAGCACTAGGAGCAGCCCAACTAGGGAAGTACCTCCACCTTACAGAATACCGCAGCCATAATAACACCGCTAGTTGCTTTGTCGGTATTTGGTGTTATGTTTATGGTGGTGAGTATAAGGTCGCCAGAGAGGGCCCGAAGATGCTTGTTGAGAGTAATTCAGAGTGTGAGACCTGGCCCCATTTACCAAATTAACAATTATCACCTGACAACGACAATTCTCCATACATGGTTCCACAAGTACCTAACCTAGCGACCACCTTAACCTCTAGAACAAGCAATGGATGGTGAATTGTCATTGTCAGGTGAAAATTGACAAGTTGGTAAAATAAGGGTCTGTAGTAAGTCTCTAGCTGTCGACTCCTCAAATCAATGAAGGGTCGGCAGCGCGCTTGATTCATTCGAATAATAATAACAATATTTTAAATAGCATAATAATATTTTAAATAGCATAAATAAGCTTCAGAATACATGGCAGGCGTATTATTAAAGTTATATCTCCAAAATATTTTTTAATTCGGGTTATCTACCCGCGGACACCGATCTCGTACAGTGGTCATATCATATGTGTAGTTTTATACAGTTTATGCTCCTGGTTGTCATGGTTATTAATTGCCAAATTATATATATGTTTTAGAGAAACGGGAAGAATTTTACAAATTTTATACAGCTTTATTTACTCGTACAGTTACTATTAATCTTTTTAGGCACGAGAAGTTTTAAAAATCTTAATTGCAGAGATTCTAGTTTATCAAAATAAGTTTTAAATGTAAGGCCATAACAATCAAGAGCATACCCTAGAAGAGCATATCTTATGTATAATAAGTCCCTATTCCCTACTGCTACTTGAACTTATTCACCACTATATTGGTATTAGTTGATATCAGAGAGAAGTTTATTAATACAAAATTTAACAATAACCACTAGTATGTATAGAAATAAATGTGATATTAAACTATATTGCTAAACACCACTATGATATAAAAGTTTATAAACATAGATAGTAGTAACAGTGATCCTTATGTTGAATAACATTATGAATATAGACATTTCGGAGTTACGATAGTTATTAGCAAAAATAATTATCAATAAAGATCATTATGAGATAAAATTGTATGAGAAAAATTTTCGGAAATCCAATAATCGAAGCTGAAATTTTATATGAACTTGGCGCACCCAAAATAAACAATAAATATATTACATACAGTAGTAGTGTATGTATATGTATATAGTAAAATGGAAAATTAATTAATTATTATATACATACAATATAACAATCATACTATCATATATATGACAAATAAACGGTATATAATTATAACGATGATAAAATACCTTTTGTCATACTCATCATGTATTGTTCTTATAACTATATATAAACACAAAATATAAGGTGAGGTGAGTTATATTCAATATTGAAAATTTTTACATACGCTAAACTATCGTACTAGATTTAGATTTATTATATATAAAACAACTGCAAACATAATATTCTCTTCTATATGGTGCTACTATTAATACTGTTACTAAACTATGTAACTTTTGTGTGACACCCGTTTCTTGTTCTAGATTATTACGTTTCAAACAAAAAATATAAAAATGTTACATGCTTATATATGTATTTATTATATACGATACCCAAAACGATGTTTTTTTTTCACAACTCACTAAAATATTACCATTAATAAGTTTATTTGGAGAAATTAAATTTTACAACATTACATTTTTACATTTTTATTAAATAAAGTCAAATATTATATACTAGATCGTGTTTATAAAAGAGAGGGATTAAATAAAAGTAAACAATTTAATATTTCATGTTTTTTTTTTTTTTTTTTACCTACTTATTACATATTTTATGATACTATATAAAATCTATACAACAAATAAAGGTAAGATATATGACAAGTATATAAGAAAAAAATATTGTATTTTAATATTTTTTTATGTACAGTATGGTAATTTTAGTTAAAATCGTACGCATTTTTGCCGAACGTACATCGTGTTAACGATCTGCTCTATTGTAGTAACACGAGCAGCGCGTGCGCGCGTTTAGAAGTGTCTCCCCCACGGGGCGACTCTCTCATACTACTAGAGCGGCGCGGACAGTGGGCTGGATGGCTCGAAAAGAGGACATTCGCACTTTTTTCAGAAAATCATTTTTTGAAAAATGCTATCCAATAGAGAATTATATGAGGAACAATAAATGTGGTATACATTTTTGCGAAATAAGGCATATTGACAGCAGAAAAAAATAAAGTCTGTTTTTTTTGTATGGGACCCAAAAATAGGTATCTTGTTTCTCAGAAACTATTAGAGGTCCCGTCTTCTACCTTTCAAGACTTTGTTTTTCTACTTTTATAGAGTAAGAAACGATAAGCAGATTTTCTATTCAGGTGCTGTTTTTTTTTTTTAGTCCAGTAAAAGTTAACACATTTTAGATTTTTTCGTTTATGTCTTTTTTGGGATGCCACAATATTTTTTGATAGTAGTTTAATTCTATAATATTAATAACAAGTTACAGATGCGACGATTTTTGACATTTTTTTTTGGGAAACAGTTGATTTTGGTTTAAATTTGTTGTTAGTTATTTACAACTCAATCATTTTATGGAAGACGAAATAGTGAGTATTCTTTTATCTTGAAACAATTATTATTCGCAAAAACAAAATGAATCATAAAATGTTAATTATATTTTACAATATGGTCAAATAAGACTCATTTAAAATAACGATTTAACTAATAGGCCACCACTTAATGATTGCATAAACGTATATCTTATAATGTCTTTAGTTAAAGATTATTGTATTGTAAATGCGTGTTAATTTACTACAATTGTTTAACTGATAAACAATATGCATAATACTTAATTTAGAAGAGTTCAGTTAACTAATGATGTCATTGCTAATGCCCCTCGATGCTCATCGCTAATTGATGAGATTATGACCATGTAGCGATGCTCTTATTAATTAGTGATTTACACTATTAGGTAGTAGTTTCTTACCTAACATTAATGAGTTTTATATTAAGGGTGAACCCCAGATTACGTTTCACTTAAGTGGGGATAAGCTAAAATTATAATAAAAGGGTGATATACTTAACACATAAATTAGTTTCTCGAAAACAATACTCGGTTATCGTTTCTCAGTTAGTACGGAATTGACTATACTAATAATAATGGAAAGTCTTGTTAACAATATTGATTTGTTTAACGTGTTGAATAATATTGGATCTTTATCGGACAATACAAAGTTATATGGATACTTGAAGGTGACATTAAACTTATCTGAAGAACAAGAACAGTTATATGTGAAGTTTTGTCAAAGGTACTGCTCAAATATCCAAAGAAGATGGAGAAAGTCTAATCGCATTCGTGGCGATTTTATGAAGAATAACAGGGAATGGCTAAGCAGGGCCATATGTTGGCCAAAAGATGATTTGTCGGTGGCCGAAAACTTTCAAGAGGATGATGATGACGATGACGCTGAAAATGTTCCACCAAATAAAAACATTGTGGAATCTTCATTTGATCCCGCAACACCTTCATCTTCACGGAAACCTTTTGAAGACCTTTCGACGAGACAGAAGAGAAGACGATTAGAGCGGATAAGCAAATCCTTATCGCCCGAAGAAGTGAGTGCAGCTAACTGTAAACAATTAAAGCAGGGCGGCCACGCGAGTTTAAACAAGATTATTGATTATTTGCTGCATCACCCAGAAGACATAAAAAATGTAGATGACTACATACACAAACAAAAAATGAATAAGTTACTATCACCAGAGAAAGCTTTAGCCTTAATGACTTCATTGAAACTTACTAAGTGGCAGTATATTAATTTACGTGATGTAGCGAGTGACCAAGGAGTAAATTTATATCCATCATATTTTGCCATTCAGAACGAAAAACAAATGTGCTACCCTTCGAATGAAAATGTTGTTATAACTGAAGATGGTGCCAGAATAAAATTACAAGCTTTATTAGATTTAACTGCCAAAAGGCTTTTGAAGGCGATTGGAGGTGAATACGAAAACAAAGTTTTGAAGCTGCAGAGTAAATGGGGTTTTGATGGAGCTTCTGCACAAAGCAACTACAAAATGAAAACGCAAAGTGAATTTGATGTGTCAAGCGTTTTTATGGCTAGTTTAGTACCACTTAAGTTAACATGTGATGGTGAAACTGTATGGGAGAATGATAGACCATCATCAACTGGGTTTTGTCGTCCAATTATGTTTCAGTTTACAAAGGAAACAAAAAGCATGGTTGAAAAATATAAATCCGAAACACAGGCGGAAATAGATGCCCTTGTGTATACTGAAATTACTGAATCTTCTACGAAAGTAGAACACGAGCTTCACTTGACAATGATTGATGGGAAAATTTCTTCATATCTGTCAGAAACTTCAACAGCTTCATGTGATATTTGCCGTGCTAAACCAACGGAAATGAATAAAATTGATGATTTAAGTAAAAAAAATATCAGAGAGGATATGTTACAATATGGGTTGTCGTCATTACATGCCTGGATTAGGTGTATGGAATACTTACTTCATATAGGTAATTTAACTTTTTTATTATAAACGTATTTTTTGCTTTACACTCTTTACTTTGAGTCATTTGGTAATAACATTATTTTTTTTAGCTTACAGATTGCAATTCAAGAAATGGACCGCAGCAAAAGAGAACAAGATTTTGAAGGAACAAGCGAAGAAACGGATTCAAGACGAATTTAAATCTGAACTGGGATTACTAATTGATGTCGTTAAGCAAGGAGCTGGGACAACAAACGATGGTAACACTGCCAGACGCTTCTTCTCCAACCCTGAAATCACAGCCCGTATTACGGGAATCGATGTCAATGTGATTCAACGATTTCATGTAATTTTGCAAGTGATTGCTTCTGGAGAACATGTAAATATAACAAAATTTTCTGACTATTGTCGTGAAACTGCAGTTTTGTGTACAAGTGAAGAGTTATACGCGTGGTATTATATGCCATCTAGCGTACACAAGCTTTTAATACATGGGGCTGACATAATTAAGCATTTCGGCATGTTACCAATTGGAAAATTATCAGAAGAAGCATCAGAAGCGAGGAACAAAGATTTTCGCAATGTGAGAGAACACCATGCTAGAAAATGTAGCAGAACCATGACGAATGAAGATATTTTGCACAACTTTCTTATATCTACTGATCCACAAATAACTCTTCTAAGACCACGACTAACTAAGAAAGCTAAAAAACTCTCACCCGAAGCTTTAGAATTACTAATTATAGAAAATAATACGAGCGACGACCATGAATATAATCTTTTTGAAATGTTAGAAAATACCAATGAATAACTTTTTCACTAAGTGTAGTAATTTTTGTATTTAGGTATATGTATTTTTTTAAGAAATGTTATTTTATGTATCGTAATTATTATACCATAACCATATTACTTTTTGTTGTTTATTGTTTATTTTAAATGACATGTGTCTATTGTAAAACATTAGATTATTTCTTTTTAGTTGTATGAAAAATGTAAAAAATGTACTTAGGATTTTTTTATAACTTAATAAACGTTACATATATTATGTGTTATTATCATTTTTACTTTTAACTATCGAAATATAATGTAAAAACCCAAAAAAGTCATAAACGAAAAAATCTAAAATGTGTTAACTTTTACTGGACTAAAAAAAAAAACAGCACCTGAATAGAAAATCTGCTTATCGTTTCTTACTCTATAAAAGTAGAAAAACAAAGTCTTGAAAGGTAGAAGACGGGACCTCTAATAGTTTCTGAGAAACAAGATACCTATTTTTGGGTCCCATACAAAAAAAACAGACTTTATTTTTTTCTGCTGTCAATATGCCTTATTTCGCAAAAATGTATACCACATTTATTGTTCCTCATATAATTCTCTATTGGATAGCATTTTTCAAAAAATGATTTTCTGAAAAAAGTGCGAATGTCCTCTTTTCGAGCCATCCAGCCCACTGTGGGACGGGTGGATCGGTTTGGCCGATTTGACGTTTGAGAGTTTAACTTCTCTCAGGCGGCGCGGCGGGCGGGGTGTTTAGACTTGTTTAAATATCCGCCGCCGGCCGGTAGGTACAGAGACAAAAGACAGAAGACAGATAATAATATATATTTATTTAATTCAATTTTTTTTGCACTTTGTTCCCAGTTTACGCGTATTATGCGGCTTCGCGGTTGAAATATACCTGCGCAAGGCGAAACGCGACAGACGGGATTGATTATCGCGCCGCAGCACTTTGGAACGTAACGTTTTCTCGTTTACTGTCGCCCGCGAGGTGCGGGACGTCAAACTGGAGAGACTGCGTTGCTTAGTATGCGCGGCGCGAGGTTCACTGGTCGGATATATGTATTGTCCGGATCGCACAAAAATTCTTCATACCCACAACAATTTTACAGATAATGAAAATTGTCTAAACGTAAAACGGTTGAGGGTTCTCAAACAGCTCTCCACCGCCGGGCGAACGATATTATTATCAAACGACCGTGCTAAAAGAATCTAACCATCCCAACGGGATGTATCGTGATATATAATGAGTGTCTGGTCGTGTAAGAACGTTCGATATGGGCGCGGTTAAGCGATGCGCGGGGGGTGTTCACATGTTCACTTTTTGTGTAATGTGTGTGCGTTCGCGCGCACGCGCGCGCTTCTAAAACTCTTTAAAGAGTATATTGTATAATAATAATAATAATATTATAAATGAACGATACGCGACGTCTGCATCGATGGCATATATAAGTGTGCCCCCCCTGACACATTGCAGAATAATCTTAGCATCTAATCACGTGTGAAAAATACGAACTCGCCTCGACCTGCAGTCGTATTTCAGCTCTGTCCCCAAGGGACAGAGTTGGAAATGGCTTGTCTGGGAGAGTCCAGTAGAGCTTGACCATCATTTGATACATTTATACTGTATTATTGTATAGTAAAGAAGAAAAGTTTGTTTGTAATCTCAGGAAATACTCACCCAAAATCAAAAAATATTTTAGGATATATTTCAGGATAGACATGGGCCATATTTTATTTCAAGCCTCACTGAGAGCAAAAAAAAAGATTACAAAAATGTGCATTCAAAGATAGAATTCGAACATCGCGCTACCGAACCCTCAAGCATTAACTATTGGAACTATCAGATTTCTCACTTCTCACTTTTTTCACCTCGTTTTTTCGCTACGTCAAAGGAAGCCGCCTCGTAGGTATGAAGACAGCGAACCGCCAGTGCCACGATATCAAAAGGAGCCGAATAGGCTTGTAACTAAGCACCTACCAACCTAGTGCAGTTTAGCAACTATTAAACAACTTCCCCAGAATTCTCCCATTCGCACAAAGTACTAGGTTGTGAGCCCAATAGATCGTAATGACCACGGTGTTGCAATAGCACCCCGAACCCTCAGATACCTTCTGGCTACCAAGGATCCAGGTTCGACCACATATCTCGGTTTATGTTACTTTACAAGCAAGTATGTAAGTGCGAGGGACGCATGCTTTACGTCGGACGTAAACGCGATCAATTTTTGAAATGTGGAGATAACACGCGTATGCGCCGTGGCCCAGCATCGTTAGCTAAGTCCACACGCACTATATTTCGTTCCAAGGAAGCGTCAGCCGCCAAGGGCGCCGCCGCTGGCCCTCCGCCGTAAGACGAGTTTATTACGTCCATTGTCATTTCACAGTCGAATATCTCAAAAACCGCTGATCAGATTTTCATGAAACATGGCTAAGAACACTCGAGATAAAATTATCTATGACACAAAAAAAACCGCATTCAAATCAGTTCATCCGTTTGGGAGCTACGATACCACAGACAGATACACAGATACATAGATACACACAAACACGCACACATAAACACACACACACATACACAGACACACGCGCGCGCGCGCGTACGCACACGCACATACACACGCACTCACACTCGCGATCACGTACCTACACATAATCACTCGTACTTAAATGCACAACTTAACACACACGTAAATACCTCCATTAAGTTAAGTTAATACATAGGATACATACAATTACTAATATTTTTTGTCGATTACTTCAGGTATTTGTTTTAAACATGTACGTAAAATTCTTTAGACTAAGAACGGATTGTTGAAAATTCCACCCTCAAGGGGGTTGAAAGTTTGTATAGGGATGGAGTGAAATTTTAAGTGAGTGATTTGGAACTTTGTGGATGGAAAATTATTTTTCATGTACATATTGTAATAAGGAGAACATGTTTTCAACAGTGTTCAATAGACAGGATTACCTACTATAAGGCACTTCACTCTAACGATCTTATGAAGTAGCATCTATCGAGATCATCTGAACACCGCTGCAGGTATATGCAAATAAGTTAGGCATCACATTATAGCTGCTATGAGCTCAGGCGAGCAGCTAAAAGACAATATAATTAAATATGTAGAGTAAGCAACTTTACTATTAATTTATGCTCACTTAGATATAATTTGCCGTCATGTAGTGAACTTACCGACGTGTCAGCGTAAACGATACCATATTAGGTACAGTTATGAACTAGATTGTAAAATATGTACATAGTAATGGACAAAATATATTACTCTAATTAGCCAACATGCGCTAAGTGTTCACTTTGCGGACCAATTTTGAGAAAAATAATTAAGTCATTAACCCATTTCATACAACTTAAATGGTGTCAAGACAACGCGGGCCAAATAAAATTAGATATAATTGTGCAACATCATTTCAGTAGAAGGTTTAATAAGTTCTGGTAAAATACTAATAGTTTGAACCAGAGACCTGGTCTCCCCGCGAGTGTAGGCGGAGTGCATAGTAGATACGAGTTCGTACGTAGTTTTTCCTTCAACCTTTGCTCCTGAGCCTTTATCTTTGCCTGTGACGACATATCGACGCTTATCTAAAACAAGTCGGTATCGCGAAATAATCCGTTTTGCTACTAAGTATAAGACTAGACGCAGAACACGTTAAATTTTATCGTGACTAAGACTCCCGTGTTCTAATTCAAAAAATTGCCACCGTGGCAGCATTGTGCCGTTATGCCATTGGTGGGGTGTCGACGTCATTTTATCTGGAAGACCGTCCGTAGGCCAGATGAGCCATAGCGATCGACGCCGTCACCACGTTTTTTTGTTGACTACCGGCACATCCCTAAATAATTCGTTAAAACACATCAATTTGTTTGTACAACAGCGGCATTACGCGAAATAGCTCAGTGGAACACTAGCAAATTTTTGTGCAATATAGGATTATTCATGAATGGGACACTTTTCGTTAAACAGTAAGTACCGATGTTTTGACTTAACAACAAATAAACGAGTATTCACGAAAATAATGAAAGTTGGCTTGTTCATGTAAGCAAAATAAGCCCCTATACTACATAAGACTTACTTCATTATTGGTATACTATACGAATTTGGACTATGTTCATCATAAATATGCATTTAGTTTCTTGATTCAAAACGAGAAAAGCCACTATAAATAGATAAGCAGCACGATGATAAACTTATTTAGATGTTATATGTATTGCAAAAAAAGTATGTATTAAAATAATAATATACAACACAAGCCTTATTGAACTTAACTATGGGCCTAGTTCGATTTGTGTAAGATATTATTAACCTCTAATATTTATTTATTTTGTAATATCAAATAAAATAAGTATAAGATACATACCACACACACACACATACATACATGCTCCATGTACATGGGGACTTCAATTACTCGTGTGTGCCTCTGTTTTGTATAAAAAGTGATATAAATTGCAAAAAAGGTATTTGCTCGGTATTTATGTATTTATCTCAATTAAAATAATAATATTCAACACAAGCCTTATTGAGCTTAACTATGGGCCTAGTTCAATTTTTGTAAGATTAACCTCTAATATTTATTTATTTTGTAATATTAAAAAAGATAAGTATAAGATACATACCTACTACATGCTCCATGTACATGGGGACTTCAATTACTCGTGTGCGTCTCTTTTTAGTGTTTCGTACCAAAATTGGTCCAACGGAACACTTATGCAGATTTTTGTATAAAAAGTGGTATAATAACAATAATTATTATATTTTTATTATGGACACTATTTAAGGGTTTGTCCTGCCTCACTTTCGTGGATGAATTTGTGTCAAAGATTCAGTAACTCTTTCAGTTGACTATATTATACTTTGGTTATAGAAATGAACACGCGAACTGGAAAAAATATCCGAAATCTGCTTTGGTTTTGCTGCGGGTAGCCTCATTTCTGATGCGATCGCGCAGAGAAACTCCCAGCATAGCCCTCTCCATTGCCCTTTGGGTGACCCCGAGAGCTTTCAGCTGGAACTCCAAAACCGTTTCCATTGCCTAGGTTTTGTGGAACCTGTTCGTGCCACTGGGTCTATGTTCTTCGAGGCCCAGCGGGCCAACAGAACTAAAAGGCTCTCTAGCTCCACTCAGAAGCTCATGAAGGAAAGGAGTCAAATGATTCTGCAGTCTTCAAACGATGCGACTTTATACCGGCAGCTAAATAAATAGATCTCCAAGTCACTTACCCTCGATCTGCGCCAATTCACTACGAACCGTATTGAAGAGGCCATCGAGAGAAATAAGGGCTCTAATGTGTTCGCACGAGATCTCGATTGAGTCTATTGGGCAGAGCCAGATCACAAGGGAGAAAACCGAGGACTGGAGAGTCGTTTTTTCCAAACCTGAGCTTTTAAGTGAGTGCGTTTTTACACGTCATACATATCGTATACACGTCAACTCGCAGACCCGAAGTTGGTCTGGCGAAAGACCCTAGCTAGACCAACCCGACACTTTACCGACGACATCCCGGACATCAGCCTGTACGAGATTAGAATGGTTCTGAAACAGCTTAAGAACAGCAAGGCACCCGGTGAAGACGGAATTACAGCCAAACTCACGACGGCGGGTAGAAAACCGATCCTTACGACCCTTCAGAAGTTGTTCGACACCGTCCTACTGGAAGGGAGCACGCCAAAGGCGTGGAACAGAGGTAAGGGGTGCTGTTGTTCAAAAAGGGGAACAAAACCCTGCTGAAGAATTACCGACCCATCTCACTTCTGAGCCATGTTTACAAACTGTTTTCAAGAGTCATTACGAATCGCCTCGCATGCAGGCTTAGTGACTTCCAGCCTCCCGAAAAAGCCGGTTTTCGAAGAGGTTTTAGTACCGTAGACCACATTCATACGCTCCGCCAGGTTATACAGAAGACTGGAAAGTAAAACTTGCCTCTCTGCTTAGCGTTCGTGGAGAAAGCTTTCGATTCGATCGAAACCTGGGCTGTACTACAGTCTCTTCAGCGGTGAAAAGTAGACTGCCGCTATATCGAAGTACTGAAGTGTTTGTACGAGAACGTCACTATGTCAGTCCCACTCCAGGATCGGAGCTTGAAACGTATTCCGCTACAGCGGCGTGTTAGGCAAGTGAATGTTATTTCCCCAAAACTGTACACCGCTGCAATGGAGGACGTTTTCAAGACTCTAGACTGGAGAAGGCATCAACATCAACGGCGAGTACATCAATCACCTTTGGTTTGCTGATGATATAGTAGTCTTGGCTGAGACCATGGAGGACTTGAGTACTATGCTCGATGACCTCAGTAAAGCCTCCGAGCGAGTTGGTCTAAGGATGAACATGGATAAGACAAAAATCATGTCAATCGGACACTTTCAAGACTTCTTCAGACTTTCAAGTTAGATAGGTCCAACTTTGAGTAAGAGTCCGACTCGGCTGGGCAGTATTCGGGAACCTACGGCACATCTTTTCGTCCAATACTTCGCAATGTCTCAAGACGAAAGTCTTTGACCAGTGTGTGTTGCCACTACCTCACTGTGTGATGACGTATGACACGGAAACGTACACGGTTACCTCATAAGAAGGCTCACAGTCACCCAAAGAGCAATGGAGAGGGCTATGCTGAGAGTTTCTCTGCGCAATCGCATCAGAAATGAGTTAGCAGCAAAACCAAGGTAACCGATATAGCCCTCCAAATCGCTAAACTTAAGTGGTAATGGGCTGGGCACATTGCACGTAGAACCGATGGCCGTTGGGGCGGAAAGGTTCTCGAGATGTGACCACGTACCGGATGGCGCATCGAAGCTAGGCCCCCCACGAGGTTCAAAGATTTCAAAGATTCAAAGATTTTTATTTTGCTCAGAATGCAGTTACATACTCGTAGTTCTTAAAAATACAACATAATCGTCCAGTGCATTCAGCCTGCGTGCAGGCGTGCAAAACATTTTTATGGAGCCTTAAAGTCCATATTAATATATTATCTTTGAATCTTTCAAAAAGAGTTACTAATTTACATCCATACCAAGTGTTGTAATGTTGTAAACTAAACTATACCGTTATTGTCTATAAAGTTTAAGTATTATTGTGATGTATGTCGTTTAAGGCCAATATTGTCCATATTAAAAAATAATATTTGAGAAACAAAGCAAAATAATTCAGTATTCTTTTAATATTTTACATAATACGTTTGTCTTAAAGACAAATAATACACTATTATTCATAAGAAAAAAATATTTTTTTGAATTATTTTCTATTGAGACGTTAGTACACATAAAAACTTATCCAAAGTATATAAATATCGTGTCACAACTCTAAACTGTAGTACATTTTTGAGTTTTTTTTGTGTAGTTTTTTGTTGTTACCTTTTTATTTTCTTGGGTTTAAATAACTGGATGACAGAGGAAACTGTGACTAAAAGAAGATTTTAAATTGGTTATCTTGATAAAAAAATATAACAATATCTTTTTTGTGTTTTTTTTAAACCTCTGCCCTGAAAAAACACAGTTTTTGGGATACAGAGTTGTTTTAGATAAGCATCGATATATCCATCTATTTCTCGATATTCCAATGCATCAAAAATCAGGTCACGTCGAAAGTAATCTTAACCAATCTTAATGTGTTTGGTCCCTTTCTCATGTACGTAAATGTGGAAGTGACAGATAAGGATAATCGAATATTAACGGTATTTTTACTTAAACAGGTTTGACGGATAAATAAGGGGAAAAGGTTGTTAAAAAGATTAATAATATCCATACTAATATTACAGATAGACAGACAGACAGAAACACTGTCGTTTCTGTCTGTCTGTCTGTCTGTCGCAAATATGTAGCAGTTTGTCAGGCCCGCATATTTGCGGCGCTTCGCTGCTTTTGCCGCTGTTGCTGCCCCGCCCGCTCTCAATGAAGCCTTTCTAGGGTTCCGTAGTCGACTAGGAACCCTTATAGTTTCGCTTTGTCTGTCCCTCCGTCCGCGGATAATCTCAGTAACCGTTAGCCAGTATAAAGATTTATGGTATGTAAACAGCCTCATATCTTTTTTTTATGTATTATGAATTATGAAATTCCTTTTGTTGCTGAAGGTTGGATGTCGTTTTTAATAATATTGGATGATGAGATTCAGGAGGGTTTTATGAACACCTCAAATATTATGTGCTTAAAAGAACGACTGCTAACGGTTGACCGTCAGAGAACTATGACATATACGAGTTGACAATATTGACATTAATTTGATTACTACCTGTGTCATTTCAAAGGTATAATTTTTGATGCTAGCACTCCACTTCGCGGTATTTGCCTAAATATTCGTATTGCATTTCCTTCGTACGGCAAATGAAAGAGAGGCAACCACGCAACGCCAAGTGAGGTGCCAGCATTAGCTGTGATGTGTACGGTACCTGTGCGGGCTAGGAGAGGAAAGGGTTGGGCGTCTGTCGCGGCGGCGGCGACCACGGCGACTGCGAGCGCGGCGCGGGCGCGGGAGCGGAAGCGGGAGCGGATAAGGTTGCGGGCGCCGCCCACGGGTCCATTGCTAGAACACAAACCAACAATCCAGTCACTGCGCGGATCCAGGACATATATCAACAAGCTATCAATTTTTTTACGATGACATTCGAACCAACTTTAACCTATTGACCGCCAGCTGACCAAGTCTCGCCGTGCCACGGACGCCACTGACGTCGAATGACGACCGTCTAAAAATCAATAAAAACCACATCTAGAACACTTTTATAATGTTTGGTATTATTATCTTTATTTTATGGCTCTGGCGTCAAGGGCAGAAATGGCACTATTTTCCGACGACGTGAATGGCAGTCATTGGCGGTGAAAAGGTTAAAGCAAATTAGCTTGCGAAATCACGAATAATTTCCAGTCGCGTTCGTCTCGACCGCGCTAAAATACAGTTTTGTTCAGTACACAACAGACACGTTGTGCGGATCAGTATAAGAGCAGTTACAGTAGTACCACAAATATAAGTTACATCGGCAATCTTCGTCCACGCCGACGAGTGCTGACATGTACCGAATGAAATCGAACGTATGACAATTTCAATAAACACCTTGGTGCACTATACGTAAGGTACAATATGCAAAGACAGGTGATCTCGTGCTTTCCCGCTCATGGCGCCAGACAAAATGGCGGGCGCCGGAGCTGCCGGCGTCGCACGCAAAATTTTGGCCAATGGGCGTTGAAGATTTTACCCGCGCAAACGCGCTGCCTTATGAATGGTTAAAATGTTTTCAAAAAATGCTTTCTACGCAGGTGCATCGTTGTAACTTATATTTGTGGTACTACTGTACACAGAGAAACTTTTTGCAGCGCTAAGCTGATGATCTTCCTATCATCATCATCATCATCATCATCATCATCATCATCATCATATCAGCCGAAAGACGTCCACTGCTGGAAATAGGCCTCCCCCAAAGAGTGGCGATATACATAGATCACGCAAATGCATGTACAGTCAGCGTCACATAGATGGTGGCAGCCGGGGTAGCCAAATATATCGTAACACATCCTTACTCCTATAGTAATAAAGACGTGTTCCGATATATTTGGCTACTTTGGCTGCTACTATCTATGTGACGCTGACTGTACTTCGCGTGTCAGAATTCGCACTCCGAGTTGGCACTCCGACTTACATTCCGCGCGCGTCTGTTGTCAACGGACACCCGGCTACCGGTTGTCCGTGAATATTCAGAAAATACCTTATTGCAGAATCGATTTTCCGCGGACAACGGGGAATTCAGATCACTAATTCGCCCGTGTGTGACGTCAAAGTAGGTAGAAAAAAGTGACACGGTCGGTTTTCATACAGATTGAGGTGTTTAAGTTATCTAGTGTATATCTATATCTGTGGGTTCAGGCATGCGGCTAAGCGTCGGTTGTGGGTTCGAATCCCGGCTCGTACCAATGAGTTTTTCGGAACTTATGTAGGTACGTAATATTTACCGTTAGCTTTTTGGTGAACGAAAACATGGTGAGGAAACCCGTCTAATCCCACTAAGGTCTAGTTTTCCCCCTGGGTTGGAAGGTCAGATGGCAGTCGCTTTCGTAAAACTAGTGCCTATTAGATTAGATGTCAAAGCGGACCTCGGGCTCCTTTAGGGCACAACCGGGGATAACGCTAGGAAGATGATGATGATCAGTATTCTGGTGCAGAGATACATTTCTGAAAAGATGACACAAACAAGACTAACCCTCATTAGCCTCCTAGCGTTTTTCCCGGTTGTGTCCCAAAGTAGCCCGGGGTCCGCTTTCGTACCTACTCCCAAGATTTCGCGGTAGCACTACTTTAACGAAAAACTACAAAAGGCTTTACAACTCGATATTGGGATTAGATCGGATCCTTCACGAAGTAAGATCAACCCAACTGGAGGTAAAACATTCATAGTAGTATTGTTACACAGGTCGGGCCCCTCATGCGACTGCTCTATAGAAGACGAGGAGAAGTCCATGGCTCTGATCGCGCAGTGCCGTGAACCGAACGCCACGTACTATATGCCGTGCTCGGGCGCGGGGGACTGCATCTGTGGCAACTGCAACTGCGATCGCGGGTTCAATGGGAAATATTGCCAGTGCAAGGCGTGTGAGATCAGCCGGTGAGTTAATAGTACATTACTACAGAGGCCGGGAAGTAAGGTGTTGCCGGCCGAGTACATATAGACGGCCGAGCGTAGCGAGGTCGGATAGTTATGAGGCTGGCAACCCCTTTTCACGCCGAGGTATGTATAGTGCTTTTCTCAAACATGCAATGAAATAAATTAAAAATGAACTCCAAGAAATCACACTTTAATTTTCATGGCTGAACGCCGTGATCCTGTGCCACAAATTGTGGAATGGAAATTAAAAGAGACCATCTTGCCAGCCTAGGCCTCCAATTTTGTATGAAATGCCATTACGGGTCTCTCGTCTCGCTCCGCCCGAAACGTGACACTTCGAAGCCCATTATGAAGAACACAACGTCAATATTTCGTTACATGTTTGAGAAAATGTTATTGTGTACCCATATAAACTTATCGCGGTAGCTTCTTATACGAGTGGACATCGAGAATATCCGATAGGGGGCTTGAAGATATCAGATCAACTGCGATTGTAGGTTCAATGTGAAATACTACCAGTGCCAGGCGTGTGAGATCAAGCGGTACCTAAGTATAGTGTTTTCGGTCATATACACTCAGGTCTGGCTCCTAATGCGACTGAAGATTAGGAGACATCTAATAAACATAGATTAAGTAGGTACTTACTCAATCAGACGATGCCTATCATTACGCCTGTCTTTGCTCTACACAACACTGCAGCAACTATTTCTTCAGGCGTTTAGTTTGTTAGTAACCATATTCACATTCGGATCAAATACTCTATACAGAGGGGCAACCGCGAGACGAAAACGAACTTCGTTCGTGTATCTCCCTCTCTATCGGTCGAACTATTTCCCGCGCATACCTTACAAACCTAGCAGATCATGCATTAATGCCATATGCGCTAGATGGCATATGGCATTTAATATGGGTTATATTAAAGTTGAGAGATATTTACGCCCTCTTAACTGATTGCTCCGGACATCGTCAACAGGACCGGCGGGATTCCAACTTGATTCAATCAAAACACTCGGCTCGGCGACATATTTAAGTAGAAACGTAGATGCATTTTCATGGATTCGCGTTGATTCCAAGTACCGCACGTTTTCTGGCCGCGGCGAGTCAGCAGCGGCGTCGACACGGAAATGAATGGAGCAATATGGGGCAATATTTCCGAAATATTTCTCGACTACTCCATTCATTTCCGTGTTGCTACATATCGCCGACTACAATTTGCTCCACTGAATTTCTCGTGGTTCTATTTGCATATTGCCTAGAATGGCGCCATATGGAGCAGTAATCGCTCCATTTTGAGCAATATTCGAATTGCTGGAAGTGGCCATGACGTCAAAATTGCCCCGAATTTCCGGCAATTCGGCAATTTTTATCGCTCGTGTAAGAGCACCTGCGCTTACACTGGCGATTTTTCGGGCAATTATTGCCCGGCGGCACGTTGCCGAAATTAATGGAGCAGTATGGGGCAATTTATAGAAATTGCGGCAATATTTCGGAAATATTTCTCGAATTGCTCCATTAATTTCCGCGTTTCTCCATATCGCCGACTACGATTTGCTCCACTGAATTTCTCGTGTATGAACGTATTGCCTATAGTTTCCCGAGTTGCGGCAATTATGGGGCCAGAATGGTGCCATACTGGAGCAATAATCGCTCCATTTTGAGCAATATTCGAATTGCTTGAAGTGGCCATGACGTCAAAATTGCCCCGAATTTCCGCGAATTCGGCAATTTTTATCGCTCGTGTAAGAGCACCTTTAGGCGTTCAAATATTTTGTTTTGCTTTTTGCAGGCAGAAGTGGCAGAACATTGTTAATGAAGTTGTTTGCTTCCATTTTAACAAACTCGGGTGTTAACGTATAATTTTCAGTTGAACTGGATGAAATCATCATTGTAAATTGAAAATATTAGTATAGGACATAGGAAAGGAACTGCTTTTTCACCTCACCGGCTCGGAAAGGCTTGCTTTATCGCTCAAAATCTGCGCCCAAAAGTCCATTAAGTAGGTATATATATATCCGCTAGCGTGGAAAGAGTTTTTGAGTTTGGAACGTGACGGTCAATCGTGAGGGGAGCCAATAATGCACGGCCCACTAATGTACATCCTGATAATCCGCGTCCACTTTTTGTGGACGCGGTTTATTGGGTCGTGCATTATCAGGGCGGACAAAAATGGCTTGTCATAAGCGAACTCTGTCTTAGGTTGGTTAGGTTCGGGTTCACTATTGTGTCCCTCAGACCAGAAATAGACACCCCGCTTAGCGGGGTGGCGTCGACTCGCTGGAGATTATTAGTTCGCACAGATGACCGTCCCAATTAAGGTTGCCAGGTGGACAAATACAAAAGCCGGACTCGGCATTTAATTATGCCGGACATTTTACCCTAAAGGCCGGACGGACCTTTTTTGCGCTAATTATATATTTTTCAAAGCTGGACATTACGTTCTAAAAGCCGGACCATTCATAATAATCATAATATAGCACTATAAATGCAAAACTAATCCTGTCTGTCTATCTATTCACTTTTCACGCCTGGGTTACGCGGCCGCCAGGCAAAAAGCCTAACAAAAGCCGGACAGGCCGGACGAGTGAATATTTGGCCGGACACGGCCCTAAAAAGCCAAACATGTCCGGCTAAAGCCGGACACCTGGCAACTCTAGTCCCAATGTACATGGATTATCAGGCTGCACATTATTGGGCCGTGCATTATCAGCTCGTACAAAATTGGCTTCCAATTATTGCCCCGCCCCGGACCAAGTTTGCTCAGGGTGATAATGCACGGCCCAATAATGTACAGCCTGATAATCCATGTACAGTATGGACGCGGATTATTGGGCTGTACATTATTTTGGCCGTGCATTATTATGGCTGTACATAAAGAATCGTGAGATCCAATTTTTTTCTATACAAGAGAGGTCATTATCCTGCGTTCAGAAACTTATGGTGTATGCCAATAATTCATTATTATTATTTTGATAAAAATAAATTAATAATAATACTTATTCTTTCTTAATTACATATTGTTCAGAGAACAGAATCACGCGCCTCCCAAGGCGCCTACGTTTGCGACATCAACCTAGTTTAAGTAAATCATAAGATTCCGCACATTTGTAAATAACAAGTATAAAGATCACATATAAGATAACTCTGCACAATTTTCTACAGTTGGCACTTTACACCTACAGTATACTAAGAAAAATATGTAATAGTGTGCTGTAGGCGAACATTGTATATAAAGAATAGAGAGAAATAAATCTAGTTAGTTACCAATTGTCCGTTGGTGTTTTATTACCTAAAACCCTGCACTCTCTCCGGGAGTGTAGGGTCTCACCTTTCAGCATCCTCTCACAGTGGCGAAGACACCTTCAAGCCCTCAATTGATCAACAGAGTCTGTTTGATCTGCTGTGAGAAAATCACCCTCCGCTAAACCCTATTCCTCCCCGTAGGTATCCATCTGTTGCCTTAGGTCTCGTGGCAACAGATATCCCTGGCTCCATGTGTACGTGTGTGTAAGGTGTAAGTCGAGGATAGGTTAGGGACTTAGGGACGTAGGATGGTAGGCTCCCTTGCATAAACCCACCCCTTAGTCTTACACAGTCTGTGCAGTCGCACGCTGGATAACAAACCTCCCACCCTAGGGAAATTACTACTTAAACCCGATCCAAGGGTAATTATTACTGAATTCCCATCCTAGGGAAGTTACTACTTAAACCCGATCCAAGGGTAGTTACCTTTACTTACTTTGCATTATTTTACACCCCGACCTGGGGTACATTATCCAGTTTGCGAGTTGTACACATATTAAATATTAATAATTAGACGGTCTTATAATGAGTTATGAGGATACAATATAAATAAATAATTTTAAAATGTAGTTTTATTTTTCATAATTATTCGCTCCGTGCAAATTTGGAACGCACCGTTTAATTTAAGAAAAAACTCATATAAATTTAATTTTGTTTTGTTTTAATGCCAAGCCACAGTAAAATCAAAATGATTTATTTACATATCTGAATTTTAACGCCTGCTAAGTTAGCGGAAAAAGTTAAATATGCGTATTAGTAGTATTAGTTTATCCGTGAGTACCCAACAATACTTTGACTTTTTTAATGTAGGTAAGCGTGGAGTTTTTTAAAGATGCAAACATGTTTTTGTTACATTTAATAATTATAAAATACTTGATCTTGATGAGATGTGTGTACCTTTATTGAAATTAGTAAATGGTCCAAATGACTTTTATTACATTAGCGCTTCTTCGTGGTGACAATATTTTGCATCTATGTTAAAACACTTTATAAAAAAAAAAACCGGCCAAGTGCGAGTCGGACTCGCGCACGAAGGGGTTCCGTACCATTATCTATAAAAGCGGCAAAAAAATCACGTTTGTTGTATGGTTGGGCACGGAAACCTAAAAAATCATGCCGCTAAATTGAACAATCTTTTCGCTGTGGAATTAATTATTAATTATGGATGAATAATCTTTGTTTTCCTATTTTCTGGCGGTCTAAGTGAAAAGTAGAATGTATAACTCTGGTCTAAAAGCCATATTACCACTCGAACTAGTATCCCTCACTTCGCTCGGGAAAATAACCATCTCTTGGTATATAAAATAAAAATAAGACTGTTGGTGCGTTTACGTTAAACATGTTGACAGCTTGATTAAGCCGCGTACACACCAGGCCAACGAATTGGGATAGGTATAGCTATCTGTTAAGGGCCTGAATTGAAAAATATGAGATTTTCAAATATACTATCAGGATTCAGGACTAACAATTTATTTTCATTTATTTATTTGTGATGACTATATATTTTGTCGTTCGTCAGAAGACAAAATACGTTTGCTTTAAATTTTCTCTATAGAAAAATTCCAAAGTCAGGTGTTTATTTTACTTATTAACCTCAGTAAATTCAAACAATACATTGAATAAACGACATAATCTAGTTAACATGACCGTATTTTACCACAACTAACATGTCATACACATGGAAGCAAACCCATACTAATAAAGCTTCACTAGACATTAATATTAAATTAATGTTGTATCTCGTTCTCTTACGACTCCCTTCTCGACGAGGGCGTGGTTTACTACAATCGAGGCATCCCCTCAAAACCAAAGATGAATTCTAACTGTCGTCTTTGGTTTCTTTCGACCGCCTTGTACGCGGTTTTATAATATTTAAAATATTTAAATATTAGGGGACAATCTTACACAAATCGACCTAGTCCCATAGTAAGCTCATTAAGGCTTGTGTTATGGGTACTAGACGACGATATTATATAATAGATATAAATACTTAAATACATAGAAAACTTCCATGACTCAGAAACAAATATTCATGCTCATCATCACACAAATATTTATACGTACGCACCTATGCGATAAAGCACACAAGTTCATTATTATTATATATACATATACATATTTATTTTCTATAAGAAATCTCAAATAGGTAAGAGTGTACATAGTTGCGTTATACATATTTTACCAATTATTGGTATTATTTATAAATATAAACCGATCCAATTCGGTTCGGATCCGGATTCAGTTTGTTTCGGATGGCAAGTTCAAGGAAATTAAAAACAAAACAGACCATAAACAAGAGGTGTCAATGTGTCATATTTCTAATTTCCCACCAAAGTTCCAATTCACAATTAAAAGACGAAATATGATAACTATTCGTTATTAATAACATATTAAGATTTGATTCGTGTTTGTGTTGAAGAAAACTGTGTACGTTCCTTTTAAAATGGACGAAGAAGAAAATAACTGCACCGCTGAAGAAATTGCGTGAGTTGACAAGGAGGCCTCCGCCAATAATCTGGGAAACGCCGCAAAAAAACAACATAATTTGACATGAGGGAAATTATGCCGGTTACGACATCGGCGCGACAGAGGCCTCGGAAGTCTATTTATATGGTCCGCTTCCGATCCCAATCAAATTTCAAGTCTCCTTACCGGGATTCGAACCTCCAGGACCTCTTGCTTCGTAGGCAGGGATCGGGCATCGGATTTTCGAGCGTTTCAGTGCTGCGGGGAGCGGGAGGGGAAGGGGGGGGGAGGGGGAGAGGGGGGCGGCACGTCTGATATAGCTGTCTCGCTCACAACGACACTCTATAAATAGGGAGCCGCCGGCGCCGCGTGTTTTTATTCTCGCTCGTGACTCGTTGACGAACGCGTCTAAGTTGATAGTTGATTTTTATTCGTAGTCGCAATGGCCCGTACCAAGCAGACCGCTCGTAAATCCACCGGTGGGAAGGCTCCCCGCAAGCAGCTCGCCACCAAGGCGGCCCGCAAGAGCGCGCCCGCCACCGGCGGAGTAAAGAAGCCCCATCGCTACAGGCCCGGCACCGTCGCCCTCCGTGAGATCCGTCGCTACCAGAAGAGTACCGAGCTGCTTATCCGCAAGCTGCCCTTCCAGCGTCTGGTCCGTGAGATCGCCCAGGACTTCAAGACCGACCTGCGCTTCCAGAGCTCGGCCGTCATGTGCAAAGGGTGGATGTGGGTGGTATGTGGAAGTCGGTGCTGGGTATAAGGCATAAGATATTTGATTAAAATAAACTGGTGTTCGACGGTCGTAAAGTCAACGATGAAGCGTGGTTTAAGACACTTGCAGATAAGCGAGCCAAGCGGCATCAACGTGCCACCTGTTCGCCGCAGGTCGGCGACTAGTCGGCTAAATGTGCTTTATGGATCACAGGAAAACGAGACAAAGAATAAGTAAACTGCCATTAATACTAACAAATACACGGTTCAACTCACGTATTCAATGTCACTATACGGGCAACATGTTAAAAATGTGTGTTAAAGTGTTAAATTCTATTAAACTACCATTTTTTACCATTCGTTTCATATTTTACTCAAATACAGATTTACTATCACATTTAGTACTTTGAACGCATGCAGACAGCGCGACGCGACGGCATAGCGAAACGAAGTTTCCCGATTGCACCCGAACTTAGCCGAAGTCCACGATCGACTAGTCGGCCAAACCACTTCACGGCCTATGCAGTAATCTACTATTAAATATCATCTCCATTCATCGCACCGGATACTTAGTATTTCCGAACCTAATTTGAAGTAAGTCACGTCAACATTTCATTGCAAGTTTGAGAACACGATTATTAATGGGCGCACGGCACGGGGTTACGGGGGCGGGGGGGCGCTGCAGAAGACCAGCAGGTCGATCACGCAACGCATTGGTACGCGCGTCAGGTACATCTAAATGACACTTTTTGTATGGGAAAATGACAGTTGCGTGCGTTCGAAAAGTTACGTGATCACCCCCCTCGAGTCTAGAGGGGTGATCACGTCTCAGTCTAGACTGCTGACCTGGTAAAGGTCGCGGGAGTCCGCTGGATGCAGCGACTTAAGTACTATGTCTACGTATAGACGGGCCACCTCGAACAATTTTCTCTACGTCTTCTATCAGGCCGCCATCTTCAAATTCAGTGGAAGCGCCCGCCCTTAATACAATGCTTTAATCTCGTCACATAATTCTTCAAAGTTAGGTAACCTCCATTTGCGTAGCTCATTGTCCAGGTCTGCCGCGTTGAAGTCATCAAATTGTTCGGGATCTGTGACAAACAGAATAACAATTATTATAATTCTAATTAATGAGGTATCAGGTTGAGATGTGATACAGATATAAATTATAATAAAAAATCTAGTATGCTGTCATTGACCCCAAATGAGAATGAAATTTATTGTTCACGGAATCAATCTTCTTCTTCTTTGTGTCAAGGTTCCATGGAATCTTGCCCGATTTCTTGGCGGCCTTGCTGCTAGTCTTGGGCGGCATGGTTGTAGTGTAGTAGTAGTATCAAGAACAAACTATAATACTTTCGGACGAGTCGCACTGTTGCCAGTACGAGGGTCGGATGCAGGGTTTCCCTTTCAACGCTCATGCAATTTTTATCCTTTTGCTAATGATAATAAGAGCAAAATTTTAAAATTTATTTTAGCCGACGGGAAGTCTAGCAGTGTCGGCACAGGTGTCAAAGCGGCGGTGCCTTTGACAAATCCGCCAAGTTGCCGCCGCTTGCGGTTAAGAAGTACCTTATTGCATTATAATACGCTTTCTTTTTGTATGGCGAGGGGTCGGAAGAAGTTGCCCTTTTTTTATTTCAATATTTATCTTCAAAAACCGGGTCGCCCAGTAACACTCGCTCTCGTTTACTCCGATACAAATAGACAGTGTGCGCGCTATCCAAAATCCTCAAGGGCATTTTGGTCTTGACAGCGTCTTAACAATTAAATAGATCAGAACCGACAAGTCAAAACATCAATAATGCATCCACATAGTGTGTTTAATGGGCAGTGAAAGCGTCACATGATGACTCATTTAGTAAACAAACCACTTGTTCTTGGCCCTTGTGACTCATAATGAAATGGGTAAATAATGGATCAACCTATGTTTGCTTATAGTGTTTTGTGAGAAACCCGAGCGTTGCGTCAAGACTTGTTCCAGTAAGGCGGTGGCGCAGGTTGCGATTAGCGGACTTGCTAAAGGAGCCAAACAAGAGGAAAGGAAAAGGAAAAAAATAAAAAATAGGAAAAATAGGAAATAGGCATGATGCCTCATGTTCAAATTGATAACATAGTGATGCTTAATGGATAGTAAGCCTGGGGACGCGAGTAACAGTTATCTTCCACTAGTATAATAGGCCTAGACGCCATTATAAAAATAAATATTATTTGCGTCCGGCATGAAACTCTGCCGTCTCCGACTGCATTCTTCCTCAAACTCTAACATTCTTTCAGGGAAATTGTACAGAAATCTTAAAAAAGTTATTGTTGTCATTGAACTGTCAAACAATTATTATCCGACTTTATTAAAAAAGACAACCATCGTACAAACAATGCATGACACGTGCCTCGTTAATTTAGAGGGATAATATTTTTTCTTTTTTTTTCAAAATATTTTTTTCTACAACATAAGGCTTAAGCACTACGCATATTAATCCTTAAACTATAAAGGTTGTCTGTGCAATTTTACTTATTGATAATTCGTTTGCGTGCCCGTGCCCGCGTTACAGACCGCTGCCCGCACGAAGCGGCCTTCTAATACTGTTTATACTGTTCTCAACTCAACGCGGGATAGCGAAGTAAGCCGGTTAGTTCATACCTATGTACCGATAGTGTTCAATGCACTTACAATGCCATAATAATTAGCCTGTAATCACCCACTGCTGAGCATATGTGTCTCTTAAGTTTTCCTCTCATCCCAGCTCTGTGCTAGTCTTATCCAGCCAGGAGTGACTTGCGATCGTTCTAATGCCGTCAACCCGTCGATATTACTCCTTCCTAATGTTATCTGACAAGAGGGACAGATCACTATGTTGAAGTTAAATACAACTCTGCTTCTCATGCCGGCTATACAAATTGAGCCAACGTTGGCGCGTGAGCAGGAGGCAGCCATGTAAACGAAAGAGATCGAGTTATCGCCCTCTCCCTCTAAGGCATAGCTGCCTTCTGCTCACGCGCCAACGTTGGCCCAGTGTGTACAGCAGGCTTTAGGTGCACATGGACGGATAAAATATGTATAATAATTATTATCAATTCACTACATAATTATTATAAAACGTTAAGTAGGAAGGTTATATTATTGCCTGCAATGGACGCGACAATTATCAATAAAAATGACAATATTTATTTTAAATATTTTTTTGTCGTATGTTCTATTTGGCGCATTCCAACTGTTGCAGTATTGCTATATATATACGTTAAGTGCGACCAAGTACTAAAAAATGATAATTTATATTTGCTGTTGACTGTACGTACCAGTGTGGGGCAAAAAGTAATAAAATACTAATATTCAGAGCAATGACGCGTAATTCAATGTCGGAGAGGCAACCACCTTAATGTCACAGGTCTGATTAGCCTTATTACCGAACGTTAAGGTTCAAATTGGTATGTCACCAATTACAGTAATCTTTTTCTAAGCGTTTTCTCACGACCGTAACTTTCTCGCCCGTGGGACTGTTCATATGATAAACATGAGATTTTGGGGTTCTGTCATCAATGGACGATTGTTTTCTCCTGCGTTTGGTGAAAAGTGTCTATTACATTTTTAACCCCAAGAGGACGAGGGGTGTTACAAATGTGTATTGTGTATCTGTGTGTCTATCTGTGGCATCTTAGCTCCCAAACGATTGAACCGATTTGGGTGATTTGTGCGGTTTTTTATATTCAATCAAGTCAATTGTGTCACGTGATGAGTGAATTAAATCGTGAAGGATTGCATAAAACAGAAGAATGAAGGACAAACGCCAGCGCATCGCCGTGGCGTGGCCTTACGCGGCCGTGTACTCAGACCCGGCGTTCGCGGCGTCCATCCTCCAAGCCGCGGCGTCCTCCGTCGGCTTGCCCTACGGCTACCCCTCCCCCGCCCTCCTGCCCCCCTTCCACAACCCCCAGCTCATCCCCGGCGCGTACCCCGGACTTGGAACAAACACGACTTTGTTTTTTATATTAAGATTTATTAAGAAAGAAACAATAATGCAACATAAACAAGTACAGGGTCCCTCCCGCAAAACCGTTTGCACAGTTTGGGTGTGAAGCAACGATTTTAAATAGGCCTCCCGGGCTGTGACCGCAAGCGATCCTCCTACAAATTTCTGAGAAAAATTGCATCAACACAGTGCATCCTCGGGAACTATAAAGATATCCAGTATAAAAAAATTACAAATACCAGATGTCGTTGATTAAATCAATAAGTAGTTTTTTTTATATAAGTGTATTAAATCCGAACTCATTGGTACGAGCCGGGATTCGACCCCACGACCGCCACTTGACAGCCGCATGCCTGAACCACTAGGCAACCGTATTTTATTTAAAAAACTGTCTAGGTAAGTTTTCTTTTTATATATTTACGTAACAACAATACGTTTAGTAAATATATCAGGTTTAAAATAGCGCCATCTATGGACACTTATCCTACTAGAATCCTCTCATCTTCGCTGATCGACCGGCATAGCAAAGGAATTTTGTTCTCGTAACGTATCATGGACTTTCGTAAAGTTACGCCTGATTACACTTATTTATTAGTAAGAACTTCATTAAAACATCTTACACCCCAAAGGTAAAGTTTTAGGTATTGTATCATCTAGTATAGGGGCATTTTCGATGCTTCTCATTCGGGTAACCGGCTGCTGATATCAGTTGCGGCTGGAAAGGAAAATAATGTAAATAATAAAAGTACATAGAGTGACCAGCATTCATCTCTACCAAGTTATTTGTGTCACAAGGGAGCACAATAGAATATTTACGGCGAGGGCGGTGCATTGAATCCTGAACGTAGCGAGGGATCCTACAGTCAGCATCCATAGAAAAATCACTTCCACAGTTTGAATAAGAAAATCATGCAGATTTGTAAAAAAAGTGTAATCAAATCTGAATACTTAATAATAATATTGAACACATAATCTGAAAATAGTGTATACATCCGAAACGTTGGAGGGACGTCCAAGGAGACATTTGTTTTATTTATGGAAATAAGATATAGCTATAAAACGACAATAACTTTATAAATTAGAAAATGAACACCATGTGTGTTTGATTCTATATATCAGCCTGTATCATGATATTTAATTATAAATCGGTTCTTTATTATATATTTTTTTTATGTAGGTATTTTAGTGCCCGGGGCTCAGCGTTTGCTGCCGGCCTGTCGGCAGTATGTAGGTATAACGCTGTTTTTGAGTCTCACCTACATCACGGGATAAAAAGAAAAGCTAGCTGCAAGAGGAATATTCGCATTCGTAGCGGTGTAGACACTAAATAAAATAATCAATAATGTTTTATTTTCTCGAAAAAGGATTAAAAATGTAATTAAATGGAGAAAAAAGCAACGCAAGAGGATAAATAATCACAGAGTTTAAGTGTTCGAAGTTTTAAGAGTTCTTATGAAACGATGATCTAAATGGCGGGTAAGGCAAAAATAACCTATTTTATTATTTAATAGTAAATAAGATACTTGGTTAAAATTACGATCAGAGGCTTACCGGTTAACAGCCGAGCTGTGATTGTGCATTGGAAAGTAAGCAACTTATTTGTTTTTTAGTAATTGACACAGTTATTGACTATCAAAGAATTGTGTACAGATTCGATCCAAATGAAGAAATTCAAGATTTCAGAATGCTCACAGTCACATTTGGTACAGCCTCAGCCCCGTATTTGGCGATTAGAACCTTAAAACAGCTGGCCAAAGAAGAAAGAGAAGCATTTCCTACAGTATCAGATTTTTGTAACGTTACGAGTCTAAATTTGGAACAGCTGTCAAAACTCAAATGGGCTAGTATTCTAGTATCCATAGATATTAAAACAGTTATCCATACGAAACGTCAATTCAGAATGTTTTTTTTTATATTTACGCACATTTGATCTCGAGTGACATATTACTTACGGCCAAATAAGTATATAAGGTGCTTCCAAATAAGATGCCAATCATTTAAGAGATGTTAACTTACATAAAAATAATTTACTTTAAATAAGAATGAAGAAAACTTTTTATATGAATTTTTTGTTTTCATTTCCCGAACAAAAAAAATCATATTTTACTTTTTATATAATTATTGTAAAAACCTAGCTTAAGACGAAATATAAATAAAGAGATAATAATAATAATAAACCATTTATTTCAGGCATCTAAGGCCCATAGTTACAAACATACATACACATACATACTTTAACTTAATACATAAATATGGGATACCTACTATATTGCTTAAAGCCGTTGTTGTTAATATAATAAGCTACAAAAAACATTAGAAAACGAAGGGATTCAGATCGAAGGTCATTGGCGTATGGGAGCCTCTTAAGTTTATGAGTTTTTTAGTAGATTTATATTCTAAAACAACAAAAAAATGCATGTACAATTAATTGTCTCAATCTGTAGAATCGATGTTATCTTCAATAGAAAAAACCTTCTCCTTCAGGTGGTCGCTAACCGAAGGTGGTCGCGTAACCAGCGTAATTACCCTAAAAAATACTTCAGCATAATATGGATATTTGCTAAATATTATATTGCGTAATTTCTCTTTTGATCTTGGTGATACAATATTTCGCG
Source organism: Epinotia ramella (assembly GCA_947578815.1). Lineage (NCBI taxonomy): Eukaryota > Metazoa > Arthropoda > Insecta > Lepidoptera > Tortricidae > Epinotia > Epinotia ramella. Next base: position 17,773,950 of record OX388222.1, read on the forward strand.
ACGTTAAATCTTTTATGGAATACCGCCTCGCGCCTTGGGGTGTATCTGTGCTAGGTAAGCGGAGCGGTGTATAAGGAAATAAACCGGTATCTAACGGTGGAACATTTTTCAAGACCACCATATGCTATTTGAGCAAAAATAGGGTGCCAATGGTATCAAATCCGTGTAAAACTATATTTGCAAATACTGTGAGGTGAGATCTTCTACTTGTCAAGGCTGGGCTCCAACTACGTGACATTCCAATGTCAAAATCCTAGGTCGCGAGAGGACTCAATACTGGTCGCCAGAACTCCCGAGGATGCGTTGTGTTGAGAGCGAGGGAATTTGATCCTTCAGCTGTCAACACGGCGAATCCTCAAACATATCAAGGGTCGGCAACGCTCATGTTACAACTTTGGAGTTGCATGCGTCTATAGGCTGCGGAATTCCACTCCACCAAATTTATGATTTCCGGGTGTAAACACGAGATATAAATAATAGAAAATACCAAAATCACTCCACGCGTGCCTAATATAATTGAGGAGTTCCCTCAAATCTTCATGGATCCCATTATCCAACTGAATTTTGAAAAAAATGGGACAATACCATGCAACATAATTGGTGAGCGCACACAGATGATAACATAAGTATTTACATAATTGATAAGATAACTTATTGACTAAATGCGCTTATTCAAAACTTAAACTAAGGTTTATTTTTATTTTTTTGTGTCGGGTGCGGTACCCATGCGCAAAACAACAAATAAGCGGGCGTACAAACGCGAACACAGGTAAATGTCCATTCTGTATTTATATAGAACCTTCTTACAATGCACATAAAGTGCACGGATGGTCAGTTAGCCGTGTTGTCGATAGTACTTGCGTCGGCCCGAAGCCCTTTTTGCCGGGATAAAACATATTATTCCCGTGGGAAGATCCATTATGATGTTAGTTCCCCTTGACCACGCGGGTAAAGCCGCGGGTAACAGCTAGTAATAATAATAATAATTCATGAAATCATAATTAACCCGAATTAATAGAATATAGATAAAGAGTTGGACATATTCGAGAACCTGGAACTTAGACTAGTCTTTCTATCTCTTCTATTTCTAGATCTTCCTATGGTCGAATTTAACCTTTCGTGAGTCATTTCTAAAACTTCTTCTTACTAATAAATCCTCGGTTAAACTCACGTATTAAATGTCACTACGGGACCTTGCAAATGTTATGAAAAACTTTATGTGCGACCCGGATGGTAAGAATTTTAACCCTTTTCCAGGCCGGCAGTTGAACAGTCTTATTTATTGACATTAAGATGGGTGTCCCTTGTTTTGTCGACAAACTTTTCATCGAATTTCATTTCATCGAAAAATACTATAATCATTTCTCAATTATTATCGTTAAATGCTATAAAAAAAAGTGGCTGCATTCGGTATACCTATTAAGAACAAAAATATATATGTATGTATACAGTGGGAGAGAATTATTTGTCTCAATCTTGCCGGCAATATTACCTTTGTTGTTTGTTAGCTGCTTTGTTTGTCGACTGCCGTTGCCTGTAATTTTCCAACGTTCCCGGTAACGGTGTATCACCGGCCGTGGCAAATATATATAGCACATATACGTTTCTAAGTTTAATCAATGCACAAGTACATATGATTTGGACGTGATTTAGGAGTATGAGATGTAATTCTATGCGTTATATATGAAACTAAGTTTAATTTATTTATTTTTTTAATTTTAATTTAATTACAACTAGTTTAAAAAACGCAATAAGTATATAAATTATACGGAAGGACAGAAAGACAATACTATGTTTGTAGTCTAACCAAGTTTTATGTCATAATAAATTGATAAAAATGTGTACATCCCTTCCCGTAACGGTAGACCAACTCCTCTGTTCCCTACAGAATACGGAAATAATTCTAGCGAAGGATTTCCGCGTATTTATCGACCATGTGTAATGAAAATTATTAGTCAGGATATTCGTATCAGGCTACAACCTGCGCCGACAAGCCGAGCAAATCGAAAAATTCTCTATTTTACTATGACGTCGTGCACTCTAACAAACAACCTACGTTACGTAATCTTTGAAAAATTAAATTTCGTTATTTTCCTTTGAATATCGGTTATGTAGCTCTTAAATAGTAAATGTTACTAAGAAACATGATATCTAAAACTAATAAAATGCATTGTTTTTAAACAACGAAGTTTTATTTTCATCCACAGGATGAAAGTGGGTCCATGGTGGGTGTATATTGATGAAACTTGGCATATGGCGTTTTTTTCAGCACGCTCTACCCATCTCTGTTCCGGCTGGCTCTAATATATCCGTGATCCGAGTCGGTTTTTGCCACCAAGTGACTTTTTCCCTACTACTGCCACATCTGTACACTTAGGTTAAGATGTACGGTCGAGGTCATAAATACGTTTACACTTTTGCACCTTATTGCCTTGTAATAAGGTGCAAAAGTGTAAACATATTTATGACCTCGACTGTACTGACATAATGAGATAAACACCAGCCCGCCAACACTGGATGGATGGATGTTTATATTCAACATGCTGTGTTATGAAACTTGCTACTAGTTTTTTGCTATAACACTTACTGGGAATTTTGACTTACGACGGCGTTTATGTTAACTTATACATTTTGTCATTAAATTGTGACAATGGGAGTTATATTTATGCGTTTTTTTTTCTGTATACGACAGAAATTTTACAAATTGGAAGATGTTACTTACGTGACTTATCGGTATTACTATAAAAATATTACAAATACATTGATGAATGAGCATTTTAGTGAAGATGTTTTCCCGCTCGAAAAAGTAGTCTATGTCACTCTCCAGCTTCTAAACTATCTCCATACCAAAAATCACATCAATAAGACGCTCCGTTGCGACGTGAAAGAAGGACAAACATACAAACACACACACTTTCGCATTTATAATATTAAAGTAAGGATAGAAGGAGTTATGAAATTCAGTCATAAAAACTGGGAAATCAATACTCACTATCTGTACCGGTTTATTTATATTGTGACTTTCAATTTAGAGACAATGGCGCATTTTTATCGTAAGCCAGAAAGCAAGAAAATAGACGCCTTTAGTTCGCTCATACGTTCTTCGCCGTAGAGTTCATTTCGATCGGCCAAAGTTACAAAAATATGTGTACAGAACCTTCATGCCAAGTCAATAAGGTCGTGTATTTTTGTAACTTTGGCCGATCGCTCTCTTTGACGTCGACTGTACAAGCTTTATAGAAAAATGTATAGAGAAAAAAAATGAGTTGCCTGTTTCAAAGGTGGTGGTTTGCTGTAATTTTTTGCATGTTTATACGCAAATAGTTTCATCTAGGCCAAGCACCGGCAACGCACTCACAACACCTCTGGTGTTGCAAGTGTCCATGGGCGGCGGTAATCGCTTACCATCAGGTGATCCGTCTGCTCGTTTGCCTCCTATATCATAAAAAAAAAAAAAAAATCGTATCTTCACTGATAGACCAGCACGTTTTTTTAGCGGAATAGCAAAGAAATATTGTTCTCGTAATAAAATTAATAATTATTCTAATGTTCTTAGAGATGTAGGTCTCTAAGCCTCTAAGCGTTAAAACAAAAAAAAGAATAATGTAATATTGTAGGAGATGTACAGGGTCAATAACTATAAAACGTGTCAAGATCAGGATGATGTCTCTCGTCAATACGATAATAATAATAATAACACTAGTATTTATATTCCCCATGGACATGGGTACAAAGGGAATTACTTTAACTGGAAGTTATTTCAGATAAATAGTTTCGTAGTTGAGCAGTTCTAGATAAGTTAAAACGTCAAATGATGACTGATGATTTTTAACTTTCCTTTAGGTTACCTTTTTTTTAACACATTCACTGTCAAGAACCAAAACGCAAAAACACTGACTTAAAAACGTAATTAATGACATCATATTTTCACATAACTAGGCGGCGCATCAAAAAGCAAAAACAAACATTTTCCTGACTACTCGAGACAAAGTGAAGTAATCTATCAAAGAAAAGGGTAGAAATAACACTGGCGGAGATTTACGGGCGCCCATAGATTGACGAGGACTTATTGTTGGCTGGAAGCCAATTGAACAAAACCACAAAACATACCACCGAGACATTCTATTTGCACCTCTAAAGCCTCGTAATAAGGCGCAGTTAACTGCATTCTAGCTGCTTCAATATTGCACTCGATAATACCATGCATCTAATGACATGATTGCTAATTGCCATACCTTAACTTTCACAGTGCTTATAAACGCTAATAAGGTAATTGACAACAGTAAAAACTAATTATTCATGCGAAAAACTCATTATTATACTAATATTATAAATGCGAAAGTCTGTCTTGTCCGAACACTTGAACCGATTTGGAAGAAATTTAGTACAGAGATAGTTTGAGTCCTGGGGCAGGACAAAGGATAGGTTTTTATCCCAGAAATCATCCCCTAAGGGGTAACATGGGGGTCAAAGTTTGTATGGCAAATACCATTTTTACTCCAATAAGACCACAGACGACGCGTACTTTTTTTATTTTATTACGAAGCACTGGAAATTACCGCGATTTGATTTTTAAAAAGTTAAAAATATGAATGTAAAAATGACTCACATTAACAGTTGTGGCATACAATGCTGTCAATGCTCGCGCGTGGCTGCATACGAATCCTTTGGCATTCTTTTGGGGAGGCCTATGTCCAGCAGTGGACGTCTTTCGGCTGATATGATGATGATGATGATTCATCATCGTTCTAGTGTTTTTCCCAGTAGTGCCCGTAACGAGCCCGGGGTCCGTTGGCGCCACAGAGACACATTTGTTTTATGTTTTTTTTTTTATTGTTTAATGCGCTTAGAGACCGTATACATCTCTTAGAATATTAGAATAATAATTAATTGTATTTGGACGCTCGGAGACCTTATACATCTCTGGAATACTGAATTAATATCATTAACTTCTGTTAATGCAGATACAGATCTTATATCGAATGTAATGTTCATATTTTGCAACGAGCATGGCTGTCGTTTTGATCGATCGGTCAGCATGATATCAGGCCTGGCTAGAATAGTATGACTTATTATTATTTATTATAATAGCATTTTTTGCTCTATTCTTTAGCATTTGTAAATTAATGAACAATGATAAGAATGGAAAACGATTAGATTACCTATGTTGAATTATTTTACAAATATTAAATCCTTGTCTTCAAAGATACTTTCGGAGCCGACTGGTTGAAAAACACGGATCTAAGATACACGGGTTCACAAACGGCGCGCGGATATATATGTATATACTTGAGATTATTTTAGTTGGCCGATTGCCTTCGACTTCGGTCGTAATGTGCTCTACTGTCAATCTACAAATGTCATCATTGAAATACATGCGAACGAGGACATATTTGTCTGGCTGGGAAAAGTAGGGAGCTCATTAGTTCCGCCAACAGAGGGCTATATCGAGTATTATTTGAATTGGAGAACGTTCATACACAGTGACTAGAGTTTTGCAAAAGATGAGAAAAATCTAATTACATTCATCAATTCTAAATTGAAACACTGATGTTATAGTCTCATTCAAATTTAAAACGTAATTTTATATACGTAATATGACTACTTACTTACTATGGATGGTGATTAAGGAATGAAAGGGCATATTGTTCAACTAAATAAAAATACAGATAATATAAGGTCTCTATCGGAATTAATAAGAAGGTTATGAGCGTGATACAATTAATAATATACACATAAGACTCGTTTTCGTAGGAAGTTTAAAATAGATCATAATTATGTAATCCCCGAAACAGCCGCGACGGATCGCGGCCAACACACAACACACACACACGGACAACAGATTTGGAGGATTAGCGCGGCATCTTCATGCTTGAATTTAACATTGAACCATATTTTGTACAACTTGGGCGCTATCAATAAATACAAATTTCAAATGTTAAAATCTCAATGGACCTTAAGTGTAAAAGCAAAAGGGTGACTTTCCATTGACAATCGAAGTCTATAATTTTTTTCTTCCCAGTATACGTAGGTTTGCATATGAGTTGCCCTTTTACTTTCACGATCCCTTTCTCCGGCACACAATGGTATACCACTTCGTGCGTTCAACCTCATACATCTTCTCAGTGTTGTTAGAAATTGAGCCTTCTACCCGCAATACAAAGTTCATTTGCAAACGGTGTATCTGAGACAGATACGACTGTGTTGAAGCAGACATGGTGATGCTGAATGCTTATCGAAAGGGTCAACCTTTTCATTCCTCGACTATACTAAGGGTACAGTCAGCATCATATAGTTAGTAGCAGCCAAAGTAGCCAAATATATCGGAACACGTCTTTATTACTATAGGAATAAGGAAGTGTTACAATATATTTGGCTACTTTGGCTGCTACTAACTATGTGATGCTGACTGTACTAGACGACGATAAACATACTTATATAGATAAATAAATACTTTAATACATGGGTCAATCAACTTTTTCTTGTATTTTTGAGAAAGAACAAATTGAAATAATAAGTTAGTTTATTTTACATTATTATTTGCTGTTATCGTAAAATATATATTAGCCTACGTAGGTAGCGGCGCCGGCGGGGACGTCAATTGATCAACGCGCGCACAGCACAGCCCGACTAAGCTCTGTCCAAGTCCCGTCTAAGTATGCCACAGCGATTATACAAGTGATATTTTTCTTCAATTGAGTATCGCATTTAACTACTATAATCTCCTCTTTAGTTTGCTTCTAAATCTAAAACAAATAATTAAGATATACCTATTTCCTTTAAAATATTAAACTAAGTGAGTTTTGGTAGCGTTAGTAAGGCGGGCCCGCGTTGCTACCGCGCTGGACACGCGTTGCTACCGCGGCGGGCCCGCGCCCGTCTGCGGTGTGAATATACCGCTCTAGCCGCCCACCCCGCGTCGCGCACGACCTGCGTTCGATGTGTGGAGGCCTTTACTACCTATGTATTCTCCGTCAACGCTAAATTGGTTTTCAGGAATCGATATGTTTTTGATTACATGTTCGGTACATCCATACATACTGTCCATAGTCCATACTAATATTATAAATGCGAAAGTGTGTCTGTGGGTCTGTTACCTCTTCACGCTTAAACCGCTGAACCCATTGAGTTGGAATTTGGTATGGAGATTGTCAAATATGGGGTGAAAGTTTGTATGGAGCTACGATATAAACGAATTCCACGCGGACGGAGTCGCGGGCAGAAGCTAGTACTATACAGTTCTGCTAGGCATGATGTTAAAAGCCAGTATTTAAGATATATCTGGATAAACTCAAGAGAATCTATTCATAGACCGAATAAAATTAGTGTTGCCACTGAGCGCTCGAACTTGGCATAGATTATGATTAACTCTTCCATAATAAAGGCATGGTCACATTGGTGAGGTATGTAATTAATTAATTACACTAATTTGACCTGGGAATCCTCAGCGATTTATTAAGTAAGGCAGCAAGAGTTCTATTGAGTAAACGCTTAGAATTCAAATTAGTTTGAAACCTGCCGCGCTCGTTACCTTAATAGATGAAATAATCATCATAAGGACTAATTACACGGTTCCATGCCCGTGCCATGCCCGGCCCGACGCCGGAACATATCTATAAATTGGTAATGTGTTCGTCACGATCACAATTTCGCCTTTAATGACCTTCAATTCACGGCAATCACAATACGTCTATCACAGCTTGCTGACCAGTCGCTTTGCGCGCGACTGAGAGTCTCCTTTCTCACTCGCACCGTGCAAATTAGATAGAGGAGGGTAGATCTTTCTCGACTCGCGTCGCGGCGCGGCGTCAGTTGTGCTAGCCCCGCAGGACGGCCCGCGAGCTGTGTCGCAGCGAGATAGACTATTCGCCTGTTTCTAATCGGAACGGTTAGAAAGAGACGGTCCTGTGGTCGCCGTCCGTGTTACAGTGTTTTTAAGTAGTTACCTAATCAAAATCAGTTTATCAAATCGTAGGCTAAGCATTGCCTGTGTTTGTTTAAACTTTGTTACAGGTTCCTTTTCTTTTAAATATAACTTCATACTGCCCTGGTCTCCGCTGTTTTCCTGTTTCCCTGTTCACCGGATCGAGTCTCCTTAAACAAGGACACATATTATTGAAATACGAAGTTCTATTTTCACATTTTTTTCGGTTGTCTAGAGCGTATCGAAAAAGTTATTTCGGTTGTTTCGGAAGTAACATAGACTATTCAACGATGAAAAGAGTGACGTTGCAGTATTCTCTATGAAATCTTAATACACAGATTTTATGACTTGGCACAGGTTACCTTACACCTTCATTTTTTACTGCAATAAATCCGGGTACTTCTAAGTTTCTGTATTTGTTTTTCAGAACATAGATATAGCTGTCGATGTGCTCAGTGAGAAACATCGGAATATGCCACTGCTACTGCCAGATGATCCTGGTAGCGGCGGGAGCAAAACACCGATTCTTCTGCAATCTCCAGCACCAGTTAAACGTCAAGTAAGTTTTTTTTTTTTTTTTTATGTTTATACCAGTATTGAATGTTAATCTACACATTTTGTTTGTTATCTAGAATGTTGTCATTAGGGTTCCGTATCAAAATGGTAATCTGTCAGTCACATCAGTGGTGTATCTTGAGAATAACTATTTTTAGGGTTTGTTAGCAAAATAGCAAAAACAACCCTTATAGTTTCGCCATGTAATATGTAAATAATAATAATAATAAATAAATCTTACACAAATCGACCTAGTCCCATAGTAAGCTCATTAAGGCTTGTGTTATGGGTACTAGACGACGATATATATAATAGATATAAATACTTAAATACATAGACAACTTCCATGACTCAGAAACAAATATTCATGCTCATCACACAAATATTTGCCCTTACCGGAATTCGAACCCAGGACCTTCAGCTTCGTAGGCAGCGTCACTACCCACTAAGCTAACCGGTCGTCAACATTATACACCGGTGATGCCCAGGGATCGCCATTTGGATTGCCAAAGTTAGAAAAAGCATTATTAAGAGCAATCTTTGATATTAGTTATGATCACTGAATACTGTTGTATGAGCTGACAATGGGTCACATTTTTAATGCTAAGTTTGTGCCAATGTCCTATGTTATGTTATGTGCTTTATCTTGCGTGAAATGTATATAATTAAAAGATTAAAGTGCAAAAGGTATGTTGTTTTCATTCCGTGTAAGTTCCTGTAGTTTGGTACCCGTGTGTGTCCGCTGTCCTCAACTTTGTCTTTTGAGTTATCACTGAAAAACTAACCCCCCACCCAACAAAAAAACGTATGTGCCTTGAATATACGCTCTTTTGCTGGACTCCAGCCACGCATATTGAGGGGTTAACAAGGAAAGTTGTCTTTCTCGTCGACCAATAGAACAATGCGACTATGGCTCATAGATGCATAAAAGTGTGCTGTTCCATATAAAATAAAATCGGGCAAGTGCGGGACCTGGACTTTCTCGGTTTTATTTCTTTAGGTACTTATAGCACAATAATGGACCTCTGAACACAAATAGGTATCCTCATTTCATAATTGTTTTCAGGCTCTGCTGGACTTATTAAATAAATCGGCAAAAGGTAGAAACCTATTAAAATTGCATCAAAATGAAGGATTGCTATCAAAGAATAGCAGAAGAAATATGTGCAACCTTATAGTAGAAGATCTTTTATCAGAAGACCCTGACGCAAGAGTGACACATGATACACTTTTTAATCGTGTTCAAGAAATAGTTAACATTTTTCCAAAAGAGAAAGAAAACACATATTATGTTCCATATTCGAATAAAAGTCACTGTAAAATTAAGGTAAAAACCTGTGCCAGAGGAAAACTTTATGATTGTCTACAAAACCGCAAGAGGGTATACAGAGAGGCAGAAAAGAAAAACAATTCTCTGATAGCGGATCAAGCAACCCAAGAAATACAACACTTACAGGCGTCAAATGACAAAGATGATGGTAAGAAAATATATTATTTTAATGTTTACTAATATTCATAGATTTAAAATCTATTTGAACTATATGAATACTTAATTTTTTAAATGTTTTACATATATAACTGTAACTGCCTATGTAGTCTTAAATAACATACATATACATACATAAACTCATGCCTGTATTCCCAAAAGGGGCAGGTAGAGCACATGAAACTTCATTTTGAAATACTTATAAGAAATCTAGCTTCTGCCCGCGACTCCGTCCGCGTGGAAATCGTTTATATCGCAGCTCCATACAAACTTCAACCCCCCATTTCATCCCCTTAGGGGGTGATTTCCAGGATGAAAACTATCCTATGTCCTTGCCCGGGATTCAAACTATCTCCATACCAAATTTCATCGCAATCGGTTCAGCGGTTTAAGCGTGAAGAGGTAACAGACAGACAGACAGACAGACACACTTTCGCATTTATAATATTAGTATGGATGTGATATTGTCTTAAATTAATAAATTATTATTTTATTTATATCTTACTCGTTAAAGTAACAATGTCTATAGACACTTGCATTCTCCTAAAATTAGAAACGACTTTTATTTTATACAACGACGGTGGCAAACAAGCGTACGGCCCGCCTGATGGTAAGCGGACACCGCAGCCTATAGACGCATGCAACTCCCAAGGAGTAACATGGGCGTTGCCGACCCTTGATATGTTTGAGGATTCGCCGTGTTGACAGCTGAAGGAACAAATTCCCTCGCTCTCAACACAAGGTATCCCCCGGGCGCTCTGGCGACCTTGCTCACCTCCAGGAACACAACACTACTACAGAGCCAGTAGTCGTGTTATTATGGCTGTGGTCTTCTGCAAGGCGGAGGTACTTCCCCAGTTGGGCTGCTCCAACTTCGAGCGGGATGACATTTCGCTGTGCCCTACCTCACCAGCCTTGCCCTATAGACGATTTTTACTCTATATAAATTACTACTCTACTAAAACTTCTAAAATATAACGAAACAATTTCGTATTTTTCCCTTTCTTGTGACCATCTGCTTGTATGTAAGTGTAATTTCATACCTGAAACTACCAAAGCCAATTCAAGCCATATAATTTTATTGTACCTATTTTTCATATTTTAGATGTACAACAGCTCCTAACCTGGCTTCGGAACTCGATTGAACCATGGCAAATGGTGGAGACAAAATGGCGAGAATCAGCCCCATACAGATTAAAGTTTCTAAGCACTGGTGACAAAACAATAGTGCAATATATGAATGAATTTCCCGCCTTAAAAAGTCCAGTAGGTTACTCTTTGTTGACAGAAGATTTTAAGACACTATATCCCGACAAAGAAAGTTTATTGCATGAAAAATTTCATATATACAAGGATAAAATTTTAAGCTTAGCAAAGCAAAAGGCCTCTCACGTGATGAATTGGTGAAAAAAAACCATTCAAGAACTAGAAGATACTGACTCAGGTGAGAGTATGTGCATTGTATTGTTCTTGTCTTTTTAAGGTTCCGTACGCTAAGGGTAAATACGGGACCCTATTACTAAGACTTCGCTATCTGTCCGTCTGTCCGTCTGTCTGTCACCAGGCTGTATCTCAAGAACCGCGACAGCTAGACAGTTGAAATGTTCACAGATGATGTATTTCTGTTGCCGCTATAACAACAAATACTACTAGCGGCTCTGTGAGCTGTAAACCTCGCGCATCGAAATCGGAGTTCAAGATACAGTGGACGAAACATTAAATTTGTACCAAGCTGTAGTCAACGCTGACAAAATTTCATGAGAATCGGTTGAGAAATGTGAGCTCTAGGCGAGAACAGGGGGAAATCCAAACATACGGACATGAGGGAAAACGATTTTTCGTCCAAGCTGAAGCATAGACGCTTCTCTCGCTCGGTCGAAAAAACCGGCCAAGTGCGAGTCGGAGTGGGGCTCCCATACAAAAGACATGATTTTTTCGCCGTTTTTATAGATAATGATACGGAAAGTAACTGTCGAACAGGCCTTAAGACTATTATAAATGTGAAAGTAACTGTCTGTCTGTTACCATTTCACGTTTACACCGCTGAACCGATTTAGATAAAATTTGGTATGGATATAGTTTGTATTCCGGGTAAGGAGATCGGTTAGGGATGAAATGGGGGCGGAAGTTTGTATGGAGGAATGCGAGTTCCACGCGGCCGAAGTCTCGTGCAAAATCTGGTTAGCTATGAATAGAACGGTCATTTTACAAGCTGTCAATATACAATATTGAAACGCGTGCCACTTCAACAGACCTATAAGTATGCAAACTTTCACTTTTAAATTATCTTTTTACTTTTATCCTTTTATAAGGCGTCTCCCGGCGGGCCACAAATGAGGCTGAAGAATCATTGTCGCGCGATAGTCAAATGTTTATTTATAAAAATATTGATGTTTTTTATTCGTCTTTAACGTTAATGATGACTCCCTAATTCCATATTTTATATGTGAATCGCTATCTTTACTATGTAGACGGAGGCGAGTCCTACTAAACATTACGACAAATTGTTATATGTTTGTTTCATTCGAACTTTAAAATCTAGTAATTTGCACAATTTCTAAGAAAGTACTTCCTATCCATTTACCTAAGGCCTAGATATTATCTCGTATCGTATCATATCATATCGTTTATTCAGTAATATTCTTACATTATGATCGTCCTTACCTACCTAATTAATACCTAGCGTATTAGACCATAGTGTAGATTACTGTCCCAATTTCCTAAAATTTCGACATAGCGTTAGTTCAAAACCCTGATTCTAAATTAAGATTTAAATAGATTCTAGATAAAATATCTTAAAGTTTAGCCGGATGGCTTAAGAAATGAGAGTCTCAAAATCGGGGCACCACTACTGACTAAACCACTCACGTGCATATTTAATATGGTCCTAAACACAGGGCAAGCTCCTAAACAATGGTACAGCTCGGACATCATACTCTTGTATAAAAAAGGAAACAAAACTTAGGGGACCGAGTGGGTAGACAGAATTAACATACTATGCTATATTCTGATCTGTGAGTTTGTCTTTATACAGTCCAATACAATAATGTCTATTATTTTTTCATATTACAGTGCTATGAGGTGAAAGTGCTTACATCTATTTGGGTAATAAAGTACTTTAGCGCGCGTTATCCAGTTTTGTACTATCCTTATCACGTTTCAGAGCGGCGGAACGGGATTTGGATTTCTGGAGCTCGTATTTGCATTTTGACAAATATTTGCTCTGGAGTCACTTTAGACAATAAATTGCCCCCAAGGTCAAATACGATACGGAGATAAGATATCATTTAAAAATCAGCAATAGGAAATACCTACAATTTCCTAAAAAGAACAAGCATTCAAACATCAGACATCAAAACGAACCCCAAATCTTTTTGGAAGCATATCTCCGACTTGCGGACGAAAGGTGGTTTTGAACCCAATATTTCTTATAAGGGCCAAACCTTTAACGGACTACTACGTGGTGTAGTAGACATTCAATAAAATTATCAATGATGTCGTACTTACCCATTTTCTCGAAAAAGGATTAATAATGTAGTCAAATGGAGGAATAAGCAACGCAAGATGTTAAATAATCAATCAAGGACAAGTGTCGAAAGTTTTAAGAAAGTAACTATTTACATTCATTCACTTTCTTCGATAGATATACTCTATACCAAGTACATTTTTAAAGCGTCAATAAAATCGATACAAGCTTACAATGTTTGGTTATATTTTCATACCGCAATGTACATTACTATAGATGCGTATGTATAGAGTAGGGCTGAGTATCTGTTTAAACGGACGAGCTTGCGAGTCCGTTTAATTATAATACGAAGCCTGCAATTTCCATTCCGGCTGAGGCTAATATAGTGCTTTTCTCAAGAATGGGGGAATAAAAAATACTTAATTTATATAAACTTTAAATATCGTTGCACAACGTGAAAATATTTACAACTTCCCGCCGTTTTTTTTAGTTATATCGTCTCTATTATAATTTGATCCCGAGATTCGTAACAACTATGTGGGAACGGAGGTCAGACTTAAATGGCTCGCAAAGTGAGCATTGTGATTAATTGTGAATGACAACGGTACCTAATGGTGTTTTCTGTGCGCCGTGGCCATAAGCTTAATACTTTTTTTTTCACAGGCAATAGGTAAAGTTGTAGCAGGTTCCACAAACTTTCTATACAAAAATATTGTTAACTGTAGGGTTGTGCCAAAAAAAAGATCATTATTTAAATAAAATATTTTTATTTTTAGTTACAAAATAATCAACAGTCAATAATACCCATTTTTTTCCTTATTTTTTTAAACGGAATAACGCCTAAATAATTGATAATCGTTCATAAATTTGCGCCAAATTCATTTTTAGGGTGACACCGTAAGATGTCACGTGACCTGATCGAAAAACTGTTACAATGTTATTGAGTTTTCACTTCTGCCGGCACTCCCGGAGTGCAACCCGGTCTTTTATTTATTTATTATAAGTACATTGCAAGTACACTTTTTTGCTAATTCACAATGCATTATTATAGTGTAAAGTTCTAATCACCCATCACCTTTAAACTCCAACTGTAGGTAATCGACCTGACAACCCATTTGATAAGAAAGATAACTGCAAGACAAATCAAACGAGCCTAAACACTGTGGGTTTATTATGTGTTGTTTAGAAGTTTCTATCTTCGGTATCATTATCAGACCATCTCGATGGTACCATAAACATTGCACCTTCGTCACGCGGCCGAATTCACGCGGGCATTACTTATAAGAAACGGGATAAAATAAAATGAAAGGATGCTATTTTTTTTAACGCGCTTTAGGTGGCGTTAAGTTCGTAATTTAAATGTTTCCTTAAACTTATCTGCTTAAATTTCATTTATGATGTTTATGAAAACGGGTAAAGCAGATCATCCGGCATCCACAAATCAGCACTCGGCAGGTTTGCGCAGGCGCATAGGGGCAGCGAGGGAGGCGAGAATCTACCCTCGTTTTCTTCAGCATTGTTCAATGGCGGGTTACATACACCACTCACTACTTTTTAGGGTTCCGTAGCCAAATGGCAAAAAAACGGAACCCTTATGGATTCGTCATGTCTGTCTGTCTGTCCGTACGTATGTCATAGGCATTTTACTCGAAAACTATTAGGTGTATTTGAATAAAATTTTGAGGATAGGTGTATTTTGTTAGCCGCTACATAGTTTTGTAATTAAATTACTAAAAAAATTTTTTTTTAGGGGTGCACTCCATACATAAAACTGAAAGTCAAAAACTTTTTTTTCATTGCAAGCCCACGTGTGGCACATCAATCGATAGGCCCTTCCAAATAAATGTAAGGTTTTTCAGAATTTTTTTTGATTGAGTGAATAGACTCGGAGATAATCGCCCCGAAAATCACTAAAATTGTGTCCCCCCCTCTAATTTTTGAACAGTATATTTTAAAAATATGAAAATAATCATGGACATAGGGCTTATTAAATTCTTTCAGCGAAAATTGTTTTGAACAAGATCGGTTCAAAGGTTTTTGAGATATTTCTAAAAAACTGCCTTCCTTAAAGAAAACGACGTAAGTGCCATTAGATTTCAGTAACGATACGACCTTTTCGATAGGCAAGGAACCCTTCGTTGTGCGTGGTCCGACACGCACTCGACCGCTTTTTTTTTTTAACACGTGACCAGTGTAGTAAGTGTGCATGTATATAATATACAAATACTTGTACGTAAACTACGTACGTATGTTTTTTTTAAATATATGTATGTCACCTATAAACTATCGAAAGACTATAGTGATCCGTAACATATTGTTAGTTTATCCGCGCTTTTATATATATGTATATAGTCGTTAGTAAACTTTATAGATTAAAGTGTGTGTGTGTGTATTATGCGCGCGAGTGAAGTACACTCTCACTTTCGAGCACCGGTATAAAAGCTAAAGACCGGTAAACATCAATTAACCGGTTCTCAAGATATCGATATCATGTAGGCCGGTTTTTCTCAATACCGGTCGGTCTAATACCGGTTTCTGGTTCGACACCCGTCTGCACGATGAGGTCTGCCGCACCGCCAGCAGGCGCGGCCGGCGCCCGCGGCCCGCTCGCCGCGCCCGCCGCCGCCGCCGCCGCCGCCGCCCGTCGCTCGGGCGCCGCGCATCTCCACGCGGTGCAGCGTCTTGACAGACAGAAAGACAACAAAGTGATCCTACAAGGATTCCGTTTTTTTCCTTTTGAGGTACGGAACCCTACAAAATAGTTTAATGATCTATTAGGAATGTATTTTTCTTGAAAGAACTGTCATAATACCACTTATATTTTAGAATCAAAAGCGAATTGAAAGTAGTAACAGATTAGTTTTCACATATTTTTGACATGGTATTCAAATAAACAGTAATACATGATGAGTATGACAAAAGGTATTTTATCATCGTTATAATTATATACCGTTTATTTGTCATATATATGATAGTATGATTGTTATATTGTATGTATATAATAATTAATTAATTTTCCATTTTACTATATACATATACATACACTACTACTGTATGTAATATATTTATTGTTTATTTTGGGTGCGCCAAGTTCATATAAAATTGCAGCTTCGATTATTGGATTTCCGAAAATTTTTCTCATACAATTTTATCTCATAATGATCTTTATTGATAATTATTTTTGCTAATAACTATCGTAACTCCGAAATGTCTATATTCATAATGTTATTCAACATAAGGATCACTGTTACTACTATCTATGTTTATAAACTTTTATATCATAGTGGTATTTAGCAATATAGTTTAATATCACATTTATTTCTATACATACTAGTGGTTATTGTTAAATTTTGTATTAATAAACTTCTCTCTGATATCAACTAATACCAATATAGTGGTGAATAAGTTCAAGTAGCAGTAGGGAATAGGGACTTAGTCGCAAAACCGACTCGGATCGCGGATAGGTTAGAAGACGGAAGCGGGAGCTTCGCTCCCGCTTTCGTCTTCGAGTTTATTTTTTTTTATAAAAGAGCTGAAAAACTTGTTTACAAAAAAATATTACTTAACTAGTTAATATTCTTAGTTATGATTTATGTTATTAGGACTAACAAAATTATGATATAGTATGTCCTATGTCCATTATGAAGGAAACTGTTATGAAAACCCAAATTATGAGTTCAAATCTGTTCTTAGATAATATTTACAGAAGTGTAGGAACATAAAAGGTAGGAAGTAAAAAAATATGAAGAGATTACAAAGCGGTATTACAAGAAAAAGTTTATATGAGCCAATATGGACCCGTTTATTTTAAACCGCTACGAGTATCACAAAAGAGGTATTTTTATCAATGTAATGTTTTATGTAGACATTCATCATAGTTTATTGTACGTTATATGTTTATGAGTTGGAAATTGTAAGCTCGCCAGTGTAAAGTCGTAAGTAATATTTAAGAAGAATGGTCAGTGAAAGTTTACAATGTTGAATTGATTTATTATCTTACAACAAATAAACGTTATATGTATATGTAACACGTAGTGGTTTTATATATATATATAGACATTTGTAGTGTAGTAGTGTAGTAAGTGTGCATGTATATAATATACAAATACTTGTACGTAAACTACGTACGTATGTTTTTTTTAAATATATGTATGTCACCTATAAACTATCGAAAGACTATAGTGATCCGTAACATATTGTTAGTTTATCCGCGCTTTTATATATATGTATATAGTCGTTAGTAAACTTTATAGATTAAAGTGTGTGTGTGTGTGTGTATTATGCGCGCGAGTGAGGTTTCCAAGTCAAAGAGTGACCGGTTCTCGTATATGGAAAAGTTATATATTACAAGAACAGGTCACCGGTGTTTGTTTAATTAAATTCGCTTAACTCGATCGAACCGGTTCTAGTATATGCGGCGACCGGTTCTCGTATAAGCGGTGAACAAAAAAAAAATATATATATATATATTTTCTGTATCATCATCGTCCACGGACGAATCACCTGGCGTAGGGCCGAGTCTCAACAGATCGCAGCACGACGCTGCTCTACCGAGCACAACACCCCGCCAGGAACGGAAGTCGTCTACAGACTATTCCGAGCCCCGACATCGAACTGAGTTATATTGGGACCCGCGGAGCCGTGATGCACGTGTTAAACCGTACTGTACCTTGTATACTTATTGATCTTTTTTATCCATTCGAGGCAACTCTGTGTGCTACGCCGTATCGTGTTGAAGCGTTTTCCGCCTTGTAGCGAAAATCGGTTTTAGAAACATGACTCATTAGGTATGTAGCAGGGTTGCCGCAGATGCGACTTTTTAGACATCCGCGGATGCGGATTTTGAGGCAAAATACTCAAAAACATAAATACGCAACGTCTTTAGGGTCACGCAGTACTCGGACACGTTGCGACTGATTTACAATAGTTGCAAACCTAACGCATCACCAACAGCGAATACGGCGAATCGTCAGATTACAGAAACTTTGAAGTTTGTTGTACACACAGCAACACACCTAACTAACCATACCGTGAAAACCTAGGACTTTATTACAATGCACTTAAGGTCAGATTAGATTTCCGATGGTCACTTAGCTGTGTTGTCGACTGTACTACCGCGATTTCCATAACAAGACTTTTAAGAATATAATTTCTATAAATTGAGACAGTGAACGAACATAGTCATTTATATTTTACATTCACGGCTTATTAATGTATGTGCATTCCTACAATTTGTGTTTACAACGCCTTATAAATGACGCATCAGGATCGGCTACCTATGGAAGAAGTCTGGAATTCCTATAATTACTACAAATATAACAGGAATTTCCTTATTAAGAGGTGCCTGTTTGTGTCTACATAAAACATACGCCCGTTCCTTTATTAGGAATTTCCTACCTGCCGACTTCGTTGGAGGTTATCACTATTCACTATGTAAATTAATAAAATGACAAACCCGTAAATGTAAAAAAAAAATTTACATATGAATTGTTTTTTTAACTTGTTGGTCTGTGTGTTTTTGGTTATTTTGTACATTATTTTTACTAGAAATAAATACAAGTCTTAATCCAAGAAACTCCATAAGAACTTATTACATAAATAAAAACATTTGATATTTCCATCAACAAAAATAGACTCTTATGTCAAAAAACATAAAAATTTAACTTATACCTAAGATCAACGTCAGTCTTAGGTTTATTTAAGGCACTGATATATATTTGTGACTATCTATAAAATATATACTCGTATGTATATAAAATATATACGAAAAATAACGTAAATGTACTGACCGCGCGCTGCCCTCCACACGCGAGCGGGCGCGGGCGGGAGTAGGGGCAGGGGCGGGAGAGCTGTGATTGTTCGAATCGCTGTTCAAACTGGACTACAAAAACATTGTTGGACAGTTTGAGCTCATAGATGGCCTGTTCGTGCGACGTCCAACTAACCCCAGCTTTGAAGCCTGAATTCGAACCATCTTTTGCCACATTTCCGAGCAGTGGCGTGAAAAAGTAAGAACGCTGTCATGCCACTCTGAAGCATCATTTAAATATAAAGGTATTTAAATTTAGACGAGTAGGGCTTTCTTGCTATTGAATTGAGTGGAACCGGTCCGCGTTGGCATTTTATGGCGTTGGATATGATAGAATATTGGCACAACACGAGCATGCAAACATTTGTGCTCTATGGCCCTAGCTTCGAGTCTACGGAACGGCATAATTACAATTTTCATCGCGGCACTAAAGATGGAAACTTTGTGAATATCCCGGAGTTTACAGTTAAATTGCACTCGCACTTGCCTGTTACTGTTGGTTTACAATACGTGTTTGATTTTGGATTATAGTGGCCGGAACTTCTAATGTCTTGGTGTATACTTACAAAAATGTGCCCCTATTTATATTTTTTAGGTATATGTTAGGTTCCAAGTTTCGGCAATTTTAATTCAAGATACTGGTTTCGTAAATTGTTCACATAAGCGAGTTCTTATCTTATATAAATGTATGAATATGAATCGTTACAGACGTCACTTCAAAATGAATGAAAATTATACGAAATTCATAGCGTTTATAAAATTTAAAGCACTAGTACAGTATATTTATTAAATAAGTGCACTTAAGTGTGAATGCATGTTACTCGTAATTATTTAAAACTTCGGATAAAAATAATCTAGATATTATTTTTACGAAACGGGACTTAATTGCGTCTAATTAACTTTATTATACAACGTGTTAATATAAAATGTCCTAACAAAGGCAGCAAAAATATCTGACACGTCCTAACGGCCCTAGAAATAATGCCGTGTCAGATTTTTA
Source organism: Epinotia ramella (assembly GCA_947578815.1). NCBI lineage: Eukaryota > Metazoa > Arthropoda > Insecta > Lepidoptera > Tortricidae > Epinotia > Epinotia ramella. The sequence goes on from OX388222.1 coordinate 17,794,190, forward strand.
GGGTAATTTTCTTATGGCAGATATTAATGCTGGTGACTGTACGATACATCTCATAGTGACTATATACTAATACGCGTTCGTAAAATTGGTTTTTGGCGATATTTGCCTCTTTCTTTACTTGGACTGGTGAGATGGGACTAATAAGTCTTCTTTCTGCTTTGATGACGTTACGATTTTTATGAATTATTTTTTATTTACTTATTTAATCATACAAAATTTTACAGTTTGACAGTAAGAAACCAGACATATCTTATTTAGGTAGGTAAGTACTTGGTTTATTTATCGCTGGAATTTAATGAATCAATTGGGTTTTCAACTACGAAAATTCGCGCATTCTCTGGATAAACCACAGGTTTTTCTGACGGATAATTATTACTATGTTAGGTACACGGATTCAGTACTACAGCCTCCCACACACTGGCGCGGCCTGGCCGCGGCGGTCGATAATTCATTATCGAAGGCTTGAGTCTTCGAAAATTTCATGGCTCTTTTTGCCCTTCTCATGAAGTCAAGTTGCTTCACCGACTTCTTATATTCGAAGTAAATATCACGGTAACATGGTGATAAATCTGCTGTCTTGCGCATCATGCGTCTGCGACGTTTTCTCTTACGGACAACAGCATCTGTTGTAGCGCCTGAAACATAACAATAATGAGATCCCTGAAAATATCACAATCACGAGCTCCTTCGACGCTTCTTCTATAAGTATATATTTCCAATTGCGAACTCAGCACCAAAAAAAGATCTTACTATAAAAAGAAGTACCTACCAACAAAAAGTAAAAGTACCTAGTTAGTACCGACAAAGAGACTTTCTTATAGATAAATTAAGAGAGTTATTTTTTTTTAAACGCGACATAAGTATCTAACTTTTGAACTTAAACCCGTCGTTGCTAATCTAATAAGTTACAAAAAACATAAGAAAACTAAGGGATTCAGATCGAAGGTCATTGGTGTATGGGAGCCCTTAGGCTCTGGCTCTAGCTATTAAGATACAAATTGTATTTGAACTCATAAATAAATGCACAACAATGACCTGGTAAGCAGTATGTCTTGGAGCGGATTCCTATCATAAGCTCGAAAATTGTAATTCCGAATATTGAAATCCCGAAAACGTTTCCCTTTTTTTAGTTGGGCGAATTTTTGTTTGCCCGAAATTGCATTTCCCATATTATTATTTTCCCAATTCTCAGTTCGTTGCAATTTTATTTCGCTTATTATGATTCGAATAGACACTTATTAAAATTCAGAAGGATCATTTGTCAACTAGTTTTTGGTGCCGAAAAGTATTCAGTCCAAAATATTATTATCCCGCTATATAAAAAGATCGAAATTGTATGCATGTAAGTTAACCTAACCGCCAGCGTATCGACGTCACCCCGCTTCGTGGGAATCGCGGGGTGCCTATTTCCGCTCTAAGGGACACAAGCTAACCCTAACCTAACCTACAAATAATACCATTGTTACGATCATGTTGTTGTTTTTTACTGCCCCCCTTTTTGGGCTTTTTAAGAACTCGTGCTTAAATGTTTTAACCTTAACTAAGCCTCTTCTATCAATTGTTTATTTTGTAAGTTCACAGTTTTAAATCTAACCTAACCTACTTATTAGCAAAAGTTTATTTTCGCATCGCAATTTTAAATTGCTTGCTGATTCATTCGTTCCTGGTAGGATAACGGACGGGCGTAATGGTTTTTTTCTTAATTGTATCTGTCACTCATGCGGCAGTTACAAAGCAAATAGGTTTTATATCAAATACGATGTCTGAAAACGTATTTATAAATAACTTTAAACTTAAAAAACTACTTGAACATGTTTAACTGGAGCGACGAATTTACGTGATTTTTTAAGTGGAGATAGTTGAAGGGATGGAGAGTGACATAGGCTACTTTTTGTCTCTTTCTAACCCCCCACTTCCTTAAAATGGGGGGTGAACGATTGTATGGAGCTACGATATAAACGAGTTCCACGCGGACGGAGTCGCGGGCAGAAGAGAGAAGAAGTCCTCTCATAAATATATACCGGAAGCAGGAACCTTCGCTGGCATAAGAGCGATGGAGCAATATCTTTGAATAGGTACAGTACGATTACTGTTAGTTAACCACTGACAGATAGTTTGCCTTCATTTAATCTTCAACTTTAACGTCATATAAATAAAGCAATTTTCAGAATACTGTTATCCACGTCTACGGATTTCCAATAAACAATTATTTGGACATACACACAGTAAAATATCTATTTCAATGTATTTTTGAGAAATGAAATGAATTTAGTGTTATGATTGTAAGCCTATTTAGTTTGACATTAATGTCAAATTGCTTTTTTTAGAACCGAGTTAAGCCTGCATACTGTACATATGGCTCTTCAAAGTTTCGACATATGCACGGAAAGTGCTCTTTCCGCACTAGTATGTACTGTAATAGTTATTTACGATACAAGTGCCGAAAATAGGAACCTTTGAAGAGCCATATCGACGCTTATCTAAAACAAGTCAGTATCGCGAAATAATCCGTTTTGCTACTAAGTATAAGACTAGACGCAGAACACGTTAAAGTTTATCGTGACTAAGACTCCCGTGTTCTAATTCAAAAAATTGCCACCGTGGCAGCATTGTGCCGTTATGCCATTGGTGGAGTGTGACACGGCTAACAGCGCGCGTCGACGACGAGTTGTAGTGGAATAATGGCTAAATCGCCCGCCCGGGCTCCTTTTATACATTTTGTCCTCATGCGGGGCGACGGGGGGCGGGGAAATATCGAAATACAGCGCGCGCGCGCGTTACTATAATTTATAAATTGTTCATTTTCTAATATTTAACAACTAAATAAATTCAGTAATAGTATTAAATCGAAGTAAACAGTGAAAAAAGCACTCGGTGCTTCATAGCAATACCTCGCTCGCTCGCTCGCTCGCTCGCTCACAGCACAAAAACATCAAATATTTTATAGAATTATTATTATGTATTTTATTTATGTTATATAACGTGAAAAGAATGATGTAGGTAGGTAGGTAGGTAGGTAGCGCACGCTGGCGCGTTAGGTATCTCGCACTATCCGTCTCTTTCTAAGTTTTGTAATAAGAGAGAGACGGATAGTGCGAGAGAGCTCGCCCGTCGCATTGTGATAGCCGTGCTGAAAACGCTTTATTATAAGCATTATACTTATTAAGTATGGATGAGATCATTTAATGTAGCCGACAATCGGGAATTCCTCTTTACAATATTAAAGTAGTTTTTACGAAAGCGACGCCATGTGACGTTCCAATCCAGAGGGAAAACTAGACCTCACGTCTATAGCCTGTAACCATCCAGAAAGCCTATTCTACACGCAGGAGAAAGAATTTTGGTCCCACAGAAGGTCTGGAGGCACAGTCAGACAGTCACATTGGATACACAAGTATTGATAAAAATTTTACCTTACAATTTAGCTAACAATATATTGTTTTGCAGATATTAAAATTATTTTGGACTTAGTACCCAATCATGGTAGTAACGAAAGTGAATGGTTTGAGAAAGCTCTTCAAGGTGACGAGAAATACTTAGACTATTTCGTTTGGGAGGATGGAGTTCTTGACGAAAATGGAGATTTTACATAGTTAAGCGCATTCAATACACGTCTGCCTACAAATTAACGCTCCAATGATCCGCACACAACACGAATAATCCCAAATATCGATTCAGCCGGTGTCAAACGCTGCAAGTCGACCGCGCAATTGGTTGCATTGCATCGCTTTACAGCCACTTTACTAGAGTATTGCTATGTAACTCTGGATTCTGTAGATTAAGTAGTAATATACAACGTGTTAATAAAATAACGCAAAACCTGAAAACAGTTTGTTCAGAATCGAGCATAGAATGCGAAAAAAATAAAAATAATTTTTTTTGACAAGATTAATTTTTTACATTTGTATGGAGTGTTGGCCGACTGGGGCGACCTGCTCCATACAAATGTAAAAAATAAAACGCGTCAAAAAATTTTTTTTTTATTTTTTTCGCATTCTACTCTCGATTCTGAACAAACTGTTTTCAGGTTTTGCGTTATTTTATTAACACGTTGTATAAAGAGTAACGGATTTTGAAATTTGGTATAGAGATAGTTTGAGTCCTCTAAATCATCCCCTAAGGGAGTGAAATGGGGATGAAAGTTTTTTATGCAGCTACGATTAAAATGAGTTCCGCGCGGACGGAGTCGCGGGCAGAAGCTAGTACTTTTATAAATTTGGCACAATGGTTTACAGGAAACATTGAATAAATAATCATTAAATAAACGATCGCAAACTATAACGATAGTATAGAATTATAACAGTCAGAACTGTATGAATGAAATTATATTTATTAAATTAATGTAATTGAGTCATTTACTAATTGTTATATTTTCACATGTAATGACAACCTATCGCCCTCTATTGTTGAATAGCAGAAGAACAACATAAAATAACTTGTATATTAATAATTAACGTAAACATTTATGTTAAGGTTCCTCGTGCGATAGTGCGTAGGTGTATATTTCACAGAGGTACAATGTAATCATTATAGGAGACGCTCCACGGTCCAATCTGAATGCAAGTATGGAAAGTTTGACAAGTTTTTATGGAATGACAGCTGATCGGTCTGTAATCGTAAATTGATGCAACTCGCCCTAAGTGATCCATGGACAGTGAATGTCAGAAAAAAATCATATTAAGTGATGATAGTTACCTGAAATGTAAATCGTATGCAAACCCATAAATATGTCCCATCGCGTTAGCGAATTAAGGTTTCGGTACATATTTATGAGAGTATTAAATGGATACATATTTTTGCACTTGACTGTACAGATATTTTTATGCGTAAAAGATACCATCAGTATTTACCTACTAAGTAGTAATACGAGTACAACTTGTACTTACCTATTCTGTATCTTATCATCGTGGCATTTTCCGTATAGTACACTGGAGCTTCGTGGCACCTAATACCAAGATTTGACGCTATCAGTTTTCTGACCTTCCAACCCGTGGTTGATACCTAATCAAATATTTCGGTGTGGATAACAGGCAGCTTCTGGAGACATATCAATACTGTCTGGTACTCTTGCCTGTCTCATAAACGTTGTAAAGCCATGTTCTCTAACAGGAACAGTCATAAAATCAATAAAGGGAGGATTCCTCTAGAGTCGCAGGCGTCCATAGGCTATGCTGTTTCTTAACATCAAAGCCAACTATACATGGTATCTTCAAGTGGATCAATGAAAAACTAGTAAAATAGGACCTGATGAATAACTACTGATTCGACCCCATGTTTTGCGGAAATGTATAGTTTTGGAGATATCTTCTATTTTGTACTGCAGATAAGATTGTCTGTTATTTTCATAAAACTTACACCATAACAGAGAAAGTCTAGTGATTCCCAGGCTCCGAATCAAATAACTTGTTGCATCCCCAACCAGGATTGACATTAAGATGACAGAGAGTAGAGCTAGTGCAATTTAACAGACATAACGTGGATTTGAGCTGGTTCCTGTGATACTTCCGCGAATTAATTCTTTTCCTATTCTAGCTATCGTGTTTTAGTCGGACATACCAGCAAGTCTGATGAAAAAAAAACTAAACGTGACAACACCAACGTAAGCTAAAGTTTTGGCAAATAGCCCGTAATTGTACGAGTAGGTGCCCATTAATAAAAATTAGGTTGTAAAAATAGTATGCCACAACGGAATAAAATACTAGAAGGAAACATTCTCACGTTCATATTCGCATTTCTCACGACTCTTGTCGCGTGACGGGTGAGCGGCGGGGGGAGCCGCATCAGCGTGTAGCGTAGCGATTAATAACGTCTCTTGCTCTAGTTTTTCAAGAAAAGAAGCCTGCTGATAGTGCTGGTGACCGCTTATCATCAGGCGGTCCGTTCGCTTGCTTGCCACCAACTGCTGGAAGCCCTGGGCTGGTATTCGCTACACGCTAATGCGGCTCACCGCGCCGGTCACCCTTCACGAAACTAGACCTCTACCTACGCTCAGTTACTACGCATCGCGGTGTCAAATTATATTTGTGGGTGAGCGTTGAGGTGAGCTTGAAACAAGTTACAAAATAGGGGAGCTGAAGCGGCAGCGGCATCAGCTCACTATAGCACGCATGACATATTATAGTCAGGGAATGCCCCGCTTAAGATCAAGAATACCGAGATAGTATTGTTAGACTTGGACCTCGAAAGTGTCCGTCCGGTGATTGAATCTAGATCGACGCAAAGAGGTTGACCAAAGCTCGGTTTTTTATTAATCATGAACTGAATTTATATTGAAACATGGGAAATGAGACGCTTTATAAATTAAACATGACGTTGCTACAAGAACGAAGAGATAATGTTGAGAACCGACGTCGCACTAAGGTGGCCTCATAGGAGTCATTAATAAACTTAAGTGGTTGCGCAGGATGTATGAAAAAAGTGTTATATTCCGACCCTTAGAACCCAGCAGATCGATTACGTAACGCATTGTACGTACGTTAGGTAGATCTGAATGTAAATTTTCATATGGAAAAATCAGTAAGCTATTTAAAAAACATACCCGCCGTTCTTTTTAAAGCCAGCCCGCTAAAATAGAACCTGTACATTCCCGTCCCGGACTGGAAAATGTATGTATTCCAACAATAAACATCACGGACTAGTTTGAAAAATTCACCCTACTGGGGAAATTTACACACACATCCGTGATGTTTATTGATGTAATCCTGCATTTTCCAGGAGAAGCTCGTCAAAGAGTGTATTCTTCACGAAGATGTTATTCAGACTAGACGGACGCGTTGCATTTACTCGTATACCTACTAGCAAATTCGCTCGGCTTTTCGCTTCGCTAAAGGAGCAATGCCTTTAGGGAGCACCTTTAGGGACGCTCCTGTGTATTTTTAACCACCGTCTGTATACGTGTATCTGTCTGTGGTGTCGTAGCTCCCAAACGGATGGAGCGATTTGAATGCGGTTTCTTTTGTGTCATAGATAATATTATCGCGAGTGTTCTTAGCCATGTTTCATGAAAATCTGTTCAGCTGTTTTTGAGATATAGGACTTTGAAATGAAAATGTCATGGGTTTTTCAACTGTTCTAAGTTGTGTAAGCTTTCTTTACCTATAATGTTACATCCGTTAAACACTCATTAGAGATTTACAGGTGAATGCTCGTGTGTACTAGCCTTAAAATAAAAACAAGGCCTCTTCAAATAATCTTTAAAAGTTAAGATTGTGCTAAGTTATATATTGAAAAAAACAGTTAATTTTATTTTTATTTTTTATCAATAAACTCAACTTTTTATATTGGCAGCGTGAATGCAATTCCTTTATTGCCAACACATTGGACGTTCATTTAGCAGATTGATTCATCGTCAGTAAAATATAAAACCACGGTGTACATCCACGGAGTACTTTGTTTCCCGATAGTTAAATACTGCCATATTACATTATATCTATACATTACAATATATATATCACGTCCCTGATGTATAGTTCCACCCAAATGCGTTCTACTTTTTTGTTGTTTACATACCCCAGGTCCGTTACAACGTAATATTATCTACCATATTTTTCGGTACTTTTCTGTCGACATTAAATGCATAAAATGTAATTCTTTGTAATGACTGTTTGTACCAAAATAAAGAGAAAAAAAAAAAACGTAAAAAAACAATACATACGTGTATATGTTATTCCATTGGGAAATGGGAAAAATGTAATACTATTTACGGCTTTTACTTCTTCATTTGCGTATGGCTGTTCTGAATCTTTTACGCAGTAATGTCCTAGTGCTCGTCACCCAAACAATATTGGGCATCAAGGTGTCGAGCTAAGGAAAAATGACAATTGGACCTACCCAATGCGCGTTCATAACGATACGCGATTACCCCTCTGGCCTTCCAACCCAGAGGGAAAATGCCTTATTGGGTTAGATATTTAAGTCTAAAAAGGGAAAATAATCAAGTGTACCATACTTAATAATTCAAGTATTGAATTTTGTGAAGTTTTTGAATATTTGCGCACTAACAAGTAAGGAACAGGCCGCGAGCCCGCCAGCGAAGTTGCGTAACTTCGCGGTTTCCATTTGATCCAATAGTTATAAATCTTAAGCAATGTTGTGCAGCATTAAGGCAAGTTTGCATCAAATAATCCTCAACAGTTGACTTCCTCAGGAGTTTTCTCAGCTTATTGATATCTGCAGATGTCTCTGCTCATCGGCTTTGCGGCGATACGACTTAGCAATACGTATCGGAATTCAGATTACCTATACTGATATAATATGTGATATGATATATATATTTTGTTTTGGAATTTAGAAATAATAATGCCTCATAACATAATACAGAACCCTTGCGCGCGCAGGATTCAAAGCAAAATTCGTTCTTTCGACCTTGCGTACTACCATTGAGCGGAGATGAATAAAATGTACGCACATCCTGCGGCGCTACCACGAAAATCGAAACTCGAAGTTCGTACACATGCATCCCTGTCACTCGAGTATTGTAAGTGCGATAGAGATGGGAATACCCGAACTTCGACTTTCGAAGGTCGTGGTTAGGGATGTTACGAATATTCGCATTCGCATTCATTTCAAATATTCGCATCAACATTCGCATTCGCATTAAACGATGCGAATGTTTTGCGAATCCGAATATGTGCGAGTCGTGGCGTGTTTCGCCCGCGCCGCCGCCTGCCGCCGAGCCGCCGACTCGCGCATGCGTAAGTAAGCCTGGTTTTCACTTTGATTAGTGCTAGTGCAGGTGATTAGTGCGAGTGCGGTGTGCAGTGCGAGTAGTGTCCAATTCACTAAACACTCCCGTCCAGACGTGTTTAGTGGCAGGCACGCTGCGTGTGAGGGTACTATCTTCACAGATGCTATGGGAACATTTCATACTATTGAGAAAACTAACATAACTGCATCCCTTCAGTGATTCATACAACTCGATCGAAGTAACTCACCTGAATGAAGCTCATTGAAATACTGTAAACAAACGAAAATCTACTACACTTATTAAATACATTCTCTCCGGTTAACTCTACTGCGCTTCATGCGACCAAGTGTTAGAGTAAGCTCGGCTTCGCAAGCCATACCAGGGTTGTTATTCGGTACGCGCTAATGCGGCTCACCCCGCCGGTCACCCGTCACGAAACTAGACCTCTGCCTACGCTTAGTTACTACGCATAGCGGGGTCAAGATATACAATGTGTATTGCTTATACTTGATCAAACGAAATGTGCGGATACTAGACAAAAAAATATCGATAAAAAAATAAAAATAAAAATTATATTTAAAAAATTAAGGCGTTTTAAATTTTTTTCGGATGAATATTTCCGAGTTTGGTTTTTAATTCATATCTTTGCGTCTAAACGGTGTAGTTTCTCTAAAGTAGTCTTGTTAATTATTGAAAAAATAATAACAATATCAAACATAAACCTACAAAAAAAAAGGTAATTAGTAGAAATTTGTGAAAAAGAACATTCTTTTTTTAAATTAGTGTCTGTAACTTTAAAAGTAGCAGTTTGAGGTAGACTTTTTTGCACTTTTTTGGCTTTTTCTTTTTTTTTTTTGGTAGGCTATATTTTTTTTTTTTTTTTTTTTTTATCGATATTTTTTTGTCTAGTATCCGCACATTTCGTTTGATCAAGTATAAGCGTTATAACCCCCGCGAGGACTGAGTGAAGCGGTCGGAATATAGTATTTAAGTATCATAATAGATTATCATATTTTATATACCATATATTTGTGTAATCCCCTCTTTCTCAACCCTATTAATTATGTACTATTTTTGACAGTACAGCGCTAAGGTTCTTAACACGTTAAATATCTTCGTTTAGACCACTAGCAACAAGATGGTTAAATGCTTTAAATGCCAAAATAACAACACATTTATAACTCAAAAATGTTCAATGGGTATCTCAATATATGACTTATGTACATTTAAAAAAAATATCTATAGCGGCGAAGGCCTCCTTAACCGCCTGGCCACGACATTCCGCGAATAGGGAGATGCAATATTGTCATTTTTGCTTTCATTTGAAAAAACTGCATGTAGAATAGGCCACGATATCATAAAAAAATAAAAAATACTATAATTTATAGTCTTATCGCGTGATAAGGCCGACCATGATACGGGGTCAGGCCCCGTAGCATGGATGGCGTTATCACGCGATAAGTGACAGGATAGAGCTTCCGTCCCTGGCTGAAACCGTTCGATAGAACGAGACGACGCGCCTATCTATCTCATAATATGTGATACATTACCATTACCTATACAAATGTACTTGCGACATGATGACTAAATACATCCAGTACTGTAGTTACCGTTGAACTAGCTTGCTTTTAAGGGTTTGGTTTACCCTTTTTCATAACAGGCCTCGTTTGGAATTCATCATCATCAGATGACGAGCTACTACACACCTGATCCTCTATTTCAGTAGCTGTTGAACATGACGGTTGGAAAGAACTAAGATCATAAAATATAATCTATAATAATCTTTGTTCGGATATAATATATGGTACATTAAATGGGGTTTTTGAGTGTGTTTATTCGCGTGGGATATTTATATTTAATTCAGTGATTTCATTTTAATTAATTATTGTAGATTTTAAAAGTTTAAAGTGAAGCTCTTTCTTTCGTGATTCTTTTGATAGGTATGTTCGACAGGTTAACTGGGAGATATCCCTAATAAGGCTAGACGTGCATTTTGTAGAAGCACAAATGACAAATGTATAAAATAGTGTTTTCGTACATACATATTCTTACAGTAGGTGTATGACGCATTGCTTGAACTTAATTTAAAAAAAATCTCTCAGATTGTACGCATGTTTCTGATATTCTAAAGGAACGCGGGTTTTATTTTCATCATGTTTATTTATAAACTCTAAAGTCGAATTCCAGGCTATACAACATCGGCCTAAAATCGGGCCCGAAACTCGTCAAGATCTTCGCTATCGGCCCCAAGCCAGCCGGTCTGCTGGCCTCCCGCCCCCTGCTGGACAGCCTGGGGGACACGGCTGTGGACTTCACCGCCGCGCCCGGCGCCGACAGCCTGCTCATACTGAGGGGAAACGGGGATGTGTATATGATGGAGTGCGACTTGGAAGCTAAGACGTGAGTGTATTATGTTGTTGGGGTATCTTGGAACTCATTGATAGAGGGAGAACGGACGGTCATGGAGGACATTAAACTAGCTTCCTTGATCCATCGTTATGCACAAGAGGTGACGCTTTATCCAGCAACAAGATGACAAATTGTCTTTGGTAAAAGTCGCGGCAGTCCACTGGATGCGGGTGTCGCAGGACTGGTATATGTGGCACTCTTTGGGGAGGCCTATGTTCAGCAGTGGAAGTCTTTCGGCTGATTTGATGATTATGAGATTTTCATAACTCGTTCAAAGGGGAACGGGGATGTGTATATGATGGAGTGCGACTTGGAAGCAAAGACGTGAGTGTATTATGTTGTTGGGGTATCTTGGAACTCACTGATAGAGGGAGAACGGACGGTCATGGAGGACATTAAACTAGCTTCCTTGATCCATCGTTATGCACAAGAGGTGACGCTTTATCCAGCAACAAGATGACAAATTGTCTTTGGTAAAAGTCGCGGCAGTCCACTGGATGCGGGTGGCGCAGGACTGGTATATGTGGCACTCTTTGGGGGAGGCCTATGTTCAGCAGTGGAAGTCTTTCGGCTGATTTGATGATTATGAGATTCTTATAACTCGGTCTTGGCTTAGACCGGGCGGTCATAGAGGAAGAGGACTTTAAACTAGCTTCCTTGATCCATCGTTAGGCACACTCGAAAGCCCTGAACAGCACTTGCGGCCCTCTAAGTAAGAACTGGTGCGAAAAATTTACCTGGACAATCCAGATCTTCTAGTAGCCATAACACAGGACATTTTGAGCTTACTGTGGTCTAGTTCGATTTGTGAAAGATTCGCCCCTAATAATAATTTATTCAGGACCGGTCACTTTGGCACTTTTTGGGGGAGACTTATGTCCAGCAGTGGACGTCTTACGGCTGATGTGAATGAATGAATTTATTTATTAGCTTACCATTCCAGACTTCAGCACAAGCTAACCGGTCCACTGGCCATGTACCCGCCCGCCGACGACAACTACGGCTCAGAGTCATGTTCCATCACAGCTCTGTCTAACAGCAGAGACATGCCACCACTCGTGGTGGTGGCCACTTGTTCAGCACAGCTGTACCACTGCCTGTTGTTACCTAACGTGAGTATATTAATGTAACGCAATTGATGGTGTCAGGCGTTAGTTTGTGGATTTCCAGGTTATGCTTCTGGATTTTTTTGTTTCTTTGCTATGCCTCTAAAGAACGAGCTGATATATTAGGGATAACGCGATCTTGTGTATATTTGCAGACGTGGGTTTTCTTGTTCGCCTTTTATGTGGTGCTTGGACCATACAATTAACTCAAGTGAAATTGCCAGTTCAGAATTTGTAACTATATCGTAGAGAAGTACTTAGTAAAGTTTGTAAACATAGTACCATCGTCTTCTATCAATGCCCGAGAACCCAGGATACGCCCACACCTCGACATGCTTATATAATCCTAATGTATTTCAGGCCACAGAGAAAGAAGACAGTCACGCTCTGTACGTGGTTGAGGCGGTGGAACTGAGCATAGTTCTGAACCCGCACGACAATGTTGACCTGCAGTACTCTTATCCAGTGCATCTGTATCCTGTGAGTATTTCATGGCGCTATAAATTTAAAGTAAACAAAGCTTGTAATCATTTATAGCCGCAGCGAGTTAATCGGAGACAATAGGTTGGCGGTTAGCGTCTCGCGCCGGTGACTCATCAAAACGCGAAAGTCACTCGGAGTCATTGGTGTCAAGACAAGATATACACCCTATACACCACCCAAGAAAAAAAAGACCGGGTCAGTCCGGGAGTGCCGGCAGAAGTGAAAACTCAATAACATTGCAACAGTTTTTCGATCAGGTCACGTGACATCTAACAATAATATTATTTGAGTCACTCTCTCGATGTGCATGTGCACCAGTAAAGATTGACGAATGTATGGTTTTATTATAACAGTCGGTTTGAATCATTCTGGTTGCATGCAACATTTGACATGTTATGTAGGTTCCTCATATAGGTAGAATATATAGGATAGTTTTATCTCGGGTCCGCGCAGACGCAGTCGCCGGTGGAAGCTAGTAATATTATAAATGCGAAATTTTGGATGTTTAGATGTTTGTTACTCACTCACGCTTAAATGGCTCAACCGATTTGGATGACATTTTGCACGAAGATAGTTTATAGGTTGGATTAACATATAGAATAGTTTTTCACCACTTCAAAGATGAACATTGCATCTGCGACGGCCATTTTCTATTTTTTTCTTACAAAAATGTTTGCTAAATTTACATATTTTGTTTAATTTGATGAATAATTTTGTTTCCAAAATATAATTCAATCAATGAACAGATGATTTTTTTTAAATTAAAGATCCGGAATGACAAAAAGCGAATAAGATGATCATACTGAACAACCTTTCCCATGGGACCAACCACGAAATCGCAAAAAAAAAACCAGGTATTCCATACATTAACTCTCAATTAAATCGCAGTTAACTCACAGTTAACTCTTAATTGGCTCTTTTTTTTTGCGATTTCGTGGTTGGTCCCATGGGAAAGGTTGTTCAGTATGCTGCAATCTCTTATCTTATGCAATGTGATATAAGTAACAAAGACACATCCGACTTAAGACCTTATTCTAGCTAAAAGTTGTAATATGATTTTTCTATAGTGTAAACAGAATATCGATTATTACAAATGTTTGAATCACCGCTTTATTCTCAATGCGTTGGACCGACCAATCCATAGATAATAATAGGTAAGTACTAACAATGTAATCAACTAAGGGTTTTTATTCTTTTTTTTTATATACTAGTAATCTAGGTAGGAGAATGTGTGTGTGTGTGTGTGTGTGTGTGTGTGTGTACGTTGGAGGCATACGATCAATGTTGTAGTAAACCTTCCGTTTCATCGTAGGTTTTAGTTTTAATCCAATTTATAAGCAAATGAAAACTGCCCTCAATGGTCCTTTCCACAAACATAACAAAACAGACCAGAAACAATATGGGTTATTTAGCTTGCCACTCCGGCTCTAAATAGTATAAGTTTTACCAAGACGACCAAAATGACAACGAATCAGGAGACTGCCATCCCAATGAAGAGACCCGTGATCACGACGGCACTTCGCGCGTTCTCGGCGGCGCCCCGCGCGTTCCCGACGGCGGCGCCCCGCGCCCCGAACTCAACGCGTGCGCCGGCGCGTACACGCCGACGCCGAAGTCGCGCGCCTATCACCGGGGACTCCATCATCGGCATCACCCAGGAACAACTGTCGAACCTTTTATCCACGGTTATGCGAACCGCAATGCAAAACGCGACCGCTTCACCGGCTCCTGCGCCACACTACGGCGATGCGACACCATCGGTGCCCTCGCCCTCCTTCATCGGCACGTGTGGCAACATGGCCAAGTGCACAGCGCGCTTTGACGGACGCGGAGGCGCCACAGCCGACAGAATAGAAGTTTTTATCGACGCTGTAGAAATGTTTACTGAGTGCACCAGCGTCAGCGAAGAGCACGTTCTGCGAGGGCTCAGCATGTTATTTACCGACGACGCCGCTATTTGGTGGCGAGGCATCAAGGCCACGGTCAGGACTTGGACGGAGGCAACGCGGCGCATGCGCGCCATGTACGGAGCCCCGCGTCCAGCCTACAAACTGCTACGTGATATCTTCTCTACAGAACAAAACGACGAGCGCGCAGAGACGTTTATTTCTAGATTACGTGCTACATTCGCGAAGTTCCCTTATGAAATCGACGCGACTCTACAGATAGACATTGTGTACGGTTTGTTAAATAGGAAAGTGCGTAAGTGTTCCACGCGAAACTATAGGCGATTTGGAATCTTTGTTAATACGAGCGAGAGACGCTGAGGAAGCGAGAGAGGAGGTAAGGCCTAGGGTTTATGATAGTGCTAGTTATAACACTGATAAGGTTGATAACAACCATTTTAAAATTCCCGCGCGTTCGGATAGCGTAAAAACTTGAATAATTTTAATTTTCCAAAAAAAAAAAAAAACAAAAAAAAAAAAGAGCAAAAAAAAAAAAGGAAAAAAAAAGTTTGTCTTACATCAAACTATCCCCCCCCCCCCCCCCCCAACGCATCTGACGTCATAAATGTTCTATATTTAAATATGTAATGGGATTTCATACTTACTTAAGTAATTTTTTTGTAAGATGTTTCTCTCGTGTCGTGGTGCAATAAAGAATATTTATTATTATTATTATTACAATATCGGGTAGTTCGGATTGTCATCTATTTTTTTTTACATATCCATCCATAGTTTCTTATAATAAGAGGGTTATTTAAAAGTAGTTTATTGTGTTATTTTGATAATACGCGAAATATAAAAAGACAAATGTACAATCTTTATGAATTTGTCCATTAGAAAATGTCAACATATCACGTGACGGAAGGATGATATTCGAGTGAGCGACGTGTCAACAGAGGGGTCGAAATCTGTTGCAGTAACCTTCAGTCTTGAGGAACCGACGGAGTAGGTTCAGTTATTTGTACTCACAAAGCATCGGAACGGTCCAAGTTAGAAGAGATTTCTCTCTTTCCCTTCCCTTCACTTTCCACAACCAATGCGCATTTGAGTGTAGCGAGAATAACAAACGGCTGCTCTTGCGATGCTAAAACTAAACGCAGTGTTCAACATTACGGCAAGAATAACAAACTGCTGCTCTTGCGATGCTAAAACTAAACGCAGTATTCTACAGTACATATTTGCCACAACTTAACCATAACAACACTTTTAACGATACCTAATAAAAAAAATGTAATAGCCAAGATTAACAAAAAAACAATATTTATTTTAATTAATATGACGAATGTTACTTAAGAAAAAAAATGAATACGGATTAAGTTTTGGAATGGGACACCAACTTGTTTCGTCATTTTAGCAAAATGTTGTAAAATTGAAATTATGATGTTACTGCGTACAACGGAAAGTAGGTATATATGAAACGTCATTCAGAACACATACTTTTATAATAATATAATTATGTAAGTTTTAATATTTTATAATTAAAAGGAACCTCTAGTTCTCGACGGGAACGAAGAAATTCTCCAAGCTTCCCCGAAAAAGCTTAGCCATATTTATTTTTACTTTTTAATTTTACGACGGGTGTACGCTAGTTTTATCCAAAACCGAACGGCTTGATAAAGGGATCCCTGAATACATACACGATAATCTTGTATATTTCGAGATCTTAAGGTCCAATTGTTTTTTAGCAATTGATTGGCTTCACCCATGCTCATCCCTTTTTCATGCTCGATTTTGCTCAGAGGTTTTAAATACTAGTATCAATTTACTGGAGGAACCTTATATTTATTTTGAAAGGCCTATCGATTGATGTGCCACACGTGGGCTTGCAATGAAAAAACATTTTTTGACTTTCAGTTTTATGTATGGAGTGCACCCTTCAAAATTTTTTTTTTAAGTAATTTAATTAAAAAACTATGCCAATAAGTCAATCAGTCAAATAATATTCTACTTACGCCAAGTTGCATTCCGTACCTGTCAGCGTTATTGCGTCGGCATAAGGTTGAAAATAAAAGGACGGATTACGGGTATCAAAATCGTTTTTAGCCTAAAAAAATTGTTTTTTCAAGATTATTGTACTGTTTTGTCGGCGTGATTGATTTATATACCTATGCCAAATTACAGTTTTCTTGTTGTAATGGTTACTGAGCTAAGCCGAAGACGGACACAGACAGACAGACAGACAGACGGACAGTATAATTAGTTCCATCCAAAGTAGCCAAATATATTCGCTACCTACACATCCTTAATCTTAAACTAGGTAATAAAGACGTGTACCGAAATATTTGGTGCTACTATAACTATATGATGCAGATTGTCCATTACCGAGGAAACACGCCAGAGGCCCTATTCTCACCAGGTCTTAGATTTTACTGTAAGTATGTGCGTAGGTTTATTGATGCCGATCCGTCGGCATCTGTCATTCCCATACATTTTATTAGTTTTCTATTGGCGTTAGCGTTAGTCATCCGGTGGGCAACCTCGTTCACAATTTTAAACAATATATCTAATTTGTAATAAAACTAATAAAATCCTACTAATATTATAAATGCGGAAGTTTGGATGTTTAGATGTTTCGATGTTTGTTACTTATCGCGTGATAACGCCATCCATGCTACGGGGCCTGATCTGTTTACCCACGAAGTCGCGCCCCCGGTCCTCCACAACTCTCCGCAGTGTGCTGTGGAGGCGCGCGACTTCGTGAGTGAACAGTAGGTACTCTAAGTAAGGTAAACGTTCGAGTGCTCGACGCTTTACTGCCGCAACCATGGTATTTACATATAGTTCCCTATTTACTGGGTTAGCGCTAATTAGTGTTACCAAGACCGTCTTCCTTTTTATTCTTCAGCACTGTCATTCTCGTAACATACGAAAGAAGGATGAAACCACGATGAAACAATAGGTAGCGCTAAGTGACATTGTCGGATATAAAACTAAAGATCGTTATTCCTAAAGAGATAAAGCTTAGAAAAATATTTACCAACAGCAAAAACAAATTGATATTTTGGTCGCCACCGTGCACCGCCATCTGCTGTTCTTGCAAATTCGAATAGTTCGAATTTAGACGTTATGTTTAGCTTTGAAAAATATTTGGCAATGGCAAAAACAAATTGATATCGAGGCGGGGAGCCAGGAAAAAGGAGGACGGCCGCCTTGGCATAGGTTCCTATTGGTCCATATTTTCCTCGCTTTCCGCCTCGCACAGCTATGGTGGATGCTCACCCTAACCGATTGGATACAGAAACGAGGAACTAGTGTACGTGTACAACAATCTTTGCTGGCAACGTCCATCGACCCGCTTTGGCTGCCATGACCATCACCGGTGGGATCAAAAGCTTATTTCAGGGTATTGGGCGTAGGAGCAACCCTTTACATGAAGTATGGTGTGCAGCCAACGTATTAAAGTTGCGTAAGTACCTACTCATTCGCGAGCCGTAACCGTGAGCGGAGCGGATGAGGTAACGAGATTCCAATATGTACGTGTGTAACTTCGCTCGTACTTGCATTGAAACTGGTTTAACACGTTCACTGTCCCCATACAAAATGATTGACAATGTCACACGTCGAAGCTGTGAATCCGTTGTGGAATCACGGACTCCTGAAAAGCAGGTGCATGACCCATCATTCGGGGCACTCGGACAGAGAACGTGTTCTTTTTTTAAATATATGCCCACAGTACCTACTTTTATATTGCGTGCGATAATCGAATTAATTGTCGTCAAACAACCACATTATTAGGTACCGCTAAAATAAAGGTCATCGATTCCTTTAATCGTACTCATTACTTGAGAGCCCTCGTAGACCCTGGGTCGATGTGCGACTACGTGTCACTAGCTTGTTGTAAGCGCCTTTCGCTTCCTATTAATAAACGAACGCCATATACTGAAGTGCAAGGTATCGGAGGCGCCACGCAACAGATTTTAGGCATGGCTTCGTTGAAGTTCACATCTCGATTCGGTGATGATCGCGAATACGCCGTCAACCCTTTAGTAGTGGGACAAATTACGTCACAGCTACCCGACGCGCGCGTAGACCGAGAAGCTATTGGGTTTGCTCGTAACCTGCCACTGGCGGACGACGACTTTTCGCAACCAGGGCCCATCGACATGCTTTTAGGCGTGAAACTTTATTGTGAAATATTAATGTCCGACAAGATTAAGAGCTCGGACACTAATATGCCCGCTGCATTTGGCTCAGACGTCGCAGAATTTCGATAAGGAAGGGGTGCTTATATTTAGGGAGCGACAAGATGGATTCTTTCGGCGGTCTGAAGGTGAGCTTCTGTCTTATTGCTTAAATATTTTAATAAAAGTCCTTTTACTCTAACATACTCTTCAAAGTCTAGTTGTCTCACTGCTGGGCATAGAGGTCTCACTGATGAGGTTATAGTTTTTGGTCCAAACACTACACAGTGGATAGGCAATGTTAGATTGCAGCATAAAAATTGCGCTAATAAACTGTATGTATGGCGAGGGTGGTATAATAAATACCAGTGCTTTCCCGTGACGATGTTGCGATGCGACACATCCGAAACGTCGCGAGACATAAGGGAGGTATAAGTGAATTAATTATACGCGATTAAAGCCGGATTCACATTTGTCTGTCGTGTTGTGTTGTGACGCATCAGGACGGTATCAACTCTAGTAGCTACTTGGTCTCGGTCTATATGTATGTATGTAAGGTACCTTTACCTTACAATAAGATAAGAAAGAGATTTGTTCAAGAGTATAAGTTATCTATTAACATTTTCTTATATATTTTTACTATAAGTTTATCAGACTCAGGCTTTTTTGGTATCAAATCATATGGAAGTCTATTTAAAGCGCGTGGCGATAAATTGTCATGTACGTAGGTACCTAAGTACTTTCATTTGTTCGTTCAAGTAACTGATGTGGTAAATATAACTTACTTACATCCTTTTGTCGGACCGGGAAGTAGAATATGCTATTGCAAAAAGTGTTTAACGGCTTTATACTCTTACGAATAGGAACCTCCCTCCTCCCTCTAAACTATCTACATATATGTACGCTAATGCCCTGATTCATAAAAGTTTAACAAAACTATTTTAAGTTGCTAAAACGTCGTTTAGATTTAGATAAAGATATCTGTCACTTTAACAGAAAGTTATATGAATAAGGGGGTGGGTATATAGAATCCATACTTAAATATGTCGGCTCAAACGCTGTTCGGACCTGTGTAAAAAGATAAATAAATATTAAGCGACAATTTTCGATAAAGCGAACTCAGACCCCTCTTTCCCAGTGCCCGATAGCCCCCCCCCCCCCCCTCAGATCAAATACAAAGTCATACAATGACCGCGGGCAAGTATGAAGTAGGGTAAGTTCCCCAGTGAATGAACGGATCCAGTGAATGAACCAAATGCACATTTTTTTCGTATAATAAGAATTTCGTTTGTTTTTACCACGCCTGGTATTTTTTTTTCGATTGGCAACATTACGTGTTAGGTTCTCGCCAGGATTCACAGTCTTACGATGCGATAGAATGGATGGCCGCAAACAAGGAGGCGCGCTTTTAGTGGCCACACCGCGGTTCTAACATATTATAGCAGCCAACCAATGGATCAAAGTTGTCCAAAATAAATGCATTTTATTTTTATTTTATTTTAATACAAAAAATATAGGCCATGGATTCTGCCTCAGTCTATACGTCAACTCACCATCTGCAGTGGGCACAGTTTTCTTGAATTCTCCACAACGATCTGTCTTGAGAGACCTGCATTCAACGATTCTCTGTCTAAACCCGCGAGATCCGAAGATTGAAGTTTGGGTATCTCTAATCTCTATAGCACTTGTATTGTGCAAGCGATACGATACAGATGGTATTATTGAACCTTATCTTTAAAGTCCAAGTTGTTTTCCTCACAAAATAATCGTTGCCGGGTGGTTTCGCTGGTGAGGCCACATATGAACTGGTCCCTCAGATTATCATCTAGGGCGGATTTGAAATCGCACGTTGTTGCTAGGCGCTTTAATGTGGCCGCAAACTGCGCGACCGATTCGAGCAGCCACCGTAACCTACGGATGCTTGGAACTCGAAAAAAATCGCAAGCAGATCATAATTTTCGCCACGATATAAATAATAGTACTACGTACAGAGAGTTCTCTGTTAACAAATCCCCTGGTTTAGGTACGCCGTGGCCATCCCTTTCTATCGCATGCAACGCGCTGCGAAAGTGTCAAGCCTCCTAAACAATAGCCTCGAACTCTTGTTGAACCCCATATAGTAGGCCGCAGAAACAATAGCAGTTTTACACAATTCTTAGGTTTTCACTTACATGTTTCATCAACTTAGACGTTTAGACGTGTTAACTTACCTGCAACAGAAATAATAAAAATGGTCCCCTGCTGGACATAGGCCTCCCCCAAAGAGTGCCACAATGACCAGTCTGATATTTTGCACCGAGATACATAATTTAGTCATTATCATCATATCATCATATCAGCCGAAAGACGTCCACTGCTGGACATAGGCCTCCCCCAAAGATTATGCTCGGCCACAAACTTGTTTGGCGTTTCATACCTTGAAAGCCTCGCTATGCTCAGGATTGTACTTTAGAATCATTCGCTACGCAAGCATTTGAGCCAAACAACAACTTTGCAGCCTTGCATAACAAATAACTATTGATGCTTAATTAAGGCGCTGTCAACACCAAACTGGCCTTGAGGATTTGGGATAGTGCGCACACTGTCTATTTGTATCGGAGTAAACGAGAGCGAGTGTCACTGGGCGGCCCGGTTTTTGAATATAATAGTGATTAAATATTAAAATAAAAAAAAGTGTGGATTATTTGAGAAATGTGACTTGTTAGCGGTTTAGGTATGAATATGTTGACTTCATATTTTTAATTGCAGACCTATACGTCAAAAAAATAAAGACATAGAACCGTTTAAGATGATTCTAAGACCAATCTTTGAAATAATTTTCTATCGAGCCGATTTCGTCCAATTATGTATCGAGCCCGTCCACGCTCTTTGAAATATGGTGAATATTAACATATATATTTTTTGATGTGCTAGAACAAGTAGTTTTTCTTAAAAAACTGCTTAAAAACATAAATTTCAACAAAATTAGGTGTTGTCAGCCCCTTAATATTTCATTAATGCTACCGCAGGGATCTCACCGAATACGAATATGTGCTAAGGAAGCACATATGCGAGTAAGTTGTGATTGTGATAATAACTGATTTATATATAGGTACTTAGTAATGGGACAAATAACTTTATCTAATTTATTATCTATAAAGATAACCATCATATTTAGCTTAGTTGACCAAGTGAATAATAAATATATCTACAAAAGGTGCACTGAAATTACTCGTTAATAGGAGCAAGGCCAGACTTTGCCCACAAAGTCAACGACCTACTGAACTTCATAACAGCAATTGGAGAAATCGCTTCGCTGCTGGATCGCTGCGGGTGCCAGATAACGGAATTGATTCTGGCGTTTTAGGGCAAGCTAGGTACCTAATACCCGTACAACGCTTTTGTATGATTGATATTTGTGTAAATTTAGAGTACAGCGTACACGAGGCATTGATCAGATAGGTAGGTACATATTATAATTTCAGCGAATAATAATCTGAATAACAGACTTGCTTTTATGACCTTAATCGAAGTGGAAAGAAGATTAGGGGAAAAAATCCTGCCATCTACCATTTGCGATTAGCAGGTAAATCTGCCAAAACATATTGTACTAAAATAATGAGTAGTACATTACTTACATAAATTGGGTGATACCTTAATAACGCGGTCATATTATTGCTTTGAATTACCTGAAAGCCTATTTTCTACATTGTGACTTATTTCAAAAGCATTTCTTTATGCGATTATTAGGGATTTTGTTTTATTTAGTAAGGCACAAACCCGATATTAGTTTTTCAAACAAAATACGCACATTTCCAAGCTTGTTTGAGAAAATTGGTATTTCTCGCGCCGCGCTCGCTTCGACGCGGGCATTATCCTAACATGTCAGAACGACTGAGTGCACACATTAAGCATCAAATTAATTTTAACAGAATAACACTTTCAGTGCCGCAATCCTTCATTGTAATATAGTCGATACCTAACTAAAGTGTAAAACCTCAAATCTTAGATTTTTTTAATGAAATTTAGAACCGATGGCCGTTGGGGCGGAAAGGTTCTTGAGTGGCGACCACGTACCCGAAGGCGCAGCGTGGGTAGGCCCCCACAAAGTGGACTGATGACCTGGTGAAGGTCGCGGGAGTCCGCTGGATGCGGGTGGCGCAGGACCGGTCATTAAACCTTAATTTTCATGGCTGAACGCCGTGATCCTGTGCCACAAATTGTGGAATGGAAATTAAAAAAGAGCATCTTGCAGGCTTAGGCCTCCAATTTTGTATGAAATGCCATTACGGGTCTCTCGTCTTGCTGCGCCCGAAACGTGACACTTCGAAGCCCATTATGAAGAACAGAATACCGTGAAGAAATCTGTCGGTCGTACTGGAACCAAGATTTCGTTGGAAAGAAAAACTTAATTCTCTCTCGCGTGATAGCCCAGCAACCAAAACGAGTAGTAGTACAGAGAAAACATTCTGACCTTACACCACTAAATGCTTCTTTGACTTGGGTACGAACAAGAAACAAGTTTGTCAACCGTTCTTCAAATGTAAACTCAGCTAAACCATTCTGACGCTTATTAAATCCACTTAAAGTCTGTAATCATTTGTGACAAACATACAACGATCTTTCATATTGTCTGGTTCGACCTTGCTCAGCTGTTTCTTCTTGGTCTTGTTCTGGTTTCCGTCGGTCGGATCAAACAGGCTGAAGAATGAATCCATGGCCACTGGATGAATAAAAAATAAATATTAAAACAGCCCTCACCCTCTGCTTGTGAAATTCCAATTTAAAATAACTTAAACAACGTTTTAACCAACTTCAAATTAGCACTCCACTCCAAGTGTGCATATAAGATTTGAAGAGTTTCCACGTTTTCTCCGGGATCATCGGATCCTGACCTGACGGAAGGTGGTGGTGATTCAAACAAAAAAGTTAGCCTCGAACGAGTGGCATGTATGAGGCAAATCAATGCGTTAATGCATCGATTAGCATGTGTATCGATACCATGCATGATACCGATTACATATCATCCGTCATATTGAATTGATATATGTGTGTGGCTTGCTAGGCTGGTTATGAATATTATGTGTGGCTTTGGGTGTAAATTGCTAGCGTGTATTGCAGGTTCTTCGCTCGAGCTGCGTCTGCCTATTGAATCTTCTTATAATGCGGTTTAGTTTGGGTTACTAAAACCCACAAATAATACTATGCTTAATAATGGCTTCAGATTTCGACACTGCAAGCAGCTTTTGGTGTTCTATATTTTAACAGTTCTACATATTGTTGACTCTATTTGGTTAAAATCTAGAAACAAAATAGCATCAAAGTACGAGGTTCTTTATCAGATTTAAACTTGGAATACCGAGCTGTAGTGGTGAATCGTATTGTTGCCTTATATTATAACATTCAGGTTTGAGAGCTCGCTGCGAAAATTTTGAACCCGACACCTAAAAAAAAGGCGAGGACCTAAAACAGTAAAATGACTCGTAGATCCAATTTTCCAAGCCTCGCACATGTCCCTCTTTGTAGAAACATGGTTATCTGTACAAGATTCATTTATTTATTCAAACCCTGTAGTAGAAGTTAACCGATTCGACGGACCGGAAAGAATACGAGCAAATCCTGGCTGGGGTTCTCTTTTTTTTTTTTTTTATACAACGACAGTGGCAAACAAGCGTACGGACCAGTTTTGAAGTAAATATATACCATTTCGGTAAACCTCGTTGTTGTTAATATGATAAGCCATCAAAAACACGAAACGACCGACAGTTACAGATCGCAGGTCATTGGGAGCTAGGAGCCCCTTAAAGAATCCCCAGCACGGCATGTGTATTTGGTAAATTTTCTTATAGCCAGATAAACAGTCTGTTTGAACATATAATGTTGCATCCCGCTAACCGTATTTTAGCAGAAACATGGTTGTCTAGGGGACAAATACAATTTTCATACAAATCGGGGACATTCTACTTTCCTGGCAACTAATTATTTCTGTTAACGCTTCGAACGCGCGTCAGGACGGTTTAAGGGGATGCCTTGATTTGAGTCGTACACGCCCCCTAGACAGAGACATGCTGATGCTTCACATCTATTCGTTGCGGAGGAAAAGGATGGTTATCCACCAGCACGGCTACCAGCCTGCACCGTGGAAACCGTCGGCTATGGAGGAGGATCCTGCATGTTCTGGGGCGGCATCTCTATCGACGGCAAGACAGACCTCGTGTGCGTCTCCAGAGCTGGAGGTGGTCGCGGCCAGGGGTCTCTGAATGCTCACCGGTACATCACCGAGATTTTGGAAGATCATATGGCTCTGGTTTATTATTATTAAACTAAACGAGCGTATCCTATCTACAAGATCTACACTATGAAGTATATTTGTTTATTGAATCTATAGTATTAATTGAACGTTGTGGATGAAGATATGAATGAATGTTATTGTCTCAGCAGACACGAATTGACAGTTAATCAAGTATTCCCTTACTTGTTCTTAGCTGATTCATAACATCGAGGTTGGGGCCACGAAAACCGCTCGACGTGCCGATTGCAATAAAGTGCAGGATGCAAAGGATACGGTTTCTATTGTACTCGACAATTCACCATCTTTAGAGAACTGCGGACAAAAGGCTCGGGGTAATAAAATTAAATCAACACAGACCAAAGTCGACGAAAACCAGTCCGAACCTATGCGACGGGCAACTCCGAGTAAAATATGGCCACAACTGCCAGAAGGTAGTCCTCAGAACAGAATAACGGAAAAGGCCAATAAGCGGGAACTAGTCAGTAATGTTCAGAAAACCGATACAGCCCAATTAAAAAAGGTTCAAAGAGGTAACAGTACAAGCTTTTGTGATATCCAGGCCATAGAAATGAAAAAACGTCTACATGTAGGTATGGCGATTAAAGAAAGAAACAACAGTGGAGAATCTTTCAACCCACATTAGAAATATATGTGGAGCCCTACAAGACGTAACAGTTGAAAAAATCAGACAAAAAACAGAAAGGGACTATGCATCGTTTATAATAACAGCACCAGAAAACATCTATAACCAGTTGTTGGAACCAGTAAATTGGCCATTAAATGTCGAATTTAGTGAATGGATTTGGTTTCGGAGGGCCACAAATGGAACCAAAGACGGAAAATAATAGCATCGAAATTTATTACCAAAATGCACGAGGTCTCAGAACGAAATTAGATGTTTTCCATAATAATGTAGAAGGTTCAAGTTCAGATTTGTTTGCCATCACAGAGTCAGGCTGTAACGCATCAATACAAGATGCAGAAATTATTCCACCCGGATATCAAATAATAAGATGTGACCGAGCGGATGGACGAAAAATTCTGAAATGGGTTTTATTGTTTTGCTCAAGGATCCCCAAAATTGCAATCAAGTAATGGCACTATTTTAGTCCACATCAAGTCTAGTGGCATACCGGTGAACCCATATATAACTACTTTATAGACAACGGCACCACAGTGGTTCACCAAAAGTAATTCCTGTCATGAGTTCAGTATATATAAGTATTACATTTATTCATAACTTAGAATACTAGCGTTATTTGTTCTTTTATCGTTATTGTGATACTATCTATATACCTACATATTGGATACATGGTCGGATTGCAATAAAATTGTACATAGTTTAAGGCCTTAATTTAATGTGCGCTTTATTTATTTCCATCGTTTAACGACAACTTTCGTCAATTGTGTACAATTTTTTTGCAATCCATTCATATACCGATTATACAAGCGCAGCTATGCGTACCCATATATCTATTAAGGCCGCTATAGACATATTGGTTCTGATACTGGCTGCCAGGTTACTCCGCAAAGTCTGCTTCTAATGGAAGCTCAGAAACTCGCACATCTGACCCAGCCTCATTTCCAGCCTCGCTCGCTCCGCAAAATCCGCTGGCAGTGGAAGGCAAATCTGAAACTCTTTATTAGTGGAAGTGCACAGCTAATTTCGTCCGATCCGCTCAGTTCGCTAGCTCCGTTTCCGCTCCTCTTTACGGGCAACACCGGATGTTTCCACGGCTGTTTCAAGTTTTTTTAGGCATTCCACGGCCTTTTCTTCATCGTATACGCGCCAGGTCAGAACTGCTTCGGTAGCAGCTTTCGCCGTTTCCAGTACCTCGGGATTGGTAGCATGTTTGCTGAACCCGAGAAACTTAGTCAAATAAACAACTTCGTAGGTTGTCAGTGTTTGTCAGTGGGAATATTTTCTCTTGTAAATAATGTTTGCGAGGATAGTCACGTCTATTTGATTTTATAGAACCGGTGACCACAGGCATTCATGGCCCGTCGCTAGTTCGCTACTAACCAACTGAGCTATCGGAACAATCTGTCTCGGCCACTAAATCTTTCAATCAGTTCCTTCCTACAACACCTTAGGTAGGCGTGTAGCGACAATATCTACCAGAAGACTTAGGCTTCTTAACAGCACCAACAATCAACATCTCAAATTATGTATGTATGCATGTAAGCACTTTATTGTACACAATAACAGGTTAAAGAATATAAATTTCACACAATAGATCAAAGTACAAAGGCGAACTTATCCCTACTATAAGGGATCTCTTCCAGCTAACCTTTGAGCAATTGAGAGGAAGGTAGGTGGTAATTTGTCTATTAAATGAGTTATTGTTCGCCTCGTCCCTAATAATTTTCGGATGGTTATTGTACACCTTTATGTACACATTATGTAGGGACTAGCTAGAGGCGTGCATTTTTAATTTAGATGCTGGAATTGAAATTTATCTCTAAGACGCGGACGTAGGTTTGAGGTGCGTGCGCAGTGCCCGGCCCGCGTACTCGTTGCCTCGGTAGAGAAACGTCTCATGGGTATAGACATTATGGTCGCATACCACCTTGTTGTTGTAAGAGTAAGTGATGTAGCCGGTGTAGCCGGTGACTTACGGCCTGCGCGTGCGACGGGTAAACACTAATCGAGCTGCCGGTGTAAACAAACAATGCCTGGAGCATGCCACCGGCGAGCGTGGGCTTGAAACAGTGTTTTGATAGCCGAACTGTTTTATTTAGCCCGTTTTGCAATTCGTCTTTGCAAAAGTCTGTGGACTACTCATGAAGATTTTTGTGAAACTGCTGTGTACCTACATATGAAAGAAATCAAGTCGAAGCTCGCGATGTGCCGTAAAGGTACCTCGAAATGCAACATCATTCCTAAATTCTATAATATGACATTGAGATTTCATTCTATCTCGAGATAGACAATGAATATCTCAATGCGAGGTGACTTGGCAGTTAAAAGTGAACCGTTTGTATCTATTAGTTTTATTCACAGTGAGTCAATCGGCATCGTTACTAACTGAAATGTAGGCCTCATCCAATGACATAACGGAAGCACTCATCCGCACCAACAACATACTGTCTGCTGATCTAATATTTCACATAAGGTTATGTCAAGTCGTGTTTGGCCTATGGTGCCACTTTATGAATGCGCGGATGGACACTGCTTTGAGACAGATTTTATATAAATGGGCTGAACAAGTTTTTCTTCTCGTTTCCATACTTGACCACTCTCTTGCACGGGCATTTTCAATAAAACGTGTTATCTACACGTTTTATTGAAAATGCCCGTGTAAAAAAAATAAAAATTAACTCAGTGTCAGTTTTGTGACAGTTTATCACATTTAATTAACGTGTATATGCATATCATTTATAAATTATACATACAGAAAAAGTGAATATTTTTACAAACTGAATGCTTAATTGTCGTCACAAAACTGACACTGAGTTAATTTTTATTTAACAACTCACGCTAATTGGGTACACGTTTTATTGAAAATGCCCACACGACAGATATCTTTGACTGTACAGATATACAAGTGACAATAGGCACTATATCTGACGCTTTTTTTATTTATCGTAAATAACACTTTTTGTATTATTTGTCCCTAATACACGTTATATTATATTTTATTCAATTCTAAATCTACTTGGGAATTCGTAAATTTACCATTTCCTAACGATATAACGCTTACGGGATGTAATAACAAGATAGTTGAGTTTCGAGTTTGAGATAAATATCGATTGAACTAGATAACTTAAACACCTCATTCTGTATGAAAACCGACCGTGTCACTTTTTTCTACCTACTGTGACGTCACACAGGCGAATTAGTGACAAATCGCAAAATCGATTCTGCAATAAGGCATTTTCTTAATATTCACGGACAACCGGCTACCACAACAGACGCGCGCGGAATGTAATTTTTAACCTACGAGTATCCCTGGGTGATTGATTGATTTAATTGTTTGCCTTTGAATACTCTAAATATTGTACCCTTTTCACGAAACAAATTATTTAATTAAATATTTTTGTTACGTGTTATTTTTAACGAGGAAGTTACCCCGATCATTTTATAAACGATATGATACAGAGAAAGAATATAATGGAAAAATATCAATATCCTGTCGGGGGCTACAGACGAAGATGGTTTATTTTTCCATTATATTCTTTCTCTGTATCATATCGTTTACTCTAAATATTGTTTGTCAAACATCTAAATTAGGACATAACATACGGGAAAAAGCACTGCTTATCCTAAAGCTCAGGTTATACCTATTTAGGAAGTAGTCTCTAGTTTCTAAGACAAAGTTTGTAAAGATTTGTTAAAGATTATTATTATTAAATGCAAAGTAAAAAATAAATTCAACCAAATTGAAAACCTCCTCCTATTTCTAATTCGGTTAAAAATATCTTACAGTGGCCACCCAATGCGACCCATTTACGCCATAGTAGAGTAAGGATGCCTGATGCAATCCGGCTTGACCACGTTCTAAAATTTTCATTAATGCTACTCAAAGAGAGAATTTCTGACCAATTTACTGACTAAATGCTTTGGAATTCAGGAAAGTTATTTCGGCTGCATACTTTTGCAGAATTTGCCAATACGCTTGAATCGGCCTAGGTTGTTGAAACGTTATGCCGCAAATCAGAGTTATTTGTAGCGATAGGAAATCAACAATCTATCAGATTGAAATAACGCACCGCACGCACTGTGAAATTATATAAAATCCAATGGATTTCTTAATAAGTATTGGTTTAATATCAAAACAATAGCCTCTGTAGCGCCACCTATTGGCACACCTTTCAAACATATTATATCTGTGTATATTGTGTCTCTGGTATTAAAAAAAAAAACGAATAAAGTCTGTCTTTAGAAAACCACGTTAACGGTTGTTTCATTTTAAGAGGTTATGTGCCCTTCTATGTAAAACTGTGCATAAAAGACTTGTTACGAACGTATAAAAGTGTTAGTAATCTCTTCGATTGACTGTAATATATAGCGAGTGACTGTGCAAAAAGAATGGCAGCGAACTATATAGTCAATGTGCCAAAACTAAAGGGCAGAGAGAACTACGACGAGTGGGTGTTCGCGGCAGAAAATTTCTTAATTCTGGAAGGAATGGTGAAGTGCATCAAGCCAGAAAGAGATGCAGCAGGTAAAGAGATACCTGTGGCGGCCGCAGACGACGCTAAGACAAAGGCGAAATTAATTCTCACCATTGACTCGTCATTGTATGTTCATATCAAGACCGTGGAGAGTTCTAAAGCACTGTGGGAAAAGCTTAAGTCGCTTTTCGATGACTCGGGCTTCACGAGAAGAATAAGTCTTTTAGTAGACGTCTCTCGGCTGATATGATGAATGAGTTCTCAAGCTGTTTTTGAAGTGAAAACTTCTTTAGCGGCGCTGAGCACTTTTTGGGATGGGGAAAAATTGCTAAATACGCGACAGATTTTTGTGACGTCAGATGTGAAGGAGGTCACTTTTTGCTGCTAGCCGATTCGTCTTCATTCAAAACTGAACGCTATTCGTAAGAGTATAAAGCCGTTAAACACTTTTTGTAATAGCATATTCTGCAAATGAATTTGTAATTTTGTCCACGCGTCCTTCACCGTTTTGCTATTGAGCAAATTCGAAGGACTCCGAGCTCTTTTATGATAGAACTGGGAAAATCGTAAGGAGGATGATGAATTAATACAACTGACGATGGTAATTAAGTAACATATAGCAAAACGAAAATAATCCTCCAATGAATTCAGACAAAATAAAAACAAACGACAGTTATCATTTTGTTAGCTACTTATACATTATTTTCTAAGTTGGTCGCAAACCAGAGTCATATTTAGCCTTGGATCCGTCCCATAGGTATACCAGTCGATAATTCATCTTCGTTTGCAGTGCAAAAAATGATGATACTAAATAAGTATTACAAGTCTGCCGCCGGCCGTCGAGTGACGTCATAGGATAGCCCCCCATCCACTGATATGATTCGATGCGGCGCTACGAACCTGGAAATATAAAAAAAACATATATACCTAATAAGTATTGATAAATGATTAGAAATCGTACTAAGACGTAGTCTGAATACGGTTAGTCTCTTTTAATTATAGAGACGGTATTTTTCAGTTTTAGTTATATTTTTTTTATATTTTAATCGGCGTATCGAATACTGGAGCGTATCTCATATCCAAAAAACGGTGCCAAAATTAGAAAAAAATTATTGTTATACGTGAAAACGTGTAGGTCGGGGTGTATATGAGCAAAATCTCAACTTTTTAAGATACATACTGTCATCCAAAGATTTTCATAACATCACAGTAAACAAGGTTTTAATTCAGTACTTAGGTAATTATTTACAAGCTTGGATTTAATTAATTATTTTTTTCTTAACGTGACCGGACGCCCACCAGAGTTTAGATACTCATTGCTCCAATTTTTTTCTGACGCCATTTTAAATACCTACACGCGAGTTAGGTGAATTATTTACGTATTAGGGGCAATAGGCAAATAATTCACCTCATTAACCACAGCACAACAGTTAGATTTACAATTTACCTTTATAGTTTTTTTTTTTACTTTGGTTTATATACTATTCCATTGCATTATGATTATTTATGATACAGTTATTGCAATTTGGAAGTGGTTAAGAAACCTATTCTATATGGGCGATTGACAATTAATACATTTCAACAATATGTTTTTAGACTGCTAGCGTGATATTTACTACCTCTTTCTCATGAGATACAGTTCGAGTGAGACGGGGAACGTCGTCGTGTCGCAAAACTTGTCGCATAAGGGCCAGTTTTCTACCGCTGTTTCTTTAGGTATTCAGCGATATAGGCAATTCGAATTTTACTTTCAATATAAAATAGGTATAATGTCTTACCCCGTTCAATGTGTTAAAACCTCATCATAGCTCGGAGCTGTTTCTTATATTCATGAACATTTTCGCTTCGCTCCGCATGGGCGCCCATCCTGAAGGCAATTAACCGTGCCACGCGGGAGGTGCGACACTGAACCTATTTTATTATGCAAATAGAGTATAATTTCCTTTAGCAAGCTATTAGGTCCCAGTGGCTAGCGGACGCTTTTAAATTCTTGTTTAGGAAGTAAAGATTCTGATCGAAGTTTGCCTAATGTAAATTACAAAATATCTTTCTGAATGTTATCTCTGCGTCAAGGCTTATCTCTTTTCGCTCGATTATTCGCTTAGGTAAGGTCAGTCAGTTTATGTAACTTAAGCTTCTGTATCTAGAGGTTTAAATAACAAAAGGTGAAGTATATATTTAAGTTAGAAAATATACCGTAATTGCCTTTTTAATTTCCGTAACACGTACTCGTTATTACAGAAAATTGAAACCACAATTAATTTCACGTAAGCTATGCGCTGTACATTTCATATTGTTACTCTTTCCTTCAATGCAGACGAATCACCGTCAAGGTAATCTCGCTCTTCTGCCCCAGTTAAGAAAGATCAATTTAGTTTAATAGGTTTTGCTCGTAAAATATCCGTTATAGGTGGACCTTTTGCGGACGTCATAAAGGTTGGTTTTGCGAATTATTTTCGGTATGTTTAAGATATTTTGTTCTTATCTCCGTGATATACAGGCATTCGTGCCGAAACTAGCATTTCATTGAACAGTGAATCCTCTTTTTGAGCTAAGGCGAGTATAATCGCGTTTTGCTAAACTAGCTCCAGCATAAACTAGCGGCCATTGTTACGTAATTTAAATTGCTAATCTTACGGTAGGTAGATTGAAATTACTTAATTGACGTGATATTTAAGGTCATTAGTATTGAATTAATTTGATAATTTAATGCATTTTAAATGCTCTGCGCGTCGTTGTTTAAATTGAATACGTAAAGCTAATTACTAACATACGTTTAACGTTGTAGAAGCATTCATTAACCTTCGTATGCCTTGTTCCGGATCCGTCCAGAACGGTTCGAACTTACAACTTAAACTTCAAGATCATGATTTGATTGATTCTTTTGACATCGGCATTCGAGAGGATATAGGAGATATTATTTATTTTATCTTGCTGATCTCGACACGATGCGAATTAATGTTATTGTTCAACTACCTTAGTTGCGTCCGTGAGTAAATTCTGAGGGTTAATATCTGCTATTATAAAAGAATTGCAGTTTAAGCATTCACCTACTGACCTTCGAACTTTTTATTTTGTTTTGTAATGATGAGTGGTGATGACAGACACTTTTTAATATCTACAGAGTACCGCGCCGTCGTCGCGCTCAACTCGCGCCTGTCTTCGCAGGACTCGCACAGGGACACTACTTACACGTAAGGGCTGCTTGTCAAACAACTTATATATACATACTGACGCTTATTGGGATTAAATCATGCGAGATACTACAATCCTCAGGAGCCACCAGAGTATCAGATAGGGGGTACTTTTCGTCGAATCGCTAAACTTAAGTGGCAGTGGGCGGGGCAAATAGCACGTAGAACCGATGGCAGTTGGGGCGGAAAGGTTCTCGAGTGGCGACCACGTCCCGGAAGGCGCGGCGTGGGTAGGCCGCCACAAGGTGGACTAATGACCTGAAGGTTAAAGGTTGCGGGAGTCCGCTGGATGCGGGTGGCGCAGCACCGGTCACTTTGGCACTCTTTGGGGGAGGCCTATGTCCAGCAGTAGATGATGACTTTTCGTCATTGTTATAAAAGTATACATAGGGTTAGTGTCGTCAATTCTCTATCTTAAAAACACTCTCTCCCACAGGCGCAACTCTCGCCGTGATCATCGACATGGACCACCGCACCTCCGTCATCTTCAGCGCCTGCGTGGCCGTGTTCTACACGCTCTTCGGTGGGCTCTACTCCGTGGCCTACACCGACGTCATCCAGCTGTTCTGCATATTCCTGGGCCTGTGGCTATGCATCCCCTTCGCCTGGGCCAACGACCACGTCAAGCCGCTGGGGGGGATGGAAGTGGACTGGATAGGGCAACAGATGGTCAGAGTAGTTGATTTCACGGAAGTTGATGTGAATATATTAATCGAGTCATTGAGTCACAGAAAGCATCTGTGTGCATATCAAAATGGTTATTATATAGATATGTCAGGAGGATATGCACACAACTATATATATAATTCGTATAAATGGAGAGATGGTCAAATCAAAATGGTGATTACCTATAGCTGATTTTACAAAAGCTAATGTGAATACATCGAATCTCAGAAAGCATGTGAATGCATGACAAAATTGACATATGGATCAAGATGGCATACAGAGGCTTTGAAAACTTCTTTAGCGGCGCTGAGCACTTTTTGGGATGGAGAAAAATAACTAAATACGCGACAGATTTTTGTGACGTCAGATGTGAAGGAGGTCCCTTTTTGCTGCTAGCCGATTCGACTTCATTCAAAACTGAACGCTATTCGTAAGAGTATAAAGCCGTTAAACACTTTTTGCAATAGCATGGAAATCCCTCGGAGGATGATGATTTAGAAAACGTAATTAAGGTCGAATATCGCTCGACAATTTAGAACCGATTCGCGGTTCCTATTCATGATATCGACGCTTATCTAAAACAAGTCGGTATCGCGAAATAATCCGTTTTGCTACTAAGTATAAGACTAGACGCAGAACACGTTAAAGTTTATCGTGACTAAGACTCACGTGTTCTAATTCAAAAAATTGCCACCGTGGCAGCATTGTGCCGTTATGCCATTGGTGGGGTGTCGACGTCATTTTATCTGGAAGACCGTCCGTAGGCCAGATGAGCCATAGCGATCGACGCCGTCACCACGTTTTTTTGTTGACTACCGGCACATCCCCAAATAATTCAATGCACCCTGATGGTAACAGTGTAAACAACACATCATTTACGAAGATCCTGGCCTGAACCTATACCTACATGCACCGTGTTATATTGTATATCTATAACTCAGCGGGATTTATACAAAACATATTATCCTTGCTGCACATCACAAAGGTCTAGCGATCGCGATCTAGTTATCGACAATAACAGTTATAACTGTTTTAGTATTTGCCTTTCGTCATGTTACACAGTGTATACTTTTTTATAATTTGTATCCTCAATAAATCCTTTATTATGTAGCTTTTATATCACAGCTACATTTATTACGCTAAATTATCAGCCGTGATAAGTTTAACAGATAAGCTGGTGCAGACTTATTTACCGCCGAAGGTGTAGTGTTCGTTCGAACTTCGC
The DNA here is from genome assembly GCA_947578815.1 of Epinotia ramella. Lineage (NCBI taxonomy): Eukaryota > Metazoa > Arthropoda > Insecta > Lepidoptera > Tortricidae > Epinotia > Epinotia ramella. Next base: position 17,829,415 of record OX388222.1, read on the forward strand.
CCGCACCGCCCGCGTGGCGTCCCATGCCTAAAAAAAACGATTAAAAAAAAAACCCGCGTCAAGCCGTCGTGAGACCATAGTCTACGGTACGGTCGCATTCATGCATTTCAAAACAGGCGTGGCTGACCGACGTAGCTCGCGCTCTTTTGTTTCTTACTGAATAGAAAGAGGCAACGAAAAAGATACCAAAATGAAAATGAAAAAAAAAAATGAAAAAGTTTATTGTTCAAGGGCAACATTACAATATAAATCACGACTCTGCGTCCTGAGCTAGGAAACCCTAAATAAGAAAAAATTATAAAATAAAGTAAATAAAAAATAAGGAATAAAAAAAATAAGAAATAAGAAATAAGAAAAGAAATAAGAAAATAAGTAGGTAAAAAAGGTAGGAAATAAGTAGGTAAGTGGAATTGTTAACGAACACAATACGGACAATGAATTATCCTCAAGGCCATTGCCACTGCAGAGCAACACGCAAATTTTCTTTACAAATCGTAATCCCAATTTGGGCCTAGTCTAGCTTCCTTTTGCGTTGGTCTGCAAGATCAGATGAAAGATCAGATACCTCGGTGGCATAGACCCAGAGTGTTGTACCCCGCGCGCACAAGCCTGGCCGCCGAACAAAGTACAGCTTGTTGCCGTGCGCCGTGTATAAGTGCTCCTGAAGTGATGGCGGCGGCTCGCAACACGTCATCTCCCATGTATGCCAAAACCTGGTTTAGTTCCCTCAGTATCGTAGACCCAGAGAGGGGTGCGCCTGCCTCGCCACGAAAGATGTACAAGAGTGCTCCTGAAGAGATGGCGACAGCTCCCCGACACGTCATCTCCCTTGTGTGCCAACACCTGGTTTAGTTACCTCAGTATCGTAGACCCAGAGAGGTGTGTCGCCCAGGGCGCCTGCCTCGCCGCCGAAGACGTACAGCTTGTTGCCGTGCGCTGTGCAAGAATGCTCCTGAAGAGATGGCGGCGGTTCACCGCGACACGCCAATCGCTCCCATTCTCCAGTTGCTGCAACAACAATGCAAATGAGCCATGGTGTTGAACATCAGACTCAGAATCAAATATTTTGTGACACACTATAACAGTGGTGCCGCGGGTGGCGCGGGACCGGTCACTTTGGCACTCTTTGGGGGAGGCCTATGTCCAGCAGTGGACGTATTTCGGCTGATATGATGATGATGACACTATAACAGTAGAACGAGTGGGTGCATTAGTAAACGTACCTACGTAAAGAGAGTTCAGCTAGCCATAGACTTCATTTGATACCCGAAGATGTTTTAAAGTGTGTTCCGTTGTTCCGCGACACGGTTTTGGAATCTGGGCCGAACACAATAGGCCGAATGTGGTATATTTATTGCATTTAAGTGCAAAGTCACCCAAAGGGCTGGAGAGGGCTATGTTGGGAGTTTTCTGCGTGATCGCATCGTCATATAGTTAGTAGCTGCCAAGAAAGAGAAAATTTAAAAAATAAATAAAAATGAAAAATTAAAAAAATTAAATACTTAAGCTCACTGATTTGTTAACAGACTGGCCGGAAATCAGCAGGTAGTAGTCTTGCGTATGAATGTGTCAGATCCATCTGGCTACGTCACGTCCTTAGGGTGTGTTATACTTGACAATTTTTTATGTGTATTTTTTTTTTAATAATTAATATCTCGAAAACTAGGCCGTTTTAGACCATTAGTTATACTACTTTTTTTACTCCTATTAGGCTCTGGAAGCGATGGTTAAAATCTGTCGGGTTACTCAAATTCACCGTGTATAGTAGTAGCGTAGTATTATAGTAGCATAGTCAGTAGCCACATGTATGTATGTGATACACTAGTGCTCTTAGAAAAACCTCATTGAGCCAAAGACATAGAAGCTGCATCAAACATAGTGCAGCTTATGATAGTTATGATTGTGCTGCTCTCTGCATCATGTGTGTTATTTGGTGGCCTATTATCTGCATATTTACGATAATGCGTCCTACGTCAAATGCGAGGTTCACTAAAGGTTTTGCGTAAACAAATAAATTGAACGAATACAAGTACATAGGTGAATAATATTCAAGAACGCGTTAAATGACATCCCAACTATGTTCTAATGAAATTAATATATATTTCCATTCAAAATATCCTAAAATCTATAAAGTTTAAGTGACCTTCTTTATGATTTCCTCGCTAATAGGGAATATTCATGACATTTTTTTATTTTTTTTATCTATTCTATAAGTAATTATATAACCGGAAAAAAATATAACACTTTCACAATATTATTAAATAAGCTAAAAAAAAATAATTAAAATTACTATCATTTTCGGACGATCAAAACGCCACCATTTTGGCGCGCTCATTTGTGACGTCACCGTGCAGCTTAGTGCACGGCGGTTCTTAAACAAATTAACAACAAAGTGTTTGATTCACACTTTTAATAAATGTGAGTGATTAAAGCTTATACAAATACCTTAAAGACTAACATACATACAATTATAAAATTAAAAACGAATTGTTATTTAGGCGACGAAACAGTGTGGCTCCGTTGCGTCGTCACCTCCGGTGTGCGAACCTATACCTATTAAAAGTATATAATTGTCACAAAATCTATATCTAGGAAACTAGGTACTCAATTTCGCGTAACCACGGCTAGTAAGACTATTTCCTTTTCTAATTAGAGCACTTAGAAAGAGTCGGGTCTTGTCTTAATCGTGCAGGAGTGAAATCTATTGATGTCCCTTATCTCCAAGGAGTGAGATGGGCATAAAAGAGGGTTTGAATAGGGTGAAATGGAGGTGAAACACGAGGGCAAAAAAAGTCCAAGTGAGTATGAAAACTGTAAAATAAATAGGAAAAACAAATAAACAAACCTTTTTATTAACCCTAATGTTCCCAATATCATCCTGAATGCAGTTAGTGAAGGTGAGCTCTATAGCGCACATGGACGGTGAATACAGGTGCGCCGCCCGTGTCCAGCGGCGAGTAGCGGAGAGCCCGCGCGACGTCACGCGGGAGATCAGCTCAGTTGTGGTAGAGGGGGTGAATGCGGCCGACACCGGGGTTATTGCGTCTGATAGATTGAGAAATTGGACCATTTAAGAAAAAGTTAACACTATTATTAAAACAAAAATGTTATCAACAACCTTTAAACGACAATGCTTTATAATATAGAAGTGGTTTTTATTGTTTTTTGGGCGGTCGTCATTTGACGTCGGTGGCCATAAAATAAAGATAATAATACCAAATTCTATAAAAGAGTTTTAGAAGTGGTTTATACATCGCGCGAACGTTTGTTTCCCGTGAATTCTACTAGACGTTTGGCCGGGGCACGGTACAGTTGCCATCAGAAGGGTCTTAACTGACTCGACTGAACAGCGAGTGATGAATTCGGAAATGAATTTCATGATTCCACCCCGCTCGCTTGCAAGTCAACTAGTTTATTAAAAAAATAATGGCACCAAATTGAACAATGTTTCCGCCGTGGTATTTATTGTAGATAGATAATCTTTGTTTTTACTATTTTCTCGCAGTCGAAGTGAAAAGTAGAGTGTATAGTCTAAAAGCCGCATATTACCCCTCGAACTATTTCCCCTCACTTCGTTCGGGAAAATAACCATTCGGTCTGGCAATACCTTGACAAGGCAAGGGGCACTATCCCACCACGCAGCATAGGATCATCGCATACACATGTCACATATCATGCATAGGTATTACAATAATTGCATTGAGCCCCAACAATGTCACATTGACATCATGCGTCATATGTAAATACAATCTATAAGCAATGTCGGTGCATCATTTGCAGGTTGCATTGTAATTATCATACGCATGTGCATTATGCCTAGCACAATATATTTATCATGTTAAGTATGGCATTATCGTAATATTATGGCAGGGGCATTTTTGGCTATTTTCAACAGGCTCACTAAATCGCATGCTTGTGATTGTGGCACTCTTTGGGGGAGGCCTATGTCTAGCAATTATAATTACTTATATGAATAATAATAGTACCTACAATAGGTAGCTCTACCAATATTGAGTCATTGTGCATTTTCAAATATATGACGCATGCAGGCGTGCAAATAATCCGTGACAAATTCAACTTGCATGACATTATCATTTACGCGAGCAACATAAAACTAGTGACAAGAATGTATGTATGTGTCATTGTAATGTTGGCTGGTGTACGATTATATTTAATTTCTTGCCGAATTTTGTGGCTGAAAACAAAGATCTAGTCTATTGGTGGGAAAATAAGCGTTTCGTTTACTATTGCTTCACTACTGACTTTTGTTTTTTTTTCTGTTGAGATGAAACGCATAATATATTTAATATTAATAAATTTACTGTATTTATAATACACAACTTCCAATGAAGTACCTACTATTCTCTATATTAGATACCTATGTTGAAAATTCAAATTTGAAAAACCGGTAATTATCTATTTTTTGCATACAACTAAACGCAAAAGTAACGTTAGCCAATCACTAGCTTTCGAGTGATGATTTCAAAAATAGCTATAATTGGGTTCATGCGAAAATAATGGTGACAAATTACCGTGTGCGAATATTTTCTACCGCTCGCTTTTGATTTCGAGCGCTCGAAAGTCAAAAATCGGTCCCCAGGTCTACTGTCCCTTGAAGCTGTGAAAAAATCAGTCTCCAAACCATTTCCATACGTAAAATCACATCCATACGACACTCCGCTGTGCCGCGAAAGAAAAGCAACAAAACACACACACTCGCGCATGTATAATATTAGTAAGAATCGTTTGTTATTACCGTAGTTACCGGAAACTTTTCACGCACTGATTCCTGAGACGAGTGAATTTTGAAATATCAAGCTAACGAAGTAAGTAAACATGATTTATAAAGGCAATCAAAATTCAACTGCAACCTACTTTGGTTAATCGAATACTTGAATACTATGTACGTTTTTAAATGTTAATATTTAACCAGATATCGTATTTTTTTTAGCATTTTCGGTACAGCATAGTGTTGTAATGGAAGCGGTTTAAACAATATAAATCGTAATGCTTTTTATAATTAGGGTTAGGTAATAACGATAATATTAACCTTCATTAATAATTATGATTGATTAGCTTCCGCCCGCGACTTCGTCTGTGCGGACCCGGGATAAAAACTAATCCAGGCTATAAACTATCTTCTTGCAAAATTCAATCCAAATCGGTTGAGCCGTTTAAGCGTGATTGAGTAACAAACATCTAAACATCTACCCATCCAAACATCCAAACTTTTCGCATTTATTATATTAGTAGGATATTCTCGATACCAACTGTATCTGTTAAAATAAGGTATGTAGACTTCAAGTTAATAGGGCTATTAATTGCTAAACTGTCTAACGTAAGCCTCTGGATTGTAATTTTGGCATACATATATAATCATTAAAACGTTATTACAGTTACGAAATTTTGAGAAGGTATACAAATTTACAAGCTACCGGTATTGACGTTCGGCGAACTAGCGGCGCCCCGCGGCGCGCCTCGCCGCCGCCGTCAATGCATCAACAATCGCTTTCGTTAGAATTACCGGTCATTTTCGGTACATGTGTGGACAAAAGTCTTCATTAAAAAGGTAGCAACATACACAATTGTAATTAGCCATAGATAACAATGTGTCACAATGGACTTGCCCTTAGCCTTAGCTACTATATCGCTAGCCCACCCATTCTTGAAAACTCTGTGCGTACTGTGCATACAAGATGATACCGTCTTTTTTCTAAAAGTAGATGGAGCAAGATAAACTTTAGATTTATCATAAGATGTTGAAATAATATTCAAATTGAATTATCATTTTGTTGCACATTGGTCGTGACACGGTTATAGAATTTTAACTTGATTACCGTGATGTCGGCTGAAATATAGCCCAGAAATGAACTCGAGGAACCCTGAAGTGAATTAATAATTAATTATATTTCCAAGCAGTATTTCCAGAGAAAAAAATATATAAAAGGAAAATTATTTAGAGTCCAACAGTACCGAATAACTGAAATAACCAGTCAACATTTCACGTCATCGGTTTCTTAAACCCCGCTTACCCCATAAAGCATGATGCGCCCCCTACTGATTTTTATATTCGATTCTTGTACGGTATAAAATTATAAGGCGCATCAATAACTCACAGCTGATATATAGGTTGGTAGCGGACGTATGCAAATGTAGTTTTTTTGTATTGACGATTTACGCGACCAATTACTGATGTCGGCCGTATTGATTTGTAAGTAAGTAAGTAGGTATTCTCTTATTAAGTAGTTTTGGATGTAACTTTGTTCGAAGATTAGGCACAAATGTGCAAAAGTAATATAATGCAATGTGAAACGTTTAGCGGTCGATGCATTGCATGTATCATTATTATTGAAACATGTATCTCTCTCTATTAGTAGAATGATGTTGTAAAAGTAGTAAACAGACAACCAAATGTTATTCCTGGTTGTGCACCAAATGTCCATACTAATATGAAATTGAAATTAGTACTGACAACAATAAAATCATGCAGTAGCCGCTGCTGATCTACCTAGCATAAACAATATCAAATATCCATGCAGCTCGTAACATCACGACTTCTACGATTAAATCAAAATCGACTCTGATATCGATTACTTTTACACAGAATCGAGAACGTACATTTATTAATACGTGTTGTAGTAATAAAATCGGCTGACATCATTAAATACGTGTATGGCATCGCATTTATTAGTAATCGATACATCGGTCGGTACCTATGCATATCGATTATCGATTCTAAGCCAGATTACGCGCTGTATGTTAATACAGGCCCTGATATTGTAGTGTTAAATTAATAGCAGTGTCTTGGTGAAATGCGAGCGAGTGCCTTGCGCTAGTTTGTTAGCTAGTTTTATTAAATTAACGGGTACTTATAATAAGCTAAGCAGGAGAGAGCGTGAGGTGATTCACATTGGAAATGACTCTTGGCCCTCAGATAGCTGACGGACAGCCGCAAGATGGACAGTTAGACTCCGAATGGCTGCGGTCCGCGTGGCCGCGGGCCGCAGAGGTGCCATTACATTACATTACTCTCAATAGCTTTGGATTTAGCGGATGATATCAGAGCGGTCCGTAATGGCGATGCTCCTAACCACTGTATACGGGAGGACCATTTTCGTCCGTTGTTTCGGCGCAGGACCGGTCATTGTGGCACTCTTTGGGGGATGCCTTTGTCCAGCAGTGGACGTTTTTTGTCTGACATGATGATGATTATGATGATGATGATGATGATGATGAAGGCTTTATGTAAAATCTATATACTAATAATTACACTGATTTTGTATGTGTTAAGTACCAACTGTAATTACGAGTATATTAGGTAGATTACTCTAAATCCGATCTTGAAAAAAAGTTTACATACCTTTGAATATTAAATACGGAGGTGGAATAAGTAGGTACTCGAAGCTCCTTTAATCAAACTTCTGCATAACTTATTTTTTAAAATTATTACCACTACCTAGTCTGATGTCAACACAATAATCTATTGTAATATTGGTATTTCGTTTTATACCATTCGGTTCCAAATTAGAATAGATTAGATTTTTACACAAGAATCTGTCGAAATAGCAACTTTAATTTGCAGTTCACAAATTGCAATACTGGGTCTAGTTGTCGAATAATACCAACTTCATTACTAGAAGTGGTTTCGTAGCTCATCAAATAAGGAAATTATGTTTGATATTGTTAATTCAACGGCGTCGGAGTGAAGTTTAAAGTTAGTTTGTACTTATCCTTCCTCGCGTATTGACGTGTTTAGTTATTGTAACATAGTGTAGGTACCTACTATGTGTAATATTACTAATAACTAAAAGTTCATAATCAAGAGTGCAGTTCTTGTGTAAGTATGTTGTTTGATTTGAAGTAACACACGTGACATAAGATAAGTTATTTCCTACTACTCAGTTTACGGCTGTGCTGACTGGGGCCGCTATTCGATTCACCTTTCTTAAGATGAATAAGGAGACATCTCTAGGATTCAACGTCCTTTTGTATTGTAGGGCATTTTTAGTAATTCGTGTACCCAATTAGCGTGAGTTGTTAAATAAAAATTAACTACCGTTTGCGTCGTGGTCGACGCTCTGGAAGAAGAATGCCAGCGGCCAGCTGATCCAGGAGGCTGGTTTCCTGTATGGAATAATTTTTCATTACTGATTGTGTTTAAGGTATAGGTAATTATGATGTGACCAACTATTCGGGTAAGCAGGCTAGAAAATAAACATCAACTCAATGCCGGAAATGTTTTGAGTGCAGTTCATTCAGGCCATTCAGGGCCCATGACGACACATATGCGTCAGACCGTCGTAGTCGCTTTCCGCTACATACGAGGAAAACCACGGGATCGTCTACGAGCGTAGCGATTCTGGGCAATGAATGTGTTACACATTGGAGGCTAAGTAACGCTACATGTGCTACGCCGTAGCGCGTAGCAGCAGTTTTCCGGTTTGTAGTGGAAATCGCGCGTATTGACATGACATATTTGTGAGTAATTGGCCTTGGGTGGGTTAGTAATTAGCAAGGCTCGGATTTTTCATCGCACGGTAAGACGAAAGAAAACTATGGAGTCAATTTGAACAATAAAACTTTACTCATATTCATACTCATTTATTACATTTACACCAAAAGATGTTTATATTATAAATAAAAATGGTAACTGCCACAACATGTTTTGTCACATTATGGGCCAAATAATACAATAATCACGTAATAATTCACAACGTGTGCACCGATGCAAATATAAATAAATTAAAGTCGATAATTAACATTATGACACAAACGATTAAATTTGATAAAGTGCTAAACTTAAACTCAAGTCTAGATAGATAGGAAGAAAGAAAGAAAGAAAATACATTGATTTAACGTCACAACTTAGGTACACAATTAAAAAAAAAGAACAAGCTAACGATGAGAAGAAGAGAGATAGGTACCTTGTTTTTCTCGTGCTATATCGTATATAAATGTTTTTGTATTTAATAATTGAAACTATAGGTCTACAGTTAAGAGAAAAAATTCTAACAATGCTTTGTGTATGACCGTTTCTTTCATATTTAAATAAATAAAGCGGCCAGTACCCACCGTTACGTCTATCGCAGCAATATACTGTGTATAACTAAATTGAAATAGTTACAGCATGATAAATATAAAAGAATTACTGGAGTAAGAAATTGAGTGAGTATGAGTATGAATATGAGTAAAGTTTTAATGTTAATATCGACTCCATAGTGATTATTCGTTTTACCGTGCGATGGAAAATCCGAGCCTTGGTAATTAGGTACTACTATATTTATTATACTAGGTACGATTTTTTTTCTTAAGGGAATTTCGTTTACTTTTTTTTATACGGAATTTAGTTATGGTTAAAATAGCTTATGGTGACCGACATTTTACAAAACTGTCATTGCAATTTGAACCTACTAGCTTGGACAGCAGAGTCGCTTTTTCAACAGATTACCACGATGCAACTCGGTGAACTCAAAAAACTTTTAGTACAGGTTACAATATCTGTGGACCTCGCTGGAATGTGGAGCCTCGCCCCGCGCGCCTTTCGCACCGTACCAGAACTACCAGAGCGCCGACGAGACGTCTTCGACGCCAGGTCCACAGATATTGTAACCGGGTCATAGGTACTTACGGCGTGGGCGGCTCTAGCTGCAGGCCGTCGTCGCACGGCGTGTCCGGCGTGGCGGGCGCGGGCGCGGGCGGCGGCGAGCCCGGCGTGGCCGGCACGGGCGGCGGCGTCTTGTTGATGGCAGGGTTGTAGATCTTCGGGTCGCTGACCATGCGCACGAAGAACGAGCGCTTGTGGGCCAGCGCGGCGCGGTGCCGGCGCGCGCGCTCCTCGTTAAGATCCTGAAAACACACAAAGGCATAGTAGTTGTTACCGTTCATACGTAACACAGCGGTCGGGCCTGTGTTAGTGCTTTTTTCACTCACTTGGACCCATTTTATAAAGATCTGTTGTCTTCTCTTGTTAAATATGTTTACAAATATTTTATATTATATGCCTAAATGGGTCATATTTAGTATCTGTTGGTAACAGTAACAGTTCAGCGTTTAGCCCTTTATCAAGTGATTCTGGCAGTTACTTACCACTACTAGTCTACTAGAATATGTAATAATACGTTACCCTTTCTTTATCCGGTCCTTCGAGCAGTTCTGTTGCGAAATCAGTTATTATGTCCCATGCGATTTCTGTAATCAAAATCATGTATCATGAATTTAAAGAGCAAACCTGGTCGCCCGTCGTCAAGCGAGCAAATGTAATTAGAAGAAGGTATACAGGATGATTCAGGAGACATATCTATATTTTTTTAGTAATTCTCCAGTTGCTAGTTTACAAAACGCTTCACAAATTAAATAAACATTTAAATTTCTAACATTGAACGTGTTGGACTCCTTTTGTGCAACAGGAGCCGATGACAAATATTTTGTTTAGTCGTAGGCGAGGGAGAAGGATAAATGAAACAATCGGTTACTCGGGCCTCCGGTCCGGAAGTATGCGAGTCGTGACGTAGAGGTGAGGTCCTCTATGCAACCTCTACACTCTACAGTGCTTGCTGGACAGCAGCACTATTCTCATTTCAAATCAAGCAAGCAATCATTTCAATTTTGGAAGTATCTGTGTCACGAAACTCGTACCTCTCGAACCGTTTTTCAATAAATATGTTAACACGTTGGGGTTCCACAACGCTTTGCGAGCTCAAATATCACGAGCCATCTGTTTGCGTCTTGGACACTGAAGCTACGCGTCATTGCTTTAACTAATACGAATGAACGCGTTCCATATAACAGCACAGACCTGAGTGCCTTCTTAGCTGCGAGGCGTGCAGCGCTCATATAAAACCCATGCGCAATATAATTTGCAGTCACGGGGGCCAGCGCAAAAAGCTGCAAGTCTCGGATCACCCCCCGTTGCATGACGATGCAACGGGGCCACGCCGTTTCGTCGCCTAAATAGTATCATTTGTTGTTTTTAGTTTCGTGACGCATTGGTTATTACTTATTACTTGTAATGTCTTGGGTACGAACCGGCGCGACATCTCCACGTACATCCCTCACCTGAATTTTCAAGGTCCGCAGAGAGTATCCGGACACCGCCGCAAATGCGGTGCTCTTCGCGTTCCGAACCATATCTCCCTTCTATAGGATTCCATGGAACTCGAACGCTCAGGCAGAAAAGAAAACTCTTCCCGGACCTCTCGGCGGCGTCTTCAGGCCACTTTGGGTTACCCCGTCGAACACTCGTCGTTAAAACGAGGGAACGATTATTGAAACGGTTCCGCTGCCGGGTTCCGGAATAGGAACCGGATTCCCTTTCGCTCAAAGGACGTTATTTATCAAATACATTAGATATGTATAAATAAAACACGTCGCATCGACATAAGATTTCTCCTTGAGCTTAGGATCGACTGACTCGCGAGCAACTACTGTTCACGCGAAACCCTTCTCCACGTCAGTCCTCCAGGGCCTCGCTGGAGTATTTGCTACTACCACCAAGATCGAAATATATATTATTCTTTTCACCGTAATATAATAAGTGAAATAAATTATTTTTTCACTCCTCATTTTGAAAAAAGTGCGTTATATTATTCTTAGCAAGCGGGGGCGAAAGTGGTACATTTAGCCTCTAGGGAATTATAAAACATTTTAATTTGACCAATCAAAACAGTTCACCGTACCACCTATTACACCCACCAATCACAACTCTTTAAGAAAACATTTGTATTTGCTATCAACTAACCAGAATACAGCTAGATTTAAAATCGACCAATCAGGCTCGGCCGTTTGGACGCGGCTATTAGACGGTCAGAGGCGTTTATACGCTTGATAAATTTAAAAAAGAATGACGCCAAATCTCATCCTAATTATTACCAAAGTGATAATCGCATAATAGCCAACAGTAAACGGTGTAGAATAATTAAAGAATTAAATGGATCGGTTAACGTCAAAATTAATTAAGATCTTGAAATAAATGACGGCTTATAACTTAATCCCCGAACATACGGATAGCTTAGGTTTTAACCTGAACTTACAGAATACACCCTCAGACGTAGTAAAAGGGCTCAAAGTACCTACTAAGCGACAAGTCACTAGCGCAGTATTTAGCGTTTTATATATTTATAATATATTTATGGAGAGCATCTTGCGAAGAAGCTAGTTATATTTTATATATACTTACTTAATAATAAATTATAAATGCGAAAGTGTGTCTGTCTGTCTGTCTGTCTGTTTGTTACCTCTTCACGCTTAAACTGCTGAACCGATTTGGATGAAATTTGGTATAGAGATATTGCGTTGCGTCCTTTCTTCATCTTTTGGATATCAAATAATCAATATAAACTAAAATTAATAATAATTATACAAATTCAAACTGTATTATTACAGACTATGATTAAAATTGTCATGATATAAACTGTCAAAATGATAAATTTGGCTCCTTACAATACGAAGAAAAAGGCTACTGCTACCTAAATAATGTATTCCAGACCTATGTTCGTGATTTTTTTCTATCGAGCGAAATTTACTTAATCAAGTTTCGAAGCACTGATTTCCCTGCAGAAAAGCCTCAAGATTACTATTCGTATTTTTTTGAAACCATATTATTATAAACAGACGCATTATATTGTTTCAAAAACTCTGTTCGCTTAACTTCGCTGAACCTACGGCGCCTAAAAATGAACCTCTTAAATTTTTATCACACTATTAGATTTGTATTTTGCAGAATTATTGGCCTTTCTGAAGATCATTAATTGGTAAATCATTGTGTGGTGTTTGTGCTGCTAGTTGTCTACTGCCAGGGCTCTCTACAACCACAACAACTCGCTAACTTGTCTCAGTATTTTAAATAATGGTCAACCCTTCAATACAAGCCTTCATACTGTGAAGAAATTAATAAGATATTCTCAGTTGCAAGTTGGATTGTCGTCACCCAGTGTGTCCTGACTGGAGCAAAAATTGGGTTTTTAAAGCCCAATTCCTCGCAAACGAATCACTGAGTTGAAAAATATTTATAAAACACCCATAGTCTTTTTTAACAAGTTATCCAACGATACCCCACACTATGGAGTTAACGAGAAAAAAAAATTACATCCCCACTTAAGGTGTAGGGGAGGTAGTCTAAAAAAAAATGTTTTTCAAGATTTTATTCTACTGTTTTGTCGGCGTGATTGATTATATATCTATGCCGAATTACAGTTTTCTAGTAGTAAGGGTTACTGAGCTAAGCCAAAGACTATATATTGATTTAAACTTTCACGATTCTCACACATTATTTATACTAAACGGGACTTAATCGCGTATAATTAACTTATTTTATTTACCTCACTGAGGTCTCCCGACGTTTCGGATGTGTTACAACATCCATAGTCACGGGTGAGTTGTCCCGTGACCATGGATGTTGTAACACATCCGAAACGTCGGGAGACCTCAGTGAGGTAAATAAAATAAGTTAATTATACGCGATTAAGTCCCGTTTAGTATAAATAATAAGCCAAAGACTGACGGACAGACAGACGGACATGGCGAAACTATAATGGTTTTTTGTTGACTACGGAACCCTAAAAAGGTGGAGTTTAGTTAACTGTAGAAGGTGACTTGAGCCTAGTGTTGGGTTACTCAGTCGTGTGGCATCTCATTTGTCATACTCATTTCATTAAATTGTCGCATCACTTCACGCTTGAAAAATGTACTATGTATTTAATAAATAACTGCTTTTACTCATTGCAAGAATTTTTGGAAAGTTATTTAATACTGTGGTATAGTTCAAAAGCTCAGTTAATTATATCTGTATACTTTATAGATTCTATTTTTGCATGCTCATTACTTTGTGTATAAATAAGAATTAAATGACAGCCTTAAGCTGTTGTAAGTTACCAAAATTTTAGTTTTAGTTATATTGTAGTGCCCTACAGGGTTTCATAGCTGAACAAATATAATGTACCATCTTGTATTTACCTATGAAAGCCATAAAGATACTGATACTGGAGATACTGATACTGATACTGAACACTACTTGAGCCAGAGGTGGCGGGGTCTATACTCGAAGAGAAACTGATAACTACTTGTATCATACGGTCAAGGACTTTCATTGTTGAGCCATTAGGGTGTCAACTAATTTTGGTTTTTTAGTAGTTAAGCTTTGAAATGTCCAGTATTAACTAAACGTCAAAATTGTACTGACTTCGAATAAACTATTCTTGTTAGAATTGACGTTTAGGCATTTTGGCGCGGCAATATTGACAGGCAGCTATGGATTTTAAGGGGCGTGTAACAGAATCGGAATCCGTCTTTTCGCAATAACCTATGATACTTTCTTCCACTAATCCGTAAGTGGCACGTGGAGAGCGTGCAGTGCATTCCGATACGTGTCTGTTGTGCCCCGTGCATGTACCTCATTGCGTTAACTATGTGAGGGATTAAGGATGTAAACGTGAGTCGAGACGCATTCTACCCATGAATCAAAATGCTGTAAAATATTGTGATGTAGTTATTTACGGTATTTTCCTCCAATTGGATATGGACATCAGCAGTCTAAAAGAGTAATTGTAATAGACTAGGTCGTTGTCACGTATATATTCTGTATGCAACGCGCGTCGTTGTCGAGGTCGTATTTTTGTTTCGATGCTCGTGAGTTATCGTTGTGGTGAGTACGTAAATAAGGCATTAAGGGTTGGGTATAAACAGGTATTCTGTAAACAGGCATAAAAAATTCTTATGAGTTTTTCGGAACATTTGCCGTTAGCTTTTCGGTGAAGGAAAACATCGTGAGGAAACCGATCTAATCCCAATAAGGTCTAGTTTTCCCTCTGGGTTGGAAGGTCAGATGGCAGTCGCTTTCGTAAAAACTCTCTGTGCGGATCCTTTCATATTAGCTCGAACATTACAAATTACAACCGGTACCGCCTCCGCGCCGCACCGCGCCGCCCCGCCACCGCTCTCTGTGCGTTTGAAGGTATTTGCATAAAATAAGTTGCAGAATACGCTATAGAAAAACTGCAACGAAAACGCACTTAAAGCTAACGATAAATAATTTTCAATAAGAAAATGGGGGCGGGAAATAGGGGTAAGTGGCACAAACTCGTGTCGGAGGCCATTATAATTATGGTTTGGCCGATTTGACGTTTGAGAGTTTAACTTCTCTCAGGCGGCGCGGCGGGCGGGGTGTTTAGACTTGTTTAAATATCCGCCGCCGGCCGGTAGGTACAGAGAGACAAAAGACAGAAGACGGAGACAGATAATAATATATTAATATATATTCAATTTTTTTTGCACTTTGTTCCCAGTTTACGCGTATTATGCGGCTTCGCGGTTGAAATATACCTGCGCAAGGCGAAACGCGACAGACGGGATTGATTATCGCGCCGCAGCACTTTGGAACGTAACGTTTTCTCGTTTACTGTCGCCCGCGAGGTGCGGGACGTCAAACTGAGAGACTGCGTTGCTTAGTATGCGCGGCGCGAGGTGAAACACATCCATATTTAACACGCATAATAATATTATAAATGCGAAAGTAACTCTGTCTGTCTATCTGCCAGTCTGTTACCTTTTCACGCTTAAACTGCTGAATAAATAGGTGCGTAGACACTAAATAAAATAATCAATAATGTCATATTTTCTCGAAAATGGATAAAAAATGTAGTTAAATCAAATCAAATCAAATCAAATCAAATATATATTTATTTACCAAAAATAAAACAAAAGACAATAAAAGAGAAACAGTGATCCCCACACTAGGCACAGCCTGTATCGTGGAGATCCAAATCTTAAAAAATTACCAGAGGGTGCGGCACTAAATAATTGTGTCCGTGTGAAGCGTTTTGGTGCAATTTTTATGCAAGAGAGAGAAATTTACATAACTATTATACTACAGACTATATTTTCGCTGTTTTGTAAGTTTGCAATAGTTATTTATGATACAATTGCGGAAAGCAGGTAATTCCCAACCTGCGACGATGACCACACGATACGAGATTTATGTTTAAATACTATACTTTTTTTTAATTTACTACAGGCTAATAGATACCGTGATAATATATGATAGATAATAGATATTTAGTTTTATGAAACAATCATTTATCAATCGACGATTTGTTATTTGAACAGTCACTTTCTATCGACATTTCTCCTTACCTGGTGGAGCAGGCGGCCTTGAAACTGATCCTCGTCGGGGGACAAATCCATTTTAACGCATTTCAACTCAATAACGCGGCCCAAAACAACATTTCCGGCTAATAGAGCCACTCAAGCGTTGCAAGCTATTGAAATCACATAATCGAGGCAATTACGCGATTTTTCTATTAACTTTAGGCGCAAACAAAGTAAATACACATATTTTAATGGTTTAGTAAACACTGTTATACATATAGTACGCTGAAATGTGCTGTAAGATCATTTATTTAAATAGAAAGTGTTTATCGCTAAAGGCGTTTTTTCGTGATTGAGGTCCAAACTAGCATTCATAATATTAGTAGGATTTGCAAAATTCACACGACTCGCTTGAGAGACTCTAACGGGCATTTTGAGTTAATGAATGTATTTAATTTCGAAGCGCTCATGGCCTAGCGGCGGCTGACGGCCGCGACATACTCGCAATTTATCTCGCACTATAATCTCTTGTTCTAAGTGTTCTAATAAGAAAGAGACGGATGGTGCGAGAAAAATCGAGAGAGCTCGCGCGCCGTCGCATTGTACACACGAAACGAATTTAAAAGCGGATTTTGCAATCACCTAAAGCTTTATTGGTTCGTGACCTAGAAAAATGGCAACAAATGGTTAGTCAGAGCAGCTGTAGCATGAGTAAGTTTATGTTCAAATATGAATCAATTAGTCATAAGCTGCGAAACCAGATAACGAAAACGTACCCATATACATATATGCTCAGCAGGGCAATCTATGAATGATGCATGCATCATATTCAAGGAAGCTGCATGCACGGTGCGGTTGGGTTCCCGGAACTGAATGTCTGAAATCTAATCGAGATTTACTATGACAAATTATTGTATTTAGGAAGCAGATCTGTGATTTACTGTCGGCAAAGTAGTTAGCTGTTATCAATTTGTCCAGTCTATGTTCAGCAGTGGACACATGTTGACATATAGAGTGCGCAACTACTTTGCTCACTGTACATTTTGCATTCCCGATTGTTTTAACGAGTTTCCCGCGCTTCACGCTAGATATCAGAACGAGCCCGAGAAACAGATTGAAAGCTAATGCGAAACGTGAACTGACTCCTAAAGTAACAAAGCGAATGAAATGTTTGACCAATTTTATCGAAGGAACTACCTAAAATACGCTACATAAAGATTCGAACCGGATATTCCTTATGAGTACTGGTTATTTTGCTTTAAATTCGCGTTCGTTGCTGTTTTGTGCTAGCATTACATGCTAAATTCCAATCTATTTTACTACGACTTACGTCACTTAGCGAGAATCTACCTCCGGTGACGAACATTAATATTGAGTTTCCAAGCGCCTAGCGTATTATTTTACGGTAATACCGGTGTATACAGTGCGATCTCAATGAGAACTTTCTAA
This sequence comes from Epinotia ramella, assembly GCA_947578815.1. Lineage (NCBI taxonomy): Eukaryota > Metazoa > Arthropoda > Insecta > Lepidoptera > Tortricidae > Epinotia > Epinotia ramella. Next base: position 17,846,944 of record OX388222.1, read on the forward strand.
TTATATATAGTTTCATAGGGTTTTAAGCGATATTTGCGAAATTAGAATTCGCAATCATTTTTACGAAAGGCGGTAGACGCATACTCGCGCCGCTCGGCAGGCGACCAAAATATCAATTTGTTTTTGCCGTAGGTAAATATTTTTCTAAGTTTTATCCCTTTAGGAATAACGCCCAAATTCGAACTATTCGAATTTTCTCAATAGCAAAACGGTGAAGGACGCATTGGTATTATTACAAATTTATTTGCAGAATATGTTTTTTCAAAAAGTGTTTAACGGCTTTATACTCTTACGAATAGCGTTCAGTTTTGAATGAAGTCGAATCGGCTCGACTAAACAAAAACCTTAGCGGCAAGTTGGAGACTGCGTGTTTCTCAATTTTCAACGGTGGTATTATTTTAGTCTGTCTGCCTACCAAACGCCTACGATCGCAGTACAGGTGAACGGTGACTGTGTAATATATTTTTTACCTACAAAGATGTCGTTAGTTTTGTCTTATATGTAAGTTCGTTTGTTTATTTTTAACAAACTTATTTATGGTTTACAGGTCAAAAGCCGGTCCGAAGCCATTGTCGGATCAACAAAGCAGCGTTTCTTCAGGCTGGGCTCTTGACGACGATGGGTCTTTAGAACAAGCGCAGAGGTCGGCGTTCAGCCTCGCATGTAATAGGTACACTTAAAAGAAGGAAATATACATTTATTCCTGACAAAACCAAATACAATTTACAGACAATGACATTTGACTTTCGCAATTTGCCACGAAATGGTCACAACTCAGTGTAATGCCGGCAGAAGTGAAAACTCAATAACATTGTAACAGTTTTTCGATCAGGTCGCGTGACATCTTACGGTGTCACCCTAAAAATGAATTTGACGCAAATTTATATATAAACAATAGGCATGATGACAGTAATTAAAAATCACTAAAATATGGTATTTTCTTAGTGAAATTTTGGTCTCGCGGTAATATTTAGCCTTAGATGGAGTTTACCACCCACTTAGGGCTGCACTCTCAAGCAACCCGACTCTGAGGAGTGTCGACTACCTCAAGCAGTTTATCATGACTTACAAATCGCTTCCATCGTTGTGGGACCGAACGAATCAAAATTATCTTAACAAACGTAAAAGAAATGAAGACCTAGACAAGTTAACTAGGATATTAAGATATTTGAAGACTGGCGCAACGAGAGACGACGCGCGGAAGAAAGTTAACAGCCTCCGTAGTAACTTTAGGTATGCTTTTATAATATTGTTTTATTTGCTTGAAACTAGACGCAGATTAATAGATATTACTTCTATTCGTCTTCTACACACTTCCCTTTATACTTTTATTTCTCCAATATTGTTCTGTTCCCTTACTTACCTATGACTCACTTATACTTTTGGAAAATACATTGACAAAGTTGGTAAATTGTACTTAGAAATATAATTGTATGTTTTTTTTTTTCTATACCTACCGTAGACGTAGTGACATTTTTTTATTAAGGGACAAAATCTTACACAAATCGACCTAGTCCCAACTATGGGGCTTAGACACTAAAGCTCAATAAGGCTTGTGTTATAGACTACAAGAATATCTTAACTGCCTACCTTCGTATACTTACAATTTCCCAAAAGCTACTTTTTCCGGCAAATTTTATAGAGAACGGCTGCCTTTGAATATTTTTATCGAGATTAGAGGAATACCTATGAGTTCATGATAAAAGTTATCTGTCCTTATCAAATCTTTTGAAATTTCGTTTTGGGTTAACGAACGCAGGACAAAAACCAGAAGAATGTTCATTAAGAATGCTGACTGTAGCTTTATTTAAAGAGACCTTTATGTACTACGTAGGTGTTCTTGTGGCCGCTATAGGCAAACAAGAGTGTAAGCCTGAACTCTGATTAAACTTAAGTAGTTGTTTGTATCTAGATGTGATAATTTCGTCTTGTTCTTAGTCGATCCCTCATGACTGAGTCCATGCAGTTCGGTTCCTCGTCAAGTGGACCGCATGGGAAAGACTGCATATAGCAGCCCAAGCGCGTTTGCCTTCCACAGCCACAGAACTTAGAAGTACCTAAATAGTATTTGTTTCTCTAGCTAGATTATGCCTAGATGAACGCATGATACCTATGCCTAAATAACCAAATAGAGTGTCCTGTCCTGGCAGATGTCCGGGTGTGGTCTTTTGATGCCGAGTTTCTCTAATATGGGAATGAAGAACTGGCGGCATGTTAAAGATGCCATCAATTATAGGTACAGTCAGCCAAGAAAGTGGTCTACCACTTTTCGACTCTATTACATGCAAAATAAGGTCCAAAAGTTGTAGACCACTTTCTTTGCTGATGAATATTAGAGAATAAATGGGTAGGTATAAGGTAGGTACTTACACGTATACGTATGTACCTATATGTTAGCGTGCTGCTAGCATCCTCAGAATTAAATGCTGCAATATTGATTACGTTACGTTTACTTAAAAAAACTCAGAAATACAAAAAAAAATACATTTGGAAGACAGCATTTCTATATACGTCGTTCGTCGTTGACTCAGTGATCAAAATGTCGTTCTTCATTGATTCAGTCAACTTCAAATCGATTTTGAGCGCAGCAGGTAGGTACTAGGTATCTACTAAAGAATACCATTTTTCAGCTAACTGTAGGTAACCTACACTTAGTTAAAGACAAATCGCCTCTACAATCTAATTAAACGAATTGTGTAAGTAATAATAATTAACTTTGCTTAATTTGGGACTAGGTCGATTTGTGTAAGATTGTCCGCAAATATTTATTTATTTGGGTAATGGACGTTACCCGTATCGGGCCTTTGCTCCGGTTAGGGGACTACTGACCTGATCTAGTGTGCCGGTTTTAGACCACTTAGATGAGATGAGTTGGAGAACCGAAAGGGTATTAGGCATGGCGTTTTTTTCAACAGATTCCTATTAATTAAATAAGTAAAGCTAAAACTTTCACACCGCTGTTTTTAGGGTCTGAGAAATGTTATTTATTAACTTTAATTGAAGAAACCTCGCTAACAGAAGCTGGTCGCTTAACCGGCGCGACGACCCTAAATTCAACGACTTCGTTTTATGGACCTACTTCCGTTTTTTAGTCAGCCAGTGTTTTAAACGTTGCATTAAAGTGCTTACAGTAGACTAACGTCTTTAGTTATACATGTTACTTGCTACCGAGATCTAGGTCAACAATTGTATCAATAGAGCCATCTTATGACGACCTATTGTGACTGAACTCTAGGTTATCTTCATCTGACCCCGTATCATGGTCGGCCTTATCACGCGATAAGTGACTAGATAGGAGCGGCGTCTCGGTGTCAGCCACTGACGGACGCTCTATCCTATCACTTATCATGTGATAAGGTCGACCATGGTACGGACGGGGTAACTGAACATCTAACGGCCCAGCCACGAAAATGCGCGGCGGCGGCAGCGGCAGCGGTTTTTCTAATTCATTGCGAGTGATTCCAACTAACCACAGGGCGTTGCGCGACTCGACCGCGCAATGAACAGATAAAACGCCTGCCGCGCCGCAATTCACATTCGTCACATAATAATTCTGTTAAGTCAATACTTAAGAGAATTCGATAATACTTCTCCATGACAACAGTAAAACACTGACTTTGATAAAGTAATTTTATTTAATAATATCTTATAGTTACTTTACTTAGTGATTTGATGCTATATAGTCGAAATATACATCCTATAAATTTAGAATATCTCTCATCTCTCATCACCAAATACACATTTATTGCCATTCCAAAGCCGATTAATAGACTAATTAATGCTCCTGAACTCTGAATAACAGGAATATTGACATTTTGAAACAAATATTTCCTCATAGAAATTAAATCACGAAATTTGATGCCAAATTATACATAAAATCCATTGTTCTAAAAAAAATCTTTACAGCTCAATAAAAAAGGCATATCAAAATGTCTCCAAACTAGTACACTATAAACGAAATTGTCTTAAAACATTAACTACCCAAAATAAAAACAATGAATAATGTTATGTTGAATACTTTTATGAATGTAAATGCAATTTCAGTGTGGATGGCAACTGAAAATTATATCAGTACCAAGTTTATGGTATTGATTATGAACCTACCTACAAAACCGTAGTTTTACAGTAAATACAATGATTGTTTGATCTTTAACCCATTCACTGCCAATGGTCACATTCGAAAATGCTATATAGAAGTAGCCTCTTATGAAAGCATTAGTAAGTTGTTTTGTATGATATTAAACTTTGTGACAATGAAATAGGGTTGGAAATGGTATGAATAGATGTAGACAGGTAGGCATGTGTCATAATTAAGGGCAGTGCGTGTATAATTCGGAGCAGCGGTATTTTTACTTAATTATGCTAAAATTACACTTTATATGTGTATGGTTGAGATTATTTAACGTGGCTGGCGTTTTATAAAGCTGTCATTGGAATTTGAATCTTGTACGTTGGCCGGTAGAGTTGCTTTTTGGATGGACTAGTTTGAAACGATTCGGCCAACTCAAATAATCTCAGAGTATTAGAATCCCCAAAACAAACAATCGACAGGGATGATAATGCTGTCTCTTTCGCACCTGCGAAGTACACTCATTTTTTTATCGACACTAAGGGACATGCATTAATGTATTATGCTTTTGTATTTATCGCTTAATCGCTTTAGTAAGTTTAGCCTTGACTTTGCATAATGAATATGACAGCTATTGACCTCACACGATCTGCATTTATAAATACTAATTCGAGATGTGTTATATGTACGCGATAATCTTGAAAGATTTGGTGTTGTTTTAAAACTGGAGATCTCTTTGCAGAGCAGCCATTTCCAGGAATTTGATGTGTTCGAAAAAAGTCGTTAATTGGATTCCTATTAGGTACAAAATATACAAATCATGAATGATAATTTGTATAGGAATCGCTCATGACATTCAAACAGGTCAAAGATAAAAATATTGTGTTTTTCTTGACTATCCTAATGACTACACTATGTAAGAAATACTGAAACGTGCAGCACTGGTTCTTGATAACAATGGCGGAAAATGTTGCTGTTTTGGTATGATTATTATTATCATGAACCTATAATACTCTGGACAGGCTATAGTAATAATAATACCACGTGCGAGCGAGCTGTAGCATACAAATCTCGATAAGTGTGACAGAAAGGGAAATATTCATTACACTTGTCATAGTTCCACTTTTTAGGGTTCCGTAGTCGACTAGGAACCCTTATAGTTTCGCTTTGTCTGTCCGTCCGTCCGCGGATAATCTCAGTAACCGTTAGCACTAGAAAGCTGAAATTTAGTACTAATATGTATATCAATCACGCCGACAAAGTGGTAAAATAAAAAGTGTCAATATTTTTTTATTAGGGTACCTCCCCTATACGTAACTTGGGGAGTGGTTTTTTTTTCATTTCAGCCCTAACGTGTGATATATTGTTGGATAGGTATTTAAAAATGAAAAGGGGTTTGCTAAAATATTTTTTTGATAACGTTAATATTTTCGGAGATAATCGCTCCAGAAGTAAAAAAAAATGTGTCAATCATAAGTTTTAAAAATATGAAAAAAATCTCAAAAGTAGAACTTTATAAAACTTTCTAGGAAAATTATTTTGAACTTGATAGGTAGAATAGTTTTTGAAAAAAATTACAAAAACTACGGAACCCTACACTGAGCGTGGCCCGACACGCTCTTGGCCGGTTTTTTTTATTTGCCACAACTGATTTAGTTTGAAGTTGTGGCACATAAACCATTACCCGTCAAGTAGGTTGTTTATGGCAGGTCGTCAGCCATTTTAAGAGCCTTATCACACTTGCGATTTCCAAGCGTATTTTGTACCTACGAAGGCGATCACGCAGCGTGTTCGCCGCGACTGATAACTGTATAGAAAACACGCTCGCAAATCGCAAGTGTGATAAGGCTCTATAAGACCTGTTCTTAATTTAGCTCCATAGGAGCCTTTCCGTCCCTCACTGTCACATCACGTAAGAGTATTATATGTTCATGATTATTATTGATTTATCTGGCAGGCTGTTGAAACAACCGAATTGATGATGCTGTATCTAGTTATTTCTAAAACTATACGAATAATAAAGAGTTAACGTTCGAAATTGTTAGTTTCAGCTTTATGAGTCTTCGGAAGAGACTTTAAATTCACAGGTAATTAGAATGGACCTTCAGGCTTGACACAGGCAATACATAATATTTTCTCCCGTAGCTTCGGATTATTTGAAATACGCAGGCGAAGCCACACGGCCAGCTAGTATAACATAAATTGCATGCATCCGGAAATCCTGCTGATCGGGATAGTGAGGAAGGATGGGATAGAGATTCCGGAGGCATGTGGTCCGAGGTCCGAGGCTATAAGGAAACATACTGACCCATGAGGCATTATGGAATGGACTATTTTTAGTCAAGCGTGAAACGGGGAATTGGGCTCTTTATTTATTTTTTGTTTCTTCTCCCAGTTCAGGCCATTATATAACTATCAATTTCAACTCACAACAACCGCCTTCAAAGTGAATGAATTGAATATTTGCCTTTTGCTCTTTCCATTTCAGCTGCGTTGTGACAAACTGCTGGGTAAAACGTAGTGGTTATATTCTCTTTGCTGCTAGGTGTATAATGTTCGATAGTAAACTTGACAGCTAATGACAAGTTTACTCCGCGACCGCCGCGCCGCGCCAGCACAGTATAGAACAGTATACAGGGTGTTAACGGGGTCATGATCCGGAATGACAAAAAGCGAATAAGATGATCATACTGAACAACCTTTCCCATGGGACCAACCACGAAATCGCAAAAAAAAGAGCCAATTTAGAGTTAACTGTGAGTTAACTGCGATTTAATTGAGAGTTGTGATGTATGGAATACCTGGTTTTTTTTTGCGATTTCGTGGTTGGTCCCATGGGAAAGGTTGTTCAGTATGATCATCTTATTCGCTTTTTGTCATTCCGGATCATGACCCCGTTAACACCCTGTATAATCATCGAACAAAGGTACATCGCACGGCTGCACACATGCGCGCGTGTTCGGTACGCACACACACATAGCGTTCGGGAATGATGGACACTGCTTCAATCGGGGCCGCGCCGTTTGCCGTGTACGCTCGCTCTCACTCGATGCTACTTTACTTACCCCTACCGAATGCCGCCGCGCGGCACGTGCCGTGGCCGCAAGTCAAATGGCCGCTCCACTCGATGGGCCATCCTGACCCATCATACAGGACGCGGCTATGCGGTAGAACGAGACATAAATATGTCTTACTCCCTTTAAACAAACAGTCTTCTGCATCCTTTTAGCGGTTCTTAGGTACCTAGGTAACAACTGTCTTATGGACCTCGAGGCCTGGGCCCTGCAGTGGGAACTATTAAGGCTAAAGATGGTGATGATCACCTTTTTACACGTTTTATTTAACTTGATCTGGTCGTTTGTAAAATCTGTCACTAGTTGCGTCCTGTATAATGGGTCAGGATGGCCCATCGTGTGGAGCGGCCAAAAGGAAGCCGCCTCGTAGGTAGGTATGAAGACGGCGAGCCGCCAGTGCACAGTGCCACGATATCAAAAGGAGCCGAGAGGCGTCTCTAGCGCATGTCGCGCCCGGGTGCAATCATTACCGTAGCGCCCTCTAGCACCCCCCCTAGCTCGCGCTAGCGCCCGAGTCGAGGCGAGTGGCGGCCTGTGAGTGGCGCTCGGTGCCCCCTAGGACCGTGCGCTCGGGTGCAACGCACCCTCTGTACTATAGGTAATGCCGCCCCTGAGCCGAATAGGCTTGTATTGTAATGTAACTAAGCACCTACCAACCTAGTGCAGTTTAGAACTTAAAAGGAAATATTTTAGGTATAGTATAATTATTTATTTATTTATTATTTATTTATTTATTGAAAAACAGGTTACATAACATTACAGTTTACACCAATGCGTCATGAACCGAACAATATTTATTTTGACGGCGAAACGGCGTGGCCCCGTTGTTCCGACATCTCGGGTGTTGGATTTGTTAGGTTGCCCCGGAACCGACGAAACACGACACCTTTCGGCCAGAAATCAGCACACGCGATGGTCTCCTGGAACGGCCGCGGCACGCGCACTACAAACGAGCTGAAGTGCACGTAGTGGCGCGAATGCAACTGGAACACCCTCAGCGAGTAGCCGGTTTTCTGGCGAACATTGTCGCCAAAGCAAAAAGAATAATAAAATTGTCCTTATATGGGGTTATATTTGTCTAGATCCTATCAACATGAGATTTGGCGAGTACAGTGCGGTGATAATAATAATTTCCAAGTCCTACCTGAACGTCCTAGTTACAAGGCGGTGAAGTCTTGTCATGAGACCGAAGCTTATGTAACATTTTTGTCCGTGAAAATAACTCAATTGTGCACTGATAACATTTGTTTACCCAGGCCAGGAGGTAAGGGGTGTGGTTTTTATCAATAATAAGTGTACTAATTACTTACGTATTCGATATCTAACCTTGAAATCAAATCGCTACTGTACCGCGCTACAAAATGTGACCTTCATATATGATTCCTCGAAGTCCTATGTATCCATAACATAAATGCATATTTGTGCAATTCATTGCAATAAAGCTTCCGGCGTATGACTTAAGTAAGTATTGCCCATATCAATATTTATCAAGTGTTCAGATACATTTTAAGTTGGTCGACTATTACTCGGTAACTAGTAAATCTAGTAATGTCTACTTAGCCTTGATAGTTTTCCTTTTTAATTAATTATAATTAATATAATTATGTACTACCGCCACGATTTTTTTCACATTCCCAGTAGCAGCCAATTAGCCGGCAGGGGGTGGGGGGACACTTGACGATTTTGATTAATGTGTCAAAAAACAATTTATTGCCATTAACGAATTCGCATTACAGGTTATTTTAATATCCAAATGCCAATCAAATTGCAGGCGAGTGGTGCCCTCAGTGAAGCCCGGATACCTGAGGCCGCTGGTGCCCGAGCAGGCGCCGGCGCAGGCCGAGCCGTGGACAGCCGTGATGGCAGACATCGAGCGCGTCGTCATGACCGGCGTCACCCACTGGCACTCGCCGCGCTTCCACGCCTACTTCCCCACAGCCAACTCCTACCCGGCCATCGTCGCCGACATGCTCAGCGGTGCTATCGCTTGCATCGGATTCACTTGGGTGCGCTTATTGACCTTCTAAAGTTATTATCTTATAATCAAACAAAACTCGCAAAGGCGGTCAGCCACAAGGCTCTGTAGCACCCCCGGGGCATCTGAATTCTTCCAGAGACCTAGGACTCCTAGGAGGTTTTCAGAAAGCGTAACGCTCATCGGCGTTGTGTGGTCGAACATTTGTAAAAAATGTAAGGCTCTAGTATAAGTTTAAACGAAACAAAACATTACGACCGCGTTTGCGTTTAGCTCTCAAATCCCATAAAAATTGACGGTAAAACGCAAACGCGATCGTAAAGTTTTGTTTCGGTAAAACTTATACTAGAGCCTCTGTACCTGCTACCACTCTGAAACTAACAAGTTAGTGTAATGGTGCCAGTACATCAGCGAAACGGGGCAAGACAGAGCGCGAAATTTCATTTCGTGGGCTTTGTTTATAAATACTAAATATATAAAAATAAATACTAAACTTATTAGTTGTTAGGCATGTTGCAAGAAAATGAGAAGTGAGGAGGCTGGATAGGATATTTTCTTTAGCTTGATACTACCGATGCGTTGCGTTTTACCTAGTAACTACAATGTTTTTAAGCGTTCCGTTTCATTCGTGATGGTATTGCTTGGAAACATTAACACAACTGGGTCATGTCATGGCCAGGTTTAAGCATAAATACGGATTCTTACAACTTTCACCTTAAGGGGCTCCCATACGCCACCAATGACCTTCGATCTGAATCCCTTAGTTTTCTAATGTTTTTTGTAGCTTATTATATTAAAAACAACGACTTTAAGCAATATAGTATCCCATATTTACTTCAAACTTCACTGTTTTCGAGATATTTGCCATCAAAGTTGAACAATTTTAGGTATATACAAGAGATGTCCACGAAAATCGTGAAGGAGACGACTTTTTGCGATATTGCCACCGTACTAATTGACCTCTAGTCACTATTAATAAGTAATAACAAACTACCTACGTAATACGTATTACAATTAACAAGAAACATTTCAATAATTTTAGGCTACAATATAACTTAAAATTGTTGAAATAAAAATTATATGAGTATAGGTAAGTATGTAAAGTAGCTATCAAATCAATTCAGAAATCACGAACTTTGCATAATAATCCCTAAACAGGTACCTAAAATTAAAGTGCGATTCATTAACACTGAACAACAACTCTACCGGCCGGACGGTATGTATTTAAAGGTAAAACTATGTACACAGACCTTAGGTCTGTGGGTATAAGTAAGATTTTTTTAAAATCAAGATTTCCACTTGAAGCTTATCTGCACGATGAATGGCATTGTTATCCTTTGTGAACCAAAAATAACGTGTGACGTAAAGAAGACTGGTGGTGCTGCTATAGTGGCCGCAAGTGGACACCACTCAGCATATGCTCTCACATTAAACAATGCCACAGCGCTGGTCTTCCGTGGAGCCCGTTGCTGTGAGGTAGTTCCGAACACCAAAAAGTGGCAAACGTGGTACTACATACATTTAGTGATAAAATGATGAATGAACGTTTACATAAATGGTTCAGCATAGGTATAGCAGTCTGGCACTAGTACAATTTGTTTGTGGGCGACAATTTTAGAAAAACTGCATTTACAATTTTTAATATATTCTCATTATTTCCTGCTACCCAAAGCATACATATTACCTAACATTTTAGCTAACATATTTTTCTTATGATGTGGTGCAATAAAGATGATTATTATTTTTATTGAAATAACTGAGTAAAACTCCTTGAAATATGTGTTTATACTTTATAACGTATTATGAAATTTTAGCTTAGTCGCGGAAATTCATTGTAAAGGCTGTGTACATTAACTCAAAAAAAATATCCTTGGTCACTTTGCAAAAACGTATTTTTTATTATTCTTAATTTTATTATTATTTCTTGATGTTTAGGTCAAATTTAGCTACTTCGTATCCTCTCAGACTTTCCTATATTGAGCCATTTGTATTTCGCAAACCATAAACTACAGTTGCATATTGAAATTCTGTGCATTGTCATAGATAGTTTGGATCTTAGATTATCGATGTTATCGGCGTTCACAATAATGCACGTGTCGTCAGCAAACATTACGTACTTCGGATCGGGGCAGGCAGTTGTGATGTCATTAACTAGGATTAAAACCAGGTTATTGACCGCTGAGGAGCCCTGAGGGACAGAGCAACTGCCTATATATCCTAAATCCTTTTAAGGGTTTCAGCGCGTAGCGAATAACAGATTGATATATTGTTACGGCGGCGCGGTCAATAACAACTTTGTTGCCATAATGACATGCCGTCAAAGGTATTTCAAAATTCGCCGTGTTGTCACAAGACATAGTTAGACCTGCGGCGCTACCACGAAATTCGAATCTCGATGTTCGTATACCTCTGTCTCTGTCGCGCGAGTTCCATAAACCATAAGTGCGATAGAGATGATATACGAACTTCGATATTCGATTTTCGTGTGTGATATACGAACTTCGATATTCGATTTTCGTGGTTATAGCTCAGTGGTACAGACTTTAGAGCCGATGTACCCGGGTTCGCATTCCCTCTCGTCAAGGCATTGCCCGGCTGATAGGGCACAGTGACTTTCTTGAAAATATAAGTAGAGGTTTCAAGTCGCTCTATGGAGACAGACTATAACTACTCAGTAAGAGTACCTATCATAAATGAATAAATCCCTCTGACCTTTTGTTTTTCACACGATGTAAAGTGCAACGGGAGGTTTTCGCTACATATAGAATTTAACACATTCACTGCCAAGAATCGCTACGCTCGTAGCCGATCCCCGTGGTTTTTCTCTAGGTGAAAGCGACTACGGCGTAAGCGCCCGCTAGGCGGGTCCCTGGCAGTGAAAATTTTAAGCTGCTACGGACTACGGCGTAGCGCTACGAGCGTAGCGTGGCGATAATTGAAAGAAAAACCCGGTATGCATTTTATTCTACGAAATACTTAGATATTGAAAACCAGCGCTGTACCTACAGCATGCCACTGTCACAGCACTTGCTGAGTTCGTTCCTTTTGTCACACAAATAATCTTGTTAATTGTCTTACCTTTATATCTATTTTGCTTATACTATTTGTGTGACAATAAACATTTTCTTTCTTCTTCTTTCTTTCTTTCAAAATCACATACGTCGCTAGAAAAATGTTTACATACTTGGTAACCATATCACGGCATAACACGCAATTCACAATAATTATAACTGTTTAATGTAATTGCAAAAGCTTATATTCGAATACATTTCACTAAAAATAGAGGTAAGTAAAGTATTTAACGTGATAAACAAATTTATTTTCGTTGAAGGCGAACAGATAACACCACAAAACAAGCGCAACTGCGTAATATAATCGTATGGTTGCTACCTACTTGTGTAAGATCCGAAATGTCACGATAAACTTTCAATCTCAACGGCGAGCAGCCGCGACCGGTATGCGCGAATCTGATACTACCTACGTTCGTTTCACATCTTTTATATGTTGAAAATAATTCGCCATGCGAAACCGTATTGTGTCAGATACTCGTCTCATTATATTTTCCGTTATAGTGCCTCAAATAAAAAACAATAGTTATTTAGAAAATTACAAAATGTACGGTTTTTAATTTCCTTGAACTTGCCATCCGAACCAAACTGAATCCGGATCCGAACCGAATCTGATCGTTTTATATTTATAAATAATACCAATAATTGGTAAAATATGTATACACATAATACATGATCATTTATTTTTATTTTAGTAAATAATTTATGTTCTAAAGTGGCCGTCAATAGAACTTGCTAACTATGTAAACAAACAATGTATTGAAATTGACGTTTTAAATGTCATTTTCAATACATTGTTTGTTTACATAGTTAGCAAGTTCTATTGACGGCCACTATACAAATGTTTGATAATAAAACTTTTTATTTCGAAAAATTTGCTTATAAAGTTGGTACAATTGCCATATGGCGGCCTATTGAAAAAAAGTTAGATGATTTGACATCGTGGTAAACAGTGCTTTTATGAAAAATGTATGAACCATAAAAGTACACTAAACAGTGCGTTTATGGGCCATAGAGCATAGAGTTTTTCGACGACTTATTATCGGTGTCATTGTATTTGAGCTAGAGCCTATATAAATGACAGATAACGGTACAGGAGTAGAAAAAACATTTTACAGAAATGGGGGAGAGCCGGAGGACAGTTTATTGGATTAAAACTGAATCATCATCATATCAGCAGCATCATCTTAAAAAAAATTAACACTGAATCATCATCATATCAGCAGAAAGACGTCCACTGCTGGACATTAGGCCTCCCCAAAGAGTGCCACAATGACCGGTCCTGCGCCACCCGCATCCAGCGGACTCCCGCGACCTTTACCAGCACATCAGCCTACCTTGGTGGGCGCGACTCAAGAACCTTTCCGCCCCCACGGCCGTCTGTAAAACAGTGCAATGTGCCCCGCATACTGCCACTTAAGTTTTCTACTACATTTTGAATTAGAAAATGCAATTGCGGAATCAGTACCTACACTAAATCGCAATCTTGAAGAGTTACATTACTATGTTGAACTTTTTATAAATCTTTAACCCGCGAATTTACTGTCGAGTTTAGAGAAGTCCAATATCGCAGGTGTCAATATGAGTAGTAGGTAGTAATTGTTGTATACACAGCCAATATTTAACTTATTTTTCCTGTTACAACCTCCTTTGTAATTCGTATAATTGCTGGAATTAATTTATTACCGATGGAAACATAAATTACTATTAGTACCTAAGTTGCCGCTGCACGATGTTTGAGGTTATTTATAGATTTAGTAATAATTCCGTAATGAGTGTTGGAGCTGTAGGAATTATATTGATTCAGATCGAAGGTCATTGGCGTATGGGAGCCTCTTAAATCAAAATGAAATTATTATTCGAAAAATGTATGCCTTGTTTGTTAAGTTAGTGACCCAGGAACAACAACCATTTGTCACGAGAACGAGATGACGGGGTAGCGTAACACATACATTTACTACAACCGCCTGTCCATTCTCTTTATTTACTATCGCTTCAGCGAGAACTGAGACACCAGCCGGGGCACTAGGCCGCCGCCGCGACGCAGGTCGAGAAAGATCTACCCTCCTCTTTCTAATTTGCACGGAGCGATTGAGAAAGGAGACGCTCAGTCGCGCGCAAAGCGACTTGTCAGCAAGTTGTGCTTGTCAGCCTTGCTGACTTTTCTGACCGCTTTCCCTTACCTCACATCAAACGAAACCATGTAAACCAAACCCCTGCCGCGCTATTCAGTAACTTGTTCAACCTGAACTCATCGTGCACCCACAAATACATCTTGACGCCGTGATTCGTGGTAACTAGTAACTAAGCGTAATGAGTCTAGTTTATAAAGTAGTGAATAAATGTCTTCTTTCTTTCTTTCTTTCAAATGTCTTCTTTCTAGTTTCGCTAGGCTGCGTTTTTGACAGGATTTTATCTTACAATTTCGGACGTACTAAACATTGTTGATGTAGTTTAACGAGGTAAAAATAATTTGCAGTAACGAGATTATCATTTGGATAGGCATTATTCAGTGTCTTGCAACTTTTTTTGGATGAACCCAAAAGTCATAGCGATTAAATATTCATAAACAAGTCGTTGAATTCCGCGTATTTTAGTAACAAACATCCAAACTTTCGCATTTACACTATTAGCAGGATACGTATATAAATAAGTATGAACGGATTTAGCTAACCGAGAAAAGTTATGCATATTTTAATTTAATTCACTGATATAATGTGTTACGCAGACGACACCATTTTGAATATTTGGTAATAACAGAAACTAACTGGTTAATTCAAATAAACAGCTTTTATAAATTTTAACGACATGGTTCATTTATTTCTAGTAGACTTTGAGTTATTAATGAAAATATGTTTTGCAACAACAGATATAGATTTGTTAATTCTATTAAACAAATCCCTATGAGTACTCATATAAATGTTAATCCAAAATAAGCCAAGTTCTGACGTGCAACCAAAAGTAGTGATTTCGGAACAGGTGCCAAGTTTGGCGCCGGATTTGGCCCTAAGGTCAAAAGTAAGTACTTACAATTGAAGTCCAGTAACTCAGCTCGGCACAGCCACGTCTACTATCTTACACATAAATAAACAACATAAATAATACTATAAGTTATATTAACATAAATAATACTATAAGTTACTATACGACATATATAGTATTTAAGACAATATAACTTGTAGTATCATGAACTGCCAGGTTGTACTAGTTTTTTAATTGGTGGTAAATGGTTAAAAAAAATTGACCTAGGGCCAAATCCGGGGTCAAACTTGGCACCTTTTCCGATATCACTACTTTTGGTGGCACATAAGAACTTGGCTTATTTTCCACTTTTACGTTTTGGGTGAAATATCATTACTTATTGTACAGAAATAACGTTTATCAATGCAGAGTAAAAAGTTACCTATTGAAGCTCGTATTTAGGTACGGCAATCGTAACAAGAACGACCTATTATTAAAATTTGGGATTCGAGTTAAACTAAGCGATCTTAATAAATAAGCCAAATTTCAAGCGCTTGTGTTAATATAGATTTTGAATTATTAAAGTTGGCTCTAAATAGGTACACGGCTGCTGCGTCGCCAGTTTTTTTTGCGAACTTGGCTGGACACGCTACCGCGTGTCTGAGCACAATTAAAAATTGAACTAAAACTATATAGTTCAAGTTCTTTATTGCATCATGGTGTTTATAAGATCTTAGTACACACAAAGTTTTAAACATGAACCCTGCTAGGGTATTACAATCTTACAGCTAAGGCAAGTGCCTACAACTAACTAACAATATAACAATATTAATACTACACTTACAATATATCTTTATACATATTCCTTATCCCTTATCTGTAAAGTACTCTTCAGTTGAATAGTAGGACTTTCCTATTAGGTGGGTCTTTAGCAATGTTTTGAGTTCACCCATGTATTTTCGTTTTTCAAGTTGGTCGGTAAATTATTAGTATTATTACCTATAAATTTTTACCCACATTGCAAAAGTCCAGATTGAACCATTTGCAATTTTGAATAAGCCTTTCTAATTTATTACGGGGACGTACTCGTAAGTTAGTTGTTCGAGAATTGAACTTGGCGCCCATTTGATCTCACTTCTTTTGTCGTTGAAGTCATCAACCAAGGTACTAATATATCATATTACTATAGCTTGGCAACTTCGTTGGTGACACTCCCATGGTCCGCGGGCGACGGGGGGCGGACGACAGCGGGGCGGAATGAAGTGTGCGCGCGGCAAAGGCAGGACGGCCCCCGCCGCGCGCACACTTCCTCCCCGCTGTCTTTCGCTATAGGTTATAGCTATAGGTTACCCGCGGCTTCATTCTATGGATCTTCCTATGGGAATAATGTTTGCCCACGGTAAAAAGTAGCTAAGTAACGCCACGCAAAAAAATAATTCATATTATCGCTCCGTCGCGAACAAACAAACAAACACACTTTCCCATTTATAATATTAGTATGGAAGTATGGATATGAATTGAACTTGGCTCTCACTTCACATTTATGTTTTCGATGGGACAGGTATAGATTCCTAATGAATCACCTACCTTTTTTTTATTAATTTCCAGTAAAATTATTGTTGTCAATACAAAACGTTGTTAGAGTAGTTTTTAGAAATTACTAAACCTTTTACTGATTAATGTAACGTTTTGCAGAAATGATTAAACTTTAGCGTATTCCACAAATTCAGTTTGTAATCCGCCTTCCCCCCGCGCGCGCCTCATCCCTAGCGGCGCCGCGCGCCGCCGTGTTGCTCATTTTCGTCTTGAACTACGACGCGCGCGGCACACAACAACAAATCAATGCCGGACGGCGCGGCGCCGGCGCAACCGCAACGCGTACTCAGTGTCTATGTGAAGTGTGCCTACGGAGCCTCTACTACAAAAGTATAGATTACGGTTACGGATGAGCATTTTGAAGTAAGTGTTTTACTTATAAATAATAATAGTGTCTGCTTACTCGATATTCTCGATAAACATGGCGTCCATTTCGTGGAACATCATACTTAATTTAATTGCATTGCGTCATCTCATCGGTGATTACGTACTGTGACATAATTTAATTAAAGTATATATAGGTATCATGCATATTTAGGTGCCTGCTAATGTAATTAGGTTGGGCTTTAAAATAGTTGTCATCGAGTTAATGGCTCATTTCTTTTACATAGAATCTACTCATTAAAAGATGATTCCTCATTAAATTTGTGTAAACCCATAGTTTTTGAGAAAAAAAATATTAAAGTTTCCGTATAAATTTCCATGGACGGCGTCATTACGTGTACTTTACTTTCATTGTACCTATTTTGACGAGATTTTGCCACTCATGTGCGCGTTCCTTTTTACGTGTTGATATTGGTAACGACATGATGATGTTCTTTAGGTAAGTTTTTAAGCAATTACGGTTATTATTTAGTATACATGACCCCGTTACCGACCCTGACTGCCTCTTAATGTACGACCATATTATAATGTACAGCCCAATAATCCGCGTCCAATGTACATGGATTATCGGGCCGTGCATAACTGCATATGCACTCTGAGCGAACTTGGTCCGGGGCAATAATTGGAAGCCATTTTTGTACGAGCTGATAATGCACGGCCCAATAATCGGAGTCCCTGTGGCTTCGTATTATCGGGCTGTACATTATCTGTGCGGACTGATAATCTTCAGCGAGTCGAGGCCCCCTGCTGCGCGGGTTGTCTATTTCTGGTCTAAGGGACACAAGTTAACCCTAAGCTAATCGACTTAAGACAGAGTTCGCTTATGACAACTTGTCATAAGCGTTGTCATTGACAAGCCATTTTTGTCCGCTCTAATGCACGACCCAATAATCCGCGTCCAAAATAGTGGACGTGGATTATTGGGCTGCACATAATTGGGCCGTGCATTATCAACCTGAGCAAACTTGGTCAAACTTTTAATTAGGTGTGAATTCATAACTTACATAGTCCGTACACCAACCGTGTCAGTAAAGGCTACTAAGTTAGCGATGTTCATTATAAAAGCACACGCACGATAAATTAGTACGCCGTAATACCGGTTGCAGTGAAAGCTCTGTCTATTTGTCTGTTTGCCTGATCCATGCATGGGTCGTTAGCGCCTCAAGTGGTGGGACCACAAGCACCATTAATTGGACAATAAGCGTAAGGCGAACTGTTCACGTGTGGGTATTAGTGGCTGGAGCTTTTTTTTTTTTATACAACGACGATGGCAAACAAGCGTACGGCCCGCCTGATGATAAGCGGACACCGCAGCCTATAGACGCATGCAACTCCAAAGAGTAACATGGGCGTTGCCGACCCTTGATATGTTTGAGAATACCGTGTTGACAGCTGAAGGAACAAATTCCCGTAATTTAATAGAACTGAAATAGTTCCCTGTTTGCTTAATTTTGAATGCTGTTGCACGCCTGTTATTGAGATACAGGCATGAGTTCTTTTTTAATATCTAAATGTTGTGCTGTGTATCTTGTTGGTGTGTCAAATAAATAAATAAGTTAAAATTAACGTAATTCAAGGTTCTCACCGGACGATGTACACCAGTGCTGCCGCATTCGATCAAACTTGAATTAGGTCTTCTATTATATAATTCCGTGAATCGCGGCTATTATTATTTCAGACAACCACGTGAACTTATGAATCATTTAGTTTCTACTTGAAATATATTTTTAAATTCTTTTATGTTTGCAATAATTCTGAAAACTTTTTTGTTTCCTAGGAATGATGCTCAATTTGTCGTATTTTTTTATGATGATCTGTTTTTATACAGAAAAGGAAATTATCTTTTTTTTATAAAATCATCATCAAAACATCATAAAAAATACTGATTTAGTCAAATACCGATCGATCACGTATTCTAAAATGTTGTCATTATAAATATATTAACAAACGTAAAAAAAAAAGATATTTTTTCCTTACCCTTTATTTTAATAAGTACTATTATGAAACAACCTTTACAAATAATAGTGTTACTTTTGTGTTATATTTGTGTTACGGTATCACAAAAGTGATTGTGTTATTTTTGTGTTATAAGTGATAATCTCAACGGCCTTACCCATAATACAATATCATTCTTATTGACTAGTACAAAATATAAAAGATATAGAATAAAATACAATTATTATAAAACGATAAATAACTTCTCTGTATCGTCATAGGACATATTTTGTAGGGCTTCTCGTAGCGTTGATTTACATTTCATGTAGTTTAGGGGATATAAAGCTAGCCGAATTCATATCATTATGGGGCTTCTAAACGGGCCATATTTTCCTGCACTTTCTGGTAGAGCTGGGCGTTTTTTCCCATAAGCGTTTTCAAAAACGGTTTCTCGTACAATAACGGAATAACAGTTTGTAGCTAGAAACACAAACTGTTTTTATAAAAACGATCGAACGGTCACACGCAACGGTTGCAATGCAAAACGTGAAAACGTAACTCGAACACTGTAACCTGTTTCATCCGTTTTTTCGTTTCACTTCGTTTGAATTTATAGTTTTAAGATTTTTTTTATTTATATTATTAATTTTGAGTTATATAAATTATAATATGTATATATTAATAACAGTTTGTGGCTAGAAACACAAACTGTTTTTATAAAAACGATCGAACGGTCACACGCAACGGTTGCAATGCAAAACGTGAAAACGTAACTCGAACACTGTAACCTGAGGCGCTACCGCGAAACGAAAACAAACTTCGTTCGTGTATCTCTCTCCCTGTCGCTCGAATATGCAAGTGCGATAGAGACGGAGATACACGAACGAAGTTCGTTTTCGTTTCGCGGTAGCCGGCCACTCATAAGTTTCCGCGGTTGCAACGCCTCGACTCCTTTCACTTCGCGCTACCGTTCGATACGTCCTCCTCCAATTTGGGAAATATTCTTTATTGCTCACCAGACATAGGTACTACTACTATGCATAGTAGATAAAATAGAGGTAAATTAAACATAAACAATGGTAGACAACAGGCGGTCTTATCGCTAAAAAGCGATCTCTTCCAGACAACCTTTGGGTGGCAGGTACTTACCTAACCAACCAAGTAAGTAGTTTTGCCTGTTGAACATTCGGACTACTAAATGATAAAACTAATAAATACCTAAATGGTCACAAAAGTACCTATACATATAAAGTGTGCTAGAAGGAAAATCTATTCGCTAGTAGGTACCAAATCAACCTGGACAATATCTTTTTATAGGGTTTAGGTTCTTTTGATCGTCGATAAGTGAACATCTGAGTATGTCATAAACCTGTATTCAGACGATGCATTACAACCCCCATGAATGAAGATAGCTTTTCGTAGTTTCACTATTCGGCCGTATCCACATCCGTCCGTATCCGATCCTTTTGGAGCCAGCTGACAACTAGACGTGCTTTGAATATGCATGCCTAAACTCTGAAAACAATCGCCTGATGCATTAAAGCCATTCACTGAATCAGTTGTATAGGTTGCTGAGACAGCCAGTCATCTGCCTGGGTCTATACATTGCTAATAATCATTCTTCGAATACCTATTCTCCATTCTGAATCAGGAGCGTGTATTTCTGAAAGTGCCACGCACGGACGGAGACAATAACATGTGAGGGCTAACAAGTCTGTGCGCGGCTCAGGGCACAATGCACATTTATGCACAGCGTCACAAGCAACTGACACTACCTAACTAAAAATGTATAGTAAACAATAGGCAGGTACTTTGTGCTTTGTTGCGTACTGAGGCTCTAGTAGGTATAAGTTTTACCGAAAGAAAACTTTACGATCGCGTTTGCGTTTTACCCTCAATTTGTATGGGATTTGACAGCTAAACGCAAACGCGGTCGTAACGTTTAGTTTCGGTAAAACTTATACTAGAGTTTCAGGTTATTTATTACAACTTCTGTAGGTTTTGCACTATTTATACTGTAAAAGGTGTCGAAGGTAAGTAGCAGAAATTCAGACTGGGAGCTGAGACTTAATCTAATCTATTAAATACGAAGATCTTAAGCGTTTTAAAGGCAATGGACAATTTTAACTGATTGTTCGTGTAGGACGTCAGAGAGAGTTAAACATTCTTTCTAATAAGTGGATAAATGAGGCAAATAATAATGATCAGTAACGATTGTGGCACGTTGTGGTGGTGGCCGGCGACGGCGCCCGTTCACCCGCGACCTCGGCGGCGCCGTACGATTATTGAGTGGGAAAAGTGAAAAGCACTAGTTCGTGAAAATCAACTTTCCGCACGCTAAACAGCTACGTAAAAGTAGAACTTTTTGAGCAAATGTATTAAAAATTGCATCTAATATGTGCACGGTAAACAAACAAATGAATGATTTGAAAGACAACTGAGATGTCGCCAAACTTGTCACCTAAAACAAGCCCTAATAGTACAGTCAAGTGGAAAATTATGGGTGCATACAATTTACTGATAAATATGTCCCATCGCTCTTACTTATGTCATCGAATTAAGGTTTCGGTACATATTATTGAGAGGATTAAATCGATACATATTTTTGCACTCGACTGTAAATATGTGCCTAAAACCTCGAACGCGCACGAATTTACAAATATACTCACACTTGACAGCGTCATAAGGCTTGTATTTTTTTATTCGAACAATGCTTCAGGGCGCAGCCCTGCCGGCGCGCGCGCAATGGGACAAGGGCGGCTTGTCGTTTGCAATTTAAATATGCAAATTGCAATTGAACGGGGAGAGGAAAATAGCAAAACAATACAAGTTGAATACTTATGTCGACTGCCTGTATCCAACGGCTTTTTATCTGACTGCGCGACGCAAAGAAGGGTCAAAGATAATAATAATAATAATATACTTTTTATACTCGTCGACCTTGACACCGCAGCCTATAGACGCATGCAACTCCAAAGGAGTAACATGGCCGTTGCCGACGAAGGGATCTTGATATCGAATTGAGAGCTGAAGGAACAAATTCCCTCGCTCTCAACACAACGCATCCTCGGGAGCTCTGGTAACCTTGCTCCTATCTTTTTCATACATTAATATTAGCTAAGTAGGTAATAGAGCGCTTCTACTACAATCAAGATAATAAAGTGAAACGACAGCGTGAACTATCCATACAACGGTTTTTGGACTACATTACTTAAATAAATTACAACATTTTAATCTTAAGGTCTCTTTACCCAGAGACAAACACAGAACGTCTGTCGCGTAGCCATATTTTTTATAGGGTAGTTGTGTAAAATAATATTTTTTGAATATGTTATTATGTATTCCATTTCATTGTGTAAATCAATGATAATAAAGATTCAATAATAAATACGTGTTGTTTCCCTTACACAATGTAATACCCATAACACACTACAAGTTACAACGCTATACGACCAGTCAGTCAGTTTTGTAATGTGTACAAAAATGTCAAGACATTTGCGAAGTACGCAACGGTAGAGGAGTGCCCTTGATTGCGTCCACGATCCATAAAAAAATCCACAAAGAATAAATATCAATGGCAAAACACATGTTATTTTGTTATACGTACGTTAATGGAAATACAAAGAAGAAATGTATCCTTATTTATTACCAACTATACTAGGGATTCGCGCGCACGATCCTGGGAACAGAAGCATCAATAGTACATTATTGCCGTGGCCGGGAAGGAGGCAATTGCAGGCTGAGTATTTGCTTCTCGTACTGTTAAATGTTACTGAAGTACTTTGGTAAACAATTATACCTAAGTACTTTGGTGAGAAATGTTACTAAAGTACTTTGTTAAAAAATGTCCTTCCCAGGTCCCATGGTCATCAGATCAGGATCTGATGATGGCATCCTGACCCCGTATCGTGGTCGGCCTTATCACACGATAAGTGACAAGATAGAGCGTCCGTCACTGGCTGACACCGTTCGATAGAACGAGACGTGGCTCCTATCTTGAGCGAGCTCTTCAATTTTTAATACGAAGCCGGCAAGTCCTTTTCACAGCTAGGCATGTATAGTGCTTTTCTCAAACATATGCAATGAAATAAAAAATATCACCACTCAAAAAACATAAATATCATCCACAAATATAAAATCCAGCTACACGATAAAAGACTTTTAATTTTCCCTCCAATCCCTCCATAATGTTTTTTTTACGGAAGTCGCATTATACACAAACTGATAATGAGAATCTTAATTTCTATAATAAATAAAATAAATGCAGAGGATTTTAAATATTGTCTATGGTCTCTGGTGACTTACGAATAGACAATATTTTAAATTTATTCATCAACACATTGAATCATACAGATTTGTATTCTTAATATCAGTTCGTGTGTAATAGGCATTAACGCGGATATTTTTGTTCCGATAACCATTCAGCCACTAGAAAAATAATAAAAAATACAATTCAGCTGTTTAGCATGTTCATGAACACAGACGCCATATTAAGATTGAAAAAGAAATTACTTCCCGGCCTAGGCCTTCAATTTTGTATGAAATTCCTTTACAGTTCTCTCGAAATGTTCCGCCCGAAATGTGATACTTCGAAGCCTGTTATGACGCACGTAACGGCGACATTTCATTGCATGTTTGAGAAAACTATATTATTATTTAATGCTTACAAAATTTCACGAGTATGGGTTGAGTAATGCAACTTCTAGAGGATTAAAGCCGGACAGACGAAATAATTATTGCCCAAGCTAAAAAGGAGAACTTCGTTCGCGTCGCTCGCTTGTTCAATTATTGCAGTACACAGGGTCTAACAATTATTGCAGTACACAGCGTCTAACAATAGGGGCGTAGACACTAAATAAAATAAAATAAAATATGACATATTTTCTCAAAAAGGATAAAAAATCAACGCAAAAGGTTAAATAATCACGAAGTTATAAGCGTCCAAAGTTTTAACAAGGGGTATGTTCTGTCCCTCTTTCGCAAAACGCAATGTCATATGAAACGGAAGAATGTGACGTCACAGATGACGGCAACAACAAAAACTCGCGACAAACGGTTGGGGTGGATGGACATTAACACGACTTTTCAATAAATAAACGCGTAAACATTAATAAACACAGAAAAAGTGTTACGTGAAAAAATATATTAGTGTTAATATTTAACTTCTAGACTTGGATCTACGGGTCAAAGGTAAGACCACAAATCTATATTTTTTTATCCGTAATGAACACATATTGTTTACTTTTTATTTATTTATTAGTACATTGATTCCAAATAAAGCCGCTTGGCAAGTATTTTTGTTTGTAGTCAGGAATTTTTGAATTTGTATCATAGTATTTTAATTTTTGAAGTGAAAACTTCTTTAGCGGCGCTGAGCACTTTTTGGGATTGGGAAAAATTGTTAAATACGCGACAGAGTTTTGTGACGTCAGATGTGAAGGAGTTCACTTTATGCTGCTAGCCGATTCGGTCTAGACGACGGGCGGGTGGGCCTACAACTAATTAATATAACGACCCCTGTGCGAGCGCGACTGACAGCCATTCGTACGATAAGCCTTCCGATTTAATATTTATGGAAGTATTTGCTGAGTCGCGTGTTACCTAGAATAATAAGCTTTGCGACACAAAGGGTTCGGTGGTGAATCGTTAGTTATAATTTTGTTGTATGGCAAAATAACAGTTGAGTTGTCCTAACGCTCGTTTGAAAAGTTACACAATTACCCCTTAGGACACTTTAACCCATTGCAATTTTATTCTAGCTTCGCCAAGAGGTAAGCGAACCTTTATTTTTTACTTGACTTTTCAGACACCGTCGTCACCACAAAAGAAAGCATGTGACACATTACTTTATATAGGTTAATTTGTAGCTTAACTCTCGTTTTTAGTGCATGGTTGTTAATAATTGTGATAAATGTAGTAGCCTTTATATTTTTTGACTGTATAATTTAGTAAAACATAATTCAAAAATGAAATCCTTTAGAAATAAATCGACGATAAACATGCGAACTGAGGGTTTCTTTATTATCAATGTTGGTAAGAACAAACTATTACTTTTCTTCCTAGCCATGAATCAGGATGTTCACTTAGTTAATGGTCATGTGTGACGTAAAAATAATTAATTAATATAGAACCGAGTAGGTATGTAAGCAGAACAACTAATTGTTCAATTTTTTTATGAATGCTGTACGTCAAAGATTACTAGTTTATTTTCTAAACTGCTTATGCACGCAAAAACTACATGGCAATAGAAACATTTGTCATTACCATGTGCTATAGTCATTACCAAGCATGCAAAATGTCATTAAACAATTGAAATACCTAACGTGATGTCTCAACGTCTTGCTTTCCTCTAACCTACGCTTTCCTAATATTAGTCAAACCAATCAAGCAGTAACAAATCACGGACACAAACAAAATTGATATCAAATTCAACTAAGTAAACCATTGTGTGTTTTTTTCGCGCCACAGGCCTCTTCATCCGGAAAAACTATCTAAGGTCAAAATATATTAACTTTAACTTTGATACCGTTTTCACTTTTCAGCCACCGTGGTCAGGAATAAATGTTATGAATCCAACGGTCAATATATGTATAAAAGGAGTTCTTAAATTGTGACATGTAGTCTACTTTGTTGCCGTCCCTCATTGTGGCGACACTTACGTCGCCTCTGTAGGTATATACTGATGCTTAGTTATGTATTCTTAAACTATTTACTTACTACGGTGTTAAGAACCTTCCATTTTGGTTTTATTAATATTGTGTTTTTTTTGCGCGGACAACGGGGAATTCACATCACTAATTCGCCCTTGTGACGTCACAGTAGGTAGAAAAAAAGTGACAGGGTTGGTTTTCATACAAATTGGGTGTTTAAGTTATCTAGTCTATATCTGTGGTCTAAACGGCTTGATGGATTTTGGCATATGAGGTGTCGATCTCTTTGGGGGAGGCCTATGTCCAGCAGTGGACGTCTTTCGGCTGATATGATGATGATGATGATGATGAAGTAGTTTTAATCCTGGGGAAGGACATAGCATAGTTTTTATCCCGGAAATCATCACCTAAAGGGGTTCAATGGGGGGTGAAATTTGTTTGGGAGCTAACCAACTAAAATTGCATGCATTAATCACGTACCTCGCGCATGATGTGTCTTTCGAATAAATAATCATAATAACGACCACTTGTAGAGCTACATGCACTAAAAATATTCTAAAGATGTTGTCCATTATCGGAAATAAGATCATTTTTATTAAATTGGAATACAAGTTACTATTTCTTCGGAACATTAGTAACACTAAAGTGGTTTTAGAACATAAACAAGAAAAATGTAATCTACATACCTTGCTCAAGTAAAGACATTGCGGTTTTTGAGTTGTACATACATACATACACCGCAATGTCTTTTCTTATAACATACATACATTAAGGCGATGCCTTGATTTGAGTCGAACACGCCCCCTAGACAGAGACACGCTGATGCCTTCCGCGCACGAGGAAAAGAGATGTAACACTCTTCGGGAATAATATATCTGCACACTCTACCATTGACAATGTCATTTCATGTATTAATTCGAAAACGGCATAGATATGCGATATAGCCTTTACATTTATGAAATGTCGGTCTTTGTTAAACAGAACTCTCATTTATATCATAGCTTCAACAGCACACGTCTCACGTCGTCTTCATCATGTAGTAAATTATTCTAAAACCATAGTATGCCAAACAAAGTAGTAGGCCAAAGTATTATTATGCGACAGTATTATTATTCCAATAGAAATTATGCCAAATCAATTATGCGAAACTATATTAGTCTAAAAAAAAATATGCCAATGAAGGGGATCCCCATGCATAAATATCAATACCAATATTAGGCCAGACATGTTTTATGCCATATAATAATAGGCGTAATAAGTTTTAGCCATTAGATTTTTAATTATGGACGATTATGCAAAAAAAAATATTATGCTAAAAGTAAAGTATGTATTCAAGGTTATGCCAAAAATGTTCGGCCAAAAGTTTTTATAGGAACTGAAAATGGAGCAAGGTATCCTTTATGCATAATTTACTTTAAAAACAAAGTTTTAACCGACTTCAATTTAGTACTCCGCCAAGCCACGAGAACATTTCCACATTTCTTTTCCAATTTACCACATGAACTGATTTCCGAGATCAAATGCGTTGATTATTAGAGAAAAAAACCAAATGCGACGGGCAGTCGGTAATGGCGACGGGCGGCTGCCCGAATACAGGTCGCTTATTCGTCGTGGACTCCAAATCTAAGGTACCTTTTCTTGTGGACACTGGTAGTGATTTGTGCGTGTTCCCTCGTACCAAATTAAGAGACCGCAGAACGCCGACGAACTAGGGTGTGCGTTGCACACGGGCGCAGCGGTCCTAGGGGGCGCCGAGCGCCGCCCGCTACGGAGCCCCACTCGGCGCGCGCGCTTACTATACTCGCGCGCTACATGGGTTAGACTAGAGACGCCTCTGACTGTTCTCGTGCCGTTGCTCTCGACTGCTCTAAGCAAGTCTATGCCCCGCATAACTCTCAACACAGCGCTTAAATTTACATGTCCTATATAGGAGACCCTATATTGAGGTTTATAACAAGTCATACATTACTGCAAAGGCCGGGAAAATAGGAGTTGCCGGCCAAGTAGGCATAGCCGGC
Organism: Epinotia ramella; assembly: GCA_947578815.1. Taxonomy (NCBI): domain Eukaryota; kingdom Metazoa; phylum Arthropoda; class Insecta; order Lepidoptera; family Tortricidae; genus Epinotia; species Epinotia ramella. The sequence goes on from OX388222.1 coordinate 17,874,674, forward strand.
CGAACGACAGTAACGAGGCGATTCACCCACTGCACCGCGCCCCGTCGCCTAGCGCGGGGCCGCAGTTTTTACCATTGTACGAGCATGCAAGAATCTCAATTTATACATAGAAAACACGCCTAGTACAGTAGACGGGAAACAACTTGCGCAAATGACCCTGGACATCAGTCGTCTCACACAGCCTCTTGGCTGTGGAGGTAGCCATTTCAGGGCGTTGGCCCTCTGGTGGCAGATATCTACTCAGCCCGTAATAACGGGCCGGTCTTTGGGGGCCTTTTTTGGGCGGATTCGTTGGCCAGTCTTGGCTTTGTGGTCCGTTGGCCGTTCGGCGGCTTTGGGCTCACGTTGGCCGGTCTTGGCATTGTGGTCACCTGGGCGTGTGTCAGGGGGCATCGGACTTAGGAGCGAGCTCTCTCTGTAGAAGGCGCGAGCGTCGATCCGGGGGGCGCGCGTGGAGTGGCGCGATGCCTTGGAGTAGCGGGAAGCTGGAGTTGTCGGCACGGTCGAACATGACGCGAGCGAGGCGGCAAATGACCCTGGCTGCGCAGAAGCGAATTTTAGGTGTCCGCGGGAGGGGGCGGTGAGGTGCGACAGTGGGGGTAGCGTGTCGAGGGCCTGATTGATAGATCGGTTGACGTTTGCGTCCCGCACCCCGCCCACGTCCCTCGACAGCCATACTACACTTTCGGCCAAGTGATTTTAATTTACATACCACATCAGTGGCAAACAAGCGTACCGCCCATCTGATGGTAAGCGGTTAGTTTGCCATTCACCCGATTAGAGTTCCTACCTATCTACAAAAGATGGCGGCTAGTGGTCACTGCGGTCCCTCGGCTGGATGATTAAAATTAATAACTACCAAAAAAAAGAAATATCAATACATAAAAAAAAAACAAAAAAAAACCTTTTTTTTAGTTCTTTGAGGATTTTCGGGCCCAATACTGTGAATCAATGTGTAACCACACGTTAACAATTGAAAAGAAGAAATGGAAAACCTTTCAGCGAAGAAAGCACCCGAGATCACGGGCAGGGATATAATCTGTAATTACTTTTTATAGGAGGATGTGCGTATGGCAAAGACCCTTCGGTATACAGCCACGTTTTGAAAACACTTAAAAACATTTTACATAGACACTAAATAACTAGAACAACATAACGGCAACGTCGCACGTCGCGCTACGGCCCACGTGGTGGCATGTTGGCATTGGCACAGAGCGGCAACGGCGCAGCCGTAGATGAAGTATAGTTTCAAGTCACTGTAGAATCGCGTCACTTAGCAAATAACCGCACAACACTGATTAACCACAATAACGAAATGAGAGACGTATAAAGCGGTTCATATGACACATTTTTTTAACATCATTAATTTATTTAAAGTATGGCAATTAAAATTAAAATACACTATTCTTAAAATCTACAATATAATAATAAATAATAAAGGATTTAAAGAAGATAATGAATTGTGTAGAACATGAACAGATATCTCATTAATATGGAATTGTGTTTGTTGTTCGGCCTTTGTGGTTTTAGATGAAGTATACATACCTACGTGTCAGTCAGTAAATAAATGTCAATGTATTGTCTATAAAAACATTGAATGAAAACACATTTAAATCATATTTAAATAAAATCAGGAATAGTTTTAGACACAGTATCTGTTTATAAAAATAATATCTAGGTATTATGTGTGCAGTAAATAATTTGAGGTTGAGTAATATGCAGTGTAGATCGGCTGTACGTGGATTTGTTAAATCTGGTCCAGGAGATTTAATCTAAAGTTTTGAAGCTAAATCTCGTCCTTGTCTCGTGTTTTTTTGTTAAAAAGGTTGTGCTTTATAAAGTTCTTGTTACATAATTTGTTATTTGTTAAGTTGAATAAATACTTATATGAATGTTGCATGTTTCACTTTTCAGATCCATTTCATAGTTGGGTGATTATTTTGAAACCTACAATGTGACTGGCAAAGTATGAAGGGAAGCGTACTTAGGTATAGGTAACTAAAATGTGATTTATATCATGTTTTAGAAACGTTTTCTTCCTAACTTTGATAGTCGCATTGTAGGCTTCAAAGTCAAAACAGAGAATACAACTTTTGTATACGTGTGTGCGTGGCGCGTGAATATGTATGTGTGCGTTAGTGTGTATGTGAAGCGTGCACGCTGCACGCATGCGTGCGTCAGAGTAGTTCAATCCACTCGCTGCTAGGCGGCTGTGGGACCAGTAATTTCTTGGTGTTGCCACTCTTTACATAAATATACTTATTATACTCTTTGTGTCAGACGTAGGTACCTAATATGTCAGATGTTACGATAAATCTATCACAAATACACACACATACACCTATGCAGCGTAAAAGTCAATGTGGCCTGCGTAATAAAAAACTACTCCTCATACTAAAGAAACTAATTGAAACTTTTTACATTAAGAAAGGGCTCGAAGAAGAAAAATGTGGAAAATTACGTTGTAATGGTATGTTTTTTGAACTTTTATATTGTTGCGTAAAGTAAAGACGACTTTATCCAAATATTCTCAAATTTGGCATGTGGGTCACCGTAACTCAATCAAACTTTTTTATACGTTTAATATGGTTTGTTGGAGTTTAGACGCCGACAAAAATCTGGAGAATGACCTTCTAAATGCGTGGAAATTGGTGAAGTTCTGCATCGCGCTATTGAAGTTTTTAATGTATGTTGTATAAATACAATTTCCTTCAAGCTCTACTTATTATGTCAAAATTACAAAGTCAAAAGAAAATCATGCAAAAAGGCAAATGTTAAATAAAATAAAAAATCGTGCTGAAAATTACTAATTTCACGCAGTAAGTAATCCTTGCTTAGAACAGGTACCTACTATTTATTTATCCCTGATCACCGTGGGATCGGCATTTAACCCAAACTGCCACATAATTATTTGCTATCATTACCACATTGCTGCATGTATTTAGACCTCTCAGACATCGATTTTGAACATGACCGGATTTATTCTCAACTAGCGATCCGCTCCGGCTTCGCACGGATACTATATTATACATATAAACCTTCTTCTTGAATCACTAAAAAAAACGGAATCAAAATCCGTTGCGTAGTTTTAAAGATCTAAGCATACATAGGGACAACATCAAGATTTGTGTAAGAAATATTTTCTGACCCCTATTTAAGACAAATTTTGTCATATGTCAGAAACTGTTCATGTTAAAACTTTTTGTTGCTGTGTTTTAATATTCTTGCTATGTTTTTTAAGTATTTTTTATGACGATATATTCGGAGATGGCGGGACGACCTGGACGAATTTTGTAGCGATTGGCCAGAGATTGCTCAAATCCGGGAAGAGTGGAAGTCGAGAGGGGAGGCCTTTGCCCAGCAGTGGGACACTCTATAGGCTTCGAAAAAAAAAAAAAAAAAAAAGTCGTAGAAAAAGTATTGTATGCAACGGTGTATAACTTGGTCTTAAAAAATGCGTTGATTATTAGAAAAAAAAACCCAATCGCTGTATGTGGCCCGATAATATTTGAGGACTTCCGTCGATTCCACAAGCCTCACACCTTTGGCACTTCATTAGTTGCTATTTCAACTGAATCTTATCAGAATCTGTGACGTACTTTTAATTGTACTTTTAAGTACATAATTGAAGAATACGGGTGTAGACTCGTAAATTATATACTCCAAAAGAAAGAAGGCAAAAAAATATGCCTAGTGACGAAAATCCCATTCAGATATCTCAAAGAATTACGAAGCTACAACCCTTTTAATATTGCTTGCTAGAGGGGTCACGTAGGTCTTCGAGAAAACCGAGGGCACTCGGTTGTTCACCATGTTGGGCTGGAGGTTAGAAGTCCGTTAGTTATGTCCATACAAGTGCTATTAGAATAGACCATGCGTGTGGCGATAGGTACTAGGTACGAAATTCAGACCTCGGTATATATTTCGTCCTTATCGCTCGAATCAACGGCTTCGTGCAAAATTTCATCCAACTCGGTTGAGCCGTTTAAGCTTGATTGTGTAACAAACATCCAAACTTTCGCATTTATGATACATATAATAGTAGGATTAGTAAGATAATATTGCATTGTCACAATTAACCTGAATAGAATGGTCTGAAGCACAGAACCAATAGGAAAATAAACCAAGATCAAGTATTTTTTTAAACGTTTTTTATCCGTGACTTTTGCTTTAGCCCGGTAATAATAATAAATCATAATAAAAATAAATAAATGATAGGGGGCAATCTTACACAAATCAACCTAGTCCCATAGGAAGCTCATTAAGGCTTGTGTTATTTTAGTGAGCAGGGTATGCCAGCTATCAGTGTCGACATCCTGCCTCAACAACGGTCAACTGTTCTGTGTCACGAATTAATTAAGTAGTGCGGTGCATTAATAGTTTTGATGTTATGTAACAGCTCTGATAAAAGTATTTGTAATTCTGTTGTTAGGGAAAATCTGGGTACCTGGATAAGAGTTTTCAAGCAGACTGAGGCTAAGTATTTGAAACTTTCGTTCCTAAAAGAAGTTTTCAAATAAAATTGCGAAGTATTAACACATCTGCCTTTATTGAAATAAGTATAGATAAATTATAGTTACATAACTATGCACTAGATACAATATTTAATCAACAATAGGTATTTCATTAGACAAGTGTTTATGCTCCGAGCCTCCTGTTGAGCTGGCTACCTATAAGTACTAGGTAACTATTTTTTTTACTTCACACCTAACACAAAATTACCACCCGCCGTTTATGTCGGAGAAAGAAAGCATTCATCCTTCCCGCACTTTCATAGTTAGGTACTTGCTAATAGTAAGGGAAGAGACCAATTCTTTATGTTCGACAAAAAAGCAAAGGAGACGTAACATTTTACTTACGTGGTTCGTTTTTAGGGGTTAAGTTGAAAGTTCCTTTGTAATATGGCATGTTTGTCTATGCACTTGTTATGCGTCTTTTCATTATTCCCTCTATTGTTCTGCGGAATTAGATTCCGCGGTAGATACGCGTTTTTGTCAGCCATATAAGAGTAGAACATAAAAGCGTTTCTTTACCCTGAGAAGTGAATAAATTTATGATTACATAGTATGTTCAAATAGGCCACAAGGGCACTTTTACATGTCAAACGGTAATTTACAATAAAATAGTAATCTTACACAATAATAATTTAAAATTATATATAAAAGGTTTACAAAATAAACGGCTCTAAAGAAGAAAATCACTCGAAAGTCTAGTAAGTACGTTTGTCTTTCCAGGTTTTGGTTCTCACCCGTTCGTACAGAAACTCCTGTATAATGCTATTATTAGGAGCCACTTTGACTATGGGTCTTTTTTGCTAGAGCCCTGCAGCAAGCTGGCCTTATCATTTCTTGATAAGATTCAATCAAAGTGTTTGCGCATAATTTGTGGAGCAATGAAGTCCTCCCCCATCAATGCTCTTCAAGTGGAGTGCCTGGATCCGCCTCTTAGGTTAAGGAGACAGTTTCTGGCTGATCGCTTCCTCTTCAGGGCTGCCCAATCTTCTGATCACCCATTGATGTATCGGTTAAATTGCTTGGCCAATATTATCCCTTCCGCTAAATATTGGTCCCATAAGGATCTTCCCTGTCTCATCAAAAGTTTCCAGAAGCTTTCTGATGGTCCTCCTCTTCTGACTTCCCCAGCTAATCCTATTTTTCTATTTGAATATGACTCTCTTATTTTCCAGCCTAACATTATTTTATCCTTGGATTTGCAAAAATCTTCTCCTGGCGCTAATAATACTTTCTTAAGGATTGTATCCGAAAAATGGGATGGATGGCTCCTTGTATTTACAGATGCTTCAAAGCTGTCTAATGAAGGATGTGTGGGTTCCGCTGTGTGGATCCCACAATACAAGATAGTTTTAAGTTTTAAAAGTCCTCCCATAACAACAGTATTTACAGGAGAAGCAATTGCCCTCTTTGAAGCAGTTTCCTTTATTGAATCTCACAAAATTCCAAAAGCTGCAATATTTTCGGACTCCCGTAGTTGTCTTCAGGATATAGCTAAGTTTCCTTTCCAAAAATTTTAAGTCATTATAATAATCGACTTTAAAATAATTCTACCAAATGAAATAGTTGTCAAAGTGAATCATCGGCGAAAAGTTGGTTGGCAAGTGAAATTCAGACAAAAAAAGTTCGGAGAAAAGGCAGAACACCAGTTACAGGTCATAGGTACAGGCGATAATATTAATCATAATTGTTTCTTTGACGGGTAGGGTCATAGGTTCGAGTCCCGTTCTATCTCATGAGAGTCGAGATAACATGACACTATCGCTTGTATGGCGTACTGTGCTGTTATTGGTCTATATAAATATGTATATCGTCTTGTACCTACCCGTAGTACAAGTTTTGCTTACTTTGGGACTAGTGATTTGGTGTAAGATTGTTCGACAATATTTATTTTATTTTATTTACCCACCATCCACCTCACCCGTACCGTCTCGCTTAACGAAAGTAGACCTCTGCCCCACTATTCTAACTTATTTTAACCTCACCTCACCGTTTACCCACAAAGTAACTAAAGATAATAAGTAGGTACCTGACAATCTACCTGGGTTCTTCAATTTTAACCTAGATCTATTTTAAACCAACATTTCAACATTTAATATATTTCCTCACACAAGGCATAGTAAAACGTTGTATGATACACGCGCGTAAAGATGATTTCCGACTCGTGTCGAATTATACATTCGCTCGCTTCACTCGCTCATGTATAAAAATGACACTCGTCGGAAATCACCTACTTTCCACACTTGTAGCATAAATAACTATTACAGTACATATGGTGCTACTTTCCCGCGCTAGTGCGGAAAAGAGCACTTTTCGTGCATATGTCGAAACTTTAAAGAGCCATATGTACAGTAAAACGTTGGGTAATAATTCGGTGAATTACGATAAACGCAGCCGCGACTGTCATCGTGTCCGACGCCATTTTGAATAACGCACAATGACGGCTCGCCGCGAGCGCGCTGCCTCGCCCGCGCATGTTTATGTGCACCACCATTGGCTCGCGACCGAGGTCGAAGTCAGAGGCATAAATCGGAAGTTCCTACTTTTCGGAAGCGCAACCGAAGCTCTGTGACACAAGCTAGATGCGCCTGTATCAACCATGCATAATATTGGTCGCTGCAGTAAGTAGTAGGTAATTGCGCGTATTTTGCCTGGAGTATCCCCTCAGGGTAGAGCGGAGGGAGCGGCAGCTCTATGACTAGTAGGTCTGTGAGCTGTAGATGTAGTGTAGGTACCTAGAATTCGCAACAATCGTTAAAAAAAAAAAAAAAAAACCAAAAAGTGCTTGACTTAAATATTTTAAGTATATAATTAAGGAACCTGCTCACAAAATTTCACGAGAATCGGTTGAGAAATGCAACCTGCAGGGAACAGCCGGACAGCGGGACAGACACCGGACGCCGGACATAAAAACGATTATCGGCCCAAGCTGAAGCATAGTACTTCGTTCGCTTGGCGCGGCCTGACCGCGGTGATCCATAGTAAACCGGTCATTAGAATAGAATAGAATAGAATAGAATAGAAAAACTTTATTCAACATCACATGACAATTCAAGTTACATGGGAACCTTAAAAGTAGACTTAACATATAAAGCATTAGCTGTCAAATTTAATCCCACTAAAAAAAAACATTTTAAATAGAGTTTCATTTGTTTTGTTTCGTTGAATTTAAAAAACAAAACAATGTCTACTCTATTGATTAAAATTCCATTTTCTAATGTTGTGAGCGTCTAGAGAATAAAATAAAAACATTGGCTGAACATGAAACATCGATAAATACTTAATCAAAATACTTTACAAAATAAAACCACTCACTCATTGTCCAGGAACATACTCCCACTATCCACGACTGGCTTCACTTCACACCGTTTCAAACATTGGACACCCGTTTCTGCTTCCTTCAAAATATTACTTCTAAACTCCGTATAGAGACCCAATCCCCCGGCAAATTATTTTTTATATTAGTTTGACGCTCCCACTACTTCGCTTTCTAATTAGCATGCAAAATTGACTTAGGCATAAAAACTTATTAAAGCGGTCTTTATTTTAAAAGAAATAGCTACAATCTTTTTATCGACGTTTGGCCGGCTAGAACGAGCTTGGTTTCATATGCCTGCGGCCCGTTTCATAAAGCTACAAATTACAAGTGGAAGTCTCTTCTGATGACTACTAGTTTTTCTGTGACCTTGCTAGGCAGTCCGCGTCCTCAGTCGAATCACGCGGCGGCCTGTATGAAGTCCTGCTGATATCGGCCCGTGTAGCATCTCTTTATGACAAGTTACCATGGTACCTAACAAACATTTTGACTGTCCAAGTTCGTCTTGAACGGGGCCGTTTTCCCGTAGAGGGTGCCAGGCCCGTAGCGACGTAGGGCGGCGGCGAGAGGGACACTCCTCAGAGTCGGGTTAGCATTTAGTCAGTCAAAGGCAGGGGGGAATGCAAGCTTTTAAGGGGGAACATTTCGGGTCGCTCTCGATACAAACGGGTCGTGGTCATGTTTATGGTGTACTCGATGGGTCTCCATCGCGGTGTTGTGCCTTTTGCCAATGGTCGCAGCGTTTGCTATGACGCGCCGAGTCATACGAGGCTGGCAATCCCTTTTCACGCCGAGGTATACCTATAGTATGTTTTCCTCAAATAATAAATATATTAAAAATATATATCATCAATTTCAAAAAAACTTTAACATTATTTTTATGGCTAAACGCCATGATGTCGATTAATTTAAACTACTAAATAAAATAATCAATAATGTCTTATTTTCTCGAAAAAGGATTAAAAATGTAGTCAAATGGAGAAAAAAACAACGCAAAAGGTTAATCACGAAGTTACAAGTGTCCAAAGTTTTAAGAAAGGGTATGTTCCGTCCCTTCTTCGCAAAACGCAACTTCATATTGAAACGATGACGCTGGAAGAATGTGACGTCACAGGAGACGGCAACGTGCCGCGCCGCATCGCGGTCGGCGCCGCCGTCGACGGGCCGCCCGGCAGCATCCTGTAATGTGACGTCACAGACCGTTTGCGTTTTCTCTCTCTAACAAGCAATATTAAAACGGTTGTACTCTGCCGACCAATGCCATATCTTATCTTTTTTTAGTAATTCGTATAACGGGGCTAATTTCGCACTCATGTTCCGTACAAATTTCCCATAAAAATTAAGTATCCCTAAAAACGAACGCAGGTCTGTGGTGTTAGTGGGTCTCGATATGTTTAATATAAGTTTTTATGACTAAAATTTGTATATAAAAAACTTTAATGTGTAGAAATACAACAAATATAAAGATAAAACAAAAACCACCTCCCTTTAGCTGGGATTCGATCTTCGGTCGTTCTTGGCCGCTGAGCTTATAGCACATGTCCTGAAACGCTATTTTGAAATAGCGATAGAAAATTGAAAAACGAGTGGTATTGACCACTCGTATTCAATTCTATTGGTAGAAAGTAAGTGCCTGCCATTTTGACACTACAAACATATTTACTTTTATTTGATTTTCGAGCGCTCGACTCTTTCACTCGAAAACTGACAAAAATCAACAACCCAATCTCACCCTATGAATGTCTATTGCAAAAAAAATACAGCGAACTCACTCACTCACTTAGGCAGTGGTCCTTCTGTACCTTTAGATAGTCGAGTTCTCCAATATCTGTACAGACAACCTTTCAAACATATATATACATAGCCTGTATTGTTACTGACGTAAGACAAACGCGTCCTGGCACAGCTTGCGAATATAAAATCTGTCCTTAATGCGTCTGTGGATTTTACACAAAACATATGTTAACACTATATACTTACGTTTACATTATATTTAACCAATTAATTGTGATCTTTTAACTAGATCAATCGAGAACTCATTGTTATGGAAGGCGCGGCGTGGGTAGGCCCCCCGGTGGACTGATGTCCTGGTAAAGTTTGCGGGAGTCCGCTGGATGCGGGTGGCGCAGGACCGCTCACTTTGGGGGAGGCCTATGTCCAGCAGTGGACGTCTTTCGGCTTATATGATGGTGATGACCTTTGTAGTATTTTACCATTAAAATAGTTGCCGGCACAAATGTACAACCAACATGGCGTCATTTACGCAGGTTCACTAGCACGCATGCTCAGATAGTATGCTCGGGGACTTGCGCCGTGCTATGGATACACGCACCCTGCCCGCCCCCTATAGGATAAATATTTGGGGCCAGTTTCGGAGTGACGTCTTCATACGTAGAATAAATGTAAATGTGATCGTACAAACGACAAGACTGTTAACTGACCATCCTGTGTTTATATAGAACCTTATTACAATGCACTTAAGGTGCACCGATGGTCAGTTATGTGTGTTGTAGATAGTACGTAATATGTATTCTTATTGAACATAACTTATAATTACCGACGGTATGAAACAAGATTGTTTATTAGTAAGGCTGGAAATTTTTCCAGCCTTACTAATACATGAACTGAGTCAAAGATTTATCCACTTGATAGGGAAAATTTCGGATCCCTTGCATAGATTCACTTAGATTAATGAAATTAATTGAACCGTGTCGCAACACGTTCAAATGGCCAATCTGTGACAAAACGGAATGTTGTCCGTTGTACGACAAACAAAAATACTTGCCAATATTTCTTCTTCAACCGGTTTCCATTGAATTTAGACAGGAGATTATAACATTTATAACCCAACAGAAGATCGTGCCACCCGCATCCAGCGGACTCCCGCGACCTTTATTTACCAGGTCATCACCTTGTGTTCAATAATATATATACATTGCGCGATGCTGCGATAACACCCACGCTTCACTGACTCTTACGGCACAGCCAAAGAGGCTATAATCGCGTGCAATTTATCTCCTATCATAAATAGCTGTATCAGTATACTATAGACAAAGATTCTCATGATGATGACTCAACCCTTTGCTTTATGAGAGCTAGTCTTCGTCACACCGTTGCATTGTGATGGATATAAAATTATAGAGCCAACCAATTTTATTCAGATTTAGCGCAATTTGTCACTAGCTTAACGCATTTGTTGCTTGTCTGCCGAAACTGAAGTGTGTAAACGAAATTAGTGAAATAACATTAAGTAGGTACGTAACATAATGACAGCACAGACTGACTCAAAGGTAAACCTAGCTAATATTTGGCATACCTATACTACAGCAACACAAAACCTAATATTCAATCAAACCACTGCAGTATTGCCGAGTTTCGCTAAAATATATTCGCCGACTGTATTTAAAGTAAAGAGAGAATAAGTAAATAATGTTTCCCATGATATGATTTAGATTAGTCCACATTATTAGCGATAGCGCATTGCGCGCGGCCACCGAGCGTGCTGCACCGCAGCTGCCCGCTAGTTAGCATGCATCTCGCTGCAATTTATGCTGTTGCACTCAACTAACTGTACACTTTCTCTTGCAACTAAGTATTTCACGCCAGGAAGTCAGACGCTTGACTCTAATTGCAATAAAATTCCACGCTCACATCTGACAAATAAATGGATCATGCTCATGATTTAGGTTGTAAGTAATTTGTCTTTCCTGTGCACAGAGTAGGTAGGTAGTTCGAGTCTGTGTGAGTTCGAACTAACTTATTCTCCAATTTGTAACATGATATTTCAGGGTGCTGTGTATTTTATCACATAACGACGAAATCAATTGCGGGTAACCGTCGGCATGCCGAGCGCAGCGAGCGAGGGCGAGTTTTAACTGCCACAATCGGTCTGTTTGCGAACGTGTTACTCATTAATTAAGAGCTAACCTTTTAATGGACACGCTATTAAATAGTTAATTGGTGTGAGACCAAATATTTATTGATGAAACCGTTTACATGACATTATTTAACAAACCAATTTCTCACAAAACTTACAATAATAATTAAAAAATATATTTCATAATGTACTGCGTAACACACTAATTATATTGGAATAATTGAGCAACTAGCATCCATCGCCTCACATAATCTCAAGCACTCCACACTATTCTGCTAGGTGGATGATATGAGCGGTACGCAGCTATAAGATAGAGCGAGATGGGGATATGGAAGAAGCAGAACTATCGTCTGACCACCCTTTACTGACGCGATAAATAATTAGCGTTTAAAGGGCCATTCAATATAGCATTCTATAAGTAATTATATAAACGGAAAAAAATATAACACTATCACAATATTATTAAATAAGCTAAAAATAAATAATTAAAACTACTATAATTTTCGGACGATCAAAACGCCACCATTTTGGCGCGCTCATTTGTGACGTCACCGTGCAGTGTGCACTAAGAACAAATTAACAACAAAGTGTTTGATTCACACTTTTAATAAATGTGAGTGATTAAAGCTTATAAGATCAACTTATTGTAATGGAAGAGCACACAAAAGCTTATTATAAATATTGTATTGTCCCTCTATGTGTGAAAATAACATTACAAGTTAAAACTGCAAATATTTTCATACCCATGCCCAAAGGTGCAAATATAAGGATAAAGTGGTGTAAGGCGATGAGGAGAGATAATGTATCGTGCTTGAGTAGTTTATATTGTTGTGAAGATCATTTCGACGTGAGTATTAAATATGTAAGTACTTAAAATCTTTTATTATTCTATTAAAATTTAATATTCCTAATAGATAGGTTTTTATATAATTGAAAATGTAAGAGAAAAAATATTTATTGTGCAATGCATTGGTAATTGTTTTCCATCGTATTTTCACGGAAAAAAATAAGACTGATACAGATGTAGTGCATTGGTAATTGTTTTCCATCGTATTTTCACGGAAAAAAAAAAGACTGATACAGATGTAGTGCATTGGTAATTGTTTTCCATCGTATTTTCACGGAAACGTACCAACGTGTCTTAATACAAACGTAAAATTACGTCACAATAGAAAGCTATTTACTACTTAGTAGTCGGGTCATTTATATAACATTATAAAATGATTTCGTTTGATGTTTTTACGACATTAAAACATCTTTGCTAATAACGAACTCTGACGGACACTATTATCCGGCACTTATATACGCGTATAGTGAACCAGTTAGTAACTACAATATTATATATCCTAATAGCATTTAGTGTTGGCGACAACTGGCCAACAGTAGGTAAACTGGCGGGATATGGTTAGTTAAATCGGCCACACGTTACTTGTATGGGTCCAACGAAGTTAAATATCGCGATATAGTAAATTATTTGCAACTAACGTCTACTTATTTTTTGTATTAACCCTCAAAAAAATGCTAATGACCCAACCTACCTGATGTTTTAATTTGGCAAACGATGGAGCAAACACCCTGTATATCATCCTAATGTGTTTTTCTTTCTGTTTAATTTCGGAATGTCTTCTGTTCAGTCTGGACAAAAAGAAGAAGCTGTTGCTGGGACGACATCTTCATCTGCGACCATAACCGGTGCAACCCGTATCCAAACTTCAGAAATAAGAGTAAACAAAATATCGCGTTACACCCGTGCAACATAATAATATGAATAATTTAGATATTGTGTATAAAGCGCGAGAATTCAAAGATGATGATCGATGCAACGATGGAAGTTTTAACACATAAGCTTCATGAAAACCATGTGTGGGACTCCGCTGTACCTGGCACCAGAAGTGTTGAAGGCCAACGGAAGAGGATACGGGCCTGAAGTAGATGTTTGGAGTTTGGGCGTCATTTTTTTCGTTTGGTAAGTTTAGTCTTCATGCATTCAATATATTGTATGTGCTATCGAAAAACATTGACTTGTATAAGACAAATGACGAAGAAAGTTAATTCTTGTTTGTGTTTCAGTCTTGCCGGCTACCTGCCGTTTTCCCCTGACTACACGGATATATCACTTCAAGACCAGATTGTGACCGGGCATTACCGCTTCTCCCTGTAATTCCGTAATTTTGTTCGGTGTCGGTTATACTTATGCCTTATTAAGTACAATATAAGACAGGTAAAACACCGCCATCAAACAAAATTATCAAGTACTTTGAGTTGATATCGTGTTGAAAATACATAGTTAGTATGAATGAATTAAGTATGAAGAAAATGTATAACCCAGACAAGCCACAATTCTAGTCTGAATCGCGACATACTGCCCAGAAACACTCTTTGGCAGGGATAACCCGGTTAATTTTGCCGTACCGATTAGAGCCACACTTTGAGAGCCTAACTCGTAATAAACGTTATTGCTTGGAAATAATCTAATTTAAGTAAACCTGACTCGTAATTTATATTATCAATAAACTGAATATGAACCTAAATCGGTTTTGCCGGTTAATATCTCGGACCGCAAACCGGGAACGAAATCCATTTACCGGTTAGAGAGCACTCCCTCCGTGTAGGCGGTGAATGACCACTCGGCTCTTGCCGGTAGGAGCAAGATTAACGTGATTTTTTTTTTAGTTGTGTTGGGTGACCATGATTTATTGTGAATGAAACTTTTACACAAAATGTAAAAAAAAACTGTGGGCGTTTAACTTAATTACGATGGTAAAAGATCCATTAACATTAACTGTATGTGTAGGGTTGATCCTACTGACGATTTTTGTATGGTGCGGATTCTTATTCTAGACCGAATTCACTTCTCTTGGCGGCTAGTAAACAATGCGATTGTCTTTCATTGTTAAGTGGTAAACAAAGCGACTGTATTTTATTATTGAGTGTAACCTTCCTTAGGGCCCTCGCCCACGGCGACTTTTTGCAGCGATGCAGTCGCACGTTTTGTAAACGCGCAACAGCATCGCAACCAACGCGCTCTAGTCACATTTGCAACGCGCTACAGAAGCGATGCCAACGCGCTACTAACGCGCTACAGCATCGCGACTGCATCAAACATGTTTACGACATTATCAGTGGTGACGAATCTTGGATATATGCCTACGATCCCGATTCTAAACAGCAGTCGACTGTTTGGGTGTTCCAAGATGAGCCAAAACCGACCAAAGTAATACGCTCACGGAAAACGTCAATTACCGTTAAATATAGGATGTCACCTGAAGTCACGCATAAAAGCCATAAATAGCCATCATGTATACTCCCACCAACGATGTGAAAAAGGAATACCAACCTTAAGTTCAACAAATCAAGTTTCAAGGTTGAATAAAGTAAAAAGTAAAGGGCAAAGTAATTCGTTTGCGCGCAAGGGCGCTAAATAGAGACGTATGCGTGAAACGTGATTACTAGGGAAGGGAAATGTATTACGGTTATTGTTTCCTATACTTCCGATACGGGGTGACCATGATTAGTCAGTAAGGAGAAGGTTTTCTCCGAAAGATTTAAGTAACTCGACTTTGTGGACATATCAAACTGATTTATATACGTAAACTTCTAAAGCGCCTGTGCGGCTTGTCACTTGTATGATCGGAACATAATGCGCGGACAAAGTGATCAAAAAATTGTGAACACAACTTTATTTATATATTCTTCGATAGAACTGAAATGAATTACGCCGACTTGAGAATTTATGAGATTTCTTTTATGGTAAGGAGAATGGTTTCAAGATATAATTCCTTATAAAAAAAAATACTATTGATAAATCTGTTAGAAATTTGTGATGCAATATGTTTTTTTAGTTTTGAATACACTATAGTAGCCACTAGTCACTTGAATATTCTTTTAGGAGATTTATAATTTTTTTAATCGTTTCCTTTTTTGCTGACGTAATCTCTTGACAAAACTATTAGAAAACGATAAGTAAGGTTTGAATAATCAAATGCGATGCATTATAGGAAAAAACAATAACTTGTATAATCTTTGCAAAGTTTTACAAGTGTTCCTTACAAAAAAATTAATTATTCGTAAACCAATATCAAAAACTGTTAGAAATTATTTTTCGCTGTTAGTACTTAAGGTACTCTCGCTGATAACAAAAAAAAATCAAACTTGGGAATTATGTTAGTTTGACGACAAATTACAGTGTTCGCATGACACAAACAAGTTAATACTATAGTATTTTATCTCCACCGCGCCGTGCGTCAATGTATATACATATCATTGGACGATTCCCAGGCAGTGTTCCAAATTCAAATTCAAACTGTTTTCGTAGAAACCGAATCGATCGTCTATTATATCTTTAGCTTGCTTATAGGGCTGGCAGAAATATTATCAAAAAAGTCTTAATTATATGCCCATATATGGTATGGCTATACCCGAAGTGTTGCATCTCTTTTTCTCGTGCGCGGAAGGCATAAGCGTGTCTCTGTCAAAGGGGCGTGGTTTTCGCGAATCAAATTTTCTGTTCAACAAATCGATGATTAAAGTAACTTGCTTTACGCAATCCCACTTTATTATTTAGTATCCGTGTGGTACAGATAGATAGATAGATAGATAGATCGTTTATTGATAAAAATATGAAAAAGATTTACATGTCAGTTTTGATGCCGACTGTACAAGCAAAGTAATTATTATTATATCGAGCCCGTTATGTCCCGCTACAGCGGTCCTCGCTGCTGAGCAAACGCCTCCCCCCGCTTTTTCCAATCATCGCGGTCTTTGGTTAAATTGAATGGTGTTAGAAATCATTTTACTCTTTGGGGGAGGCCTATGTCCAGTGGACGTCTTTCGGCTGATATGATGAACCTTTTTTAACCCCCGACGCAAAGAGAGGGGTGTTATAAGTTTAACGTGTCTGTCTGTGTATCTGTCTGTGGTATCGTAGCTCCCAAACGGATGATCCCATATTTACTTCAAAGTTCATTGTTTTCGAGATATTTGGTATCATTGAACAATTTTAGGCCAAAAAACTGGTTTCTGGCCATAACTTTTGTGTTAATTAGTTTAAAATGAAAACAAACATATTTGGGTTCGTATATGACGTCTCTAAAAACGTGTCTAGCGTTTTTAGCCTGGGGGGGGACTAGAGGAGAAACAAGTTCAAGTTACATAAATATGTAGTTAAAAATTATAGATTTGTCAGAAAAGCCTTTAAACCGTCTTAAGCGATCTGAGCCTGTATGCAAAATACAGTTAATACAGGTTGCTTACAGAGTGTAATGAATGAAGTGCGCCGCGAGCCGGGCAGGTCGTCGCGAATGTGATCGTTAACACACGCGGAAAGAGCTCAAGTTCAATTGTAGAATTAAACAGGACTATGTCGATTTCCTATTTTCGGCACTTGTATCGTAAATAACTCTTTTAACCCCCCCTCCAATTTCCGCCCCAGTCCTAGTTGTCTCAGTTCGGGTTGCACAGGGCGGTTCCAGAACGCTTCGGTAGCTCAAATACCGCGAGCCATCCGGTTGCTTCTCGGACACTGACACTAGGCGTCATTGCTTTAACTATAAGTTAAGCGAGACAAAACGGAAAATAAATAAAAATAAAACCTCTTTTGGTTGTTACCTATGAGCGACTCATATACTTCCACTTGGTGAACATCTGGAAATTAGGTATAAACTTTAAGAAACATATAAATAGGTAAATACCTACAATGGTGAAAAGTACTTCAAAATTGGACCGAAATGTATTTCAGTGGGGTTATCAAGCTTCAGATATTTTGAGGACAGTGAAACGCGGAACAGGAAATCATATTTACATGCGATACTTAAAATAGAGAAAATACGGAGAAAAAATTCCCAGACGTGAGACCCAGCTAGATCGATCTTTCGCCCCCGTAAAACCCTATATTCGAAATCCATTGAAATCGTTAGAGCCGTTTTCGAGAACGTGATTTCAAATATATATACAAATATTGCTCGTTTTATAGTATGGGATATGCATACTAATATTATAAATGCGAAAGTGTATGTGTGTTTGTTTGTTTGTTTGTCCGTCTTTCACGGCAAAACGGAGCGACGAATTGACGTGATTTTTTAAGTGGAGCTAGTTGAAGGGATGGAGAGTGACATAGAATAGTTTTTATCCCCGTAATCATCCCTTAAGGGGGTGAAAGGGGGGGGGGTAAAAGTTTGTATGGAGCTGCGATATAAACGAGTTCCACGCGGACGGAGTCGCGGGCAGAAGCTAGTATAAGATATTCCCAACAACGGGAAGTCCGTACGGTAACGATTTTTAGACTAACAATTATACTAGGGCCTCTGTGAGCTGGAGAACTCGCGAGACTGTGTCTTAAAAATATTTATATAATATTATTGAACCGGCTCACAAAAAAACACTAGAAGCGGTCTATGACACCGATAATATGTCGTCGAAAAACTCTATGCTCTATGGCCGATAAACGCACTGTTTAGTGTACTTTTATGGTTCATACATTTTTCATAAAAGCACTGTTTACCACGATGTCAAATCATCTAACTTTTTTTCAATCGGCCGCCATATTGCAGTTGTACCAACTTCATAAGCAAATTTTTCGAAATAAAAAGTTTTACTATAAAACATTTGTAGAACATAAATTGTTTACTAAAATATAAATAAATGATCATGAGTTGTGTGTATACATATTTTACCAATTACTGGTATTATTTATAAATATAAACCGATCCGATTCAGTTCGGATCCGGATTCAGTTTGGTTCGGATGGCAAGTTCAAGGAAATTAAAAACAAAACAGACCATAAACAAGAGGTCTCAATGTGTCATATTTCTTAATTCCCACCAAAGTTCCAATTCACAATTAGACGAAATATGATAACTATTCGTTATTAATAACTTATTAACATTTGATTCATGTTTGTGAATTGAAGAAAACTGTGTACGTTCCTTTTAAAATGGACGAAGAAGAAAATAACTGCACCGCTTTAGAAATTGCGTGAGTAGTAATAGAACGGAAAAACTACGGCCGAAAAGTCAAATGCTATTTATTTAGAATTAGTTGTAGAAAAAGTATTGTATGCAAC
This sequence comes from Epinotia ramella, assembly GCA_947578815.1. Lineage (NCBI taxonomy): Eukaryota > Metazoa > Arthropoda > Insecta > Lepidoptera > Tortricidae > Epinotia > Epinotia ramella. The sequence continues at coordinate 17,893,438 of OX388222.1, forward strand.
GGTGTATAACTTGGTCTTAAAACGCTCGTGGCGTCTTTAATTGCGATGCTCGCCAATGCTCGCATGACAACTCACGCCACTCGCGTTTTAAGACCCTACTTATACAACAGTTGCATAAAATACTATTACGTCACACCTGGCCATAATGCGAATTATACCGCACGCTGCACGTACGGTGAAACTCGCATTGTGGCCAGATGAAGACGTAAAATTGTGTACTCACCACGGGCAGTAAAAAAGAAAGCCCTCTATCGCATATTTACAACCCTCGCCTGCGGCTCGGGTCACAAATACCTGCGATTTCGGGCTTTCTTTCTTTTACAGCCCTTGGTAAGTAATATACTATTTAAATTAATATTTAATTTTGTAATAGTACATTACGTACCTAGGGCGGTGAATTCGTGAATGCCCCAGATCACAGGTGTTGTCTCACCTTCGGTTCGGGCCATAAATATGCGATCTGGCGCTTTACGAATTACCGCCCGTGGTGCGTACAGAATTTTACGTCTTCTCCTGGGTGTGAAGGGAGATTTGCCGCTGCGCCCGTGGGCGGTAAATTTCACTTACCGCCAGGAGCCCGTTTCATGAAGCAGCAAGTTACAACTTACAAGCGGAAGTCTCTTTCTATCAAAAGGTATTGAAAAGAGACTTCCGCTTGTAATTTGTAACATGTTGCTTCATGAAACGGGCCCCAGGAGTGACGTAATAGTACATTACTTACCAAGGGCTGTAAAAGAAAGAAAGCCCGAAATCGCAAGTATTTGTGACCCGAGCCGCAGGCGAGGGTTGTAAATATGCGATAGAGGGCTTTCTTTTTTACTGCCCGTGGTGAGTACACAATTTTACGTCTTTATCTGGCCACAATGCGAGTTTTACCGTACGCACAGCGTGCGGTATAACTCACATTATGGCCAGGTGTGACGTAAATATTCTTAGCTTCGGGTCAGAGAGCAGGGTAGGGCAAATCCCTCACCTTGCTTCAGCACAGCAGCAGTCCGCGATACGACTGGTAAGAGGCTGTGCAAGTGAGAGATCGAAGCGTAGCCTCATCCCTGAGAGACGTAAAATTCTGTACTCATCACGGGCGGCGTATTTATCACCCTTGCCTTCGGCTCGTGCGTCAAATTTACCGGTAAGTAATGTACTATGAACTCTGCAAGACCCAGCTAGACTGCGCGCGCGATCGTGCGTAGAATCCCTATCTGAAGCTTCATAAACCAACCAACCAACAGTCCAACTTATGTACACAGTTAAGGCGCCGTAGGTTCATGGTCTTCTCTCCCTCTCACTGAACAAGTAATCTTTGAGTTCTCTCAAACATGATATGGCCTATTTTTAGAAGCAATTTTAATATTTTTAGCTTTTGTGCATAACTTGTTACGAATATTTTAAGTGTATTTTAGACCTATGTTCGCGTTTTTTTTTCTATATTCGATGTTTCGAATCACTGATCTCGCTGGAGAAAAGCCTCAAGATTACTATTCGTATTTTTTTGAAAGCATATACAGACGCATTATATTGTTTTAAAAACTCTTTTCGCTTAACGTCGCTGAACCTACGGCGCCTTAAACAATAAAAATATTAAATGTTTTCGGTTAACGACGCAGTGTAATTGCCGCTTTAGAGATGCTCGGAAGCCATGTAATGTTACTTCCCCACCTAGCGATATGCTCGAAGAGTATGGTTATGCGGAAACGGAGGTAACGAACTGAGAGGGCCGTAGTAAAATAGTTGTGCACTTCCACTTAGAAAGAGTTTGCCTTCCATTCCCGGCGGACTTTTCGAAGTCTACCATAAAATTGTAATCTTTACAGACTCGAAGAGCAGTCTGCAACATTTGTTGGGAAGTGCTAAGGGCGGCAGTGTCGGTAGATACGAAGCTTACCTCATTATTAAATGTATCCATAGATTGGATTTTGATTACGTAACGGGGTTGGGCCTACATTTTTATCAGAAAATGAATCTGAATGGCCAACAATGCCCAACTTGAACGTGAAACACGATCTACCTGAGTTGACTACTTGTTCTTTCGCGCTTGATAATGATTCCCACATGGATCACGTAGCTAACGTCATTAATAACAAATCTAAACTAAATAATTTACAAAATATAATAGCATATTTACAAAGATTTATACATAATTGCAAGAATCGGACCAACAAGTTGACTGGTCATCTTTAATACGTGAGATCTCGTGCAATATAGCTCACAATCTAATTAATCACACTTAATTAACATCGGTAAAATGTACACTGACTGAATAAATGGACACCCTACTTTTATTGAAGGGAAGTTAAGTTACTCGTAAGTGTACGCTCTCGTCAAACGAGTGCCTCCATTAAATCTTGGGATTAGATGCAAAAGCGGACCCCGGGTTCATGTAGGCGTTTATTTTCTGTTTTCTATTTTCCCACTATTTTGTTTATTATTATGACTAAATCATTCCAAAAATGTTAAGACGGTTTATAATAATTCAGTGTCATTATTAGGCAAACGAATATTAGGCCTAGGAAATATTCGGTTAAATACAATTAGTTTTAGTGAAAATTCGGAAAAATTGTTAAATACGCGACAGTTTTGTGACGTCAGATGTGAAGGAGGTCACTTTTTGCTGCTAGCCGATTCGACTTCATTCAAAACTGAACGCTATTCGTAAGAGTATAAAGCCGTTAAACACTTTTTGCAATGTTATTATAATTAGCTCTTTCACACCGCGCACCTGAAAAAAACATCAGTAATCATGTAATATTCATATCCCCTCAACATGGTGGCATTTCGGACCAAAGCACCTAATAAATAGGGTAATCCTATACTATACGGGTGAATTGAAAAGAGTGCAAAAATTGCAACAAAAAAGTTCGAAAGAGTCAGGATGGCATTAACTTTGTTGCTTGCGCTTGTCAGTCTTCCGAGATATCAATGCTTCAAGAAACCCATTCGAATCTTACTAAAGACCAAGTAAAGTCTCCAGTAGTTACAGATTTGAATATAAACAAAGAAAAATTTACAAAAGTTGGCAGAGATTTATTTGTCTTTTTTTTACAGTATTTAAAATGGACATATGTTCTGAAATTCCTATAAATAAAACGGTTCATTAATTACAATCGAATCCGAAATTGAGTATAGTAAGATTCCTTAGACGCAGTGTAGATATGTATTATAATTTTTGGCGTTACTTACTGCTAATCGGGGGTCCCTCTCAACCCTCAGAAGGTGACTGGGGCGCCCAGGTTAAAAGATTATTAAAAAAAGCTTTGATTCTCGATGATACTTTTCTGTATATCGTCATCAACTACTCATTGAGACGATTCTAACGAGCCCAAGCTCGACGGGGTTACGTCGGAATTCTGCAAAAATAATTAGCGACGGTGTACCCACATAAACGCACTCGCTCAATCTCACTTTTGCTGCACCAAATTTCAGTTAATCCAAGAATATCGGGTTGTTCAGTGCTGCAAAGTAGTTCTAACAACGATGTTTTGCCACATATGGATCGTACATTTTGGTGAATTACGACCTTTTCTTTATTAGCGGGAAATGTTAGAACCCGTGATCTGGGATTATGACGACGGTTCTATCATCATCATCATAATTTAAGAGCTTGTAAGTGAGAAAAAAAATCTAGAACGGACCTTATATTACATGACACAAACGCTGCACGGAAATAAGTCTCACAAGCGCTTAGGTTTCGATGCGTAATTTAAACTTTCGATTCGTACGACCACTCGGTAGTATGGCACACAAATTTGACATTTCGAAGCGACAAATACCGTAGCGACTGTAGTTAACTATTTGGCCATTATTAAAGTCAAACGTTTCACCGATTTCCCGCGGTAACGAAATTCATCTAAATTATGCTACGAAAACTTAACTGAAAATATATTTATTTAATAGATAACAATCACTTTACTACTTATCCCACCTAATTATACATGATAAAGTATTAAAATGTATAAAAAATTATAAAATAACCCTTCGGTTTCCTAAAGTTCAGTGTTCATAAATAAAAATAATGAAAAAGGACGCCGTAGAATCAAGTAAGTAACAAAAATTTTCGATCACCCACCGTATTACCTATTTCTACTTACTTTTGCCTTTTCAGCAATATACTTTACACCAACCCTATTCTTCTCTTGCTTTCCTAGGAATATAAGTTTGTGCTTGTACCAACCTGTTCTCCTTTTGCTTTCCCAGCACTGTGCCTGTACCAAATCAACCTATTCTCATTTGGCTTTCCCAGTAATATAACGTTATACCTGTACCACCCATTCATTCTTCTTTTAGTATTCCAGCAGGTTAACTATGTGCCCGTACCGACCTACACTCCTTTTATTCCTTCCTCAACAATTTAACTTTTCCAGCGAGTCCTAATATGCTATTACTTAGGGCGATGAAACCTATAATAATTGATAGATATTTAAGATATTTGAATGAATCGCAAAGAATCGCGTGTATCTCATTCAAAATATCTATCAATTGGTATTGGTTTCATCGCCCCAGCAAGTCAGGAGTTCAGGACCCGCTGGATCGACATGACACAGGTGAATAAATTAGGTACGAGAAAAAAGTTAAATTGTTGAGGAAGCAATATAAGGTCGGTTACGGGCACATAGTTAAATTGCTGGGAAATTAAAAGGAGAATGAATAGGTTGGTACAGGCACAACGTTAAATTGCTGGGAAAGCAAAATGAGAATAGGTACGGGTACAAGGTTTCATTGCTGAGGGAGCAAAAGGAGAGTAGGTAAAGCACAAAGTAATATTGCTGCGGGAGCAAAATGAGAATAGGTACGGGTACAAAGTTACGTTGCTGAGGGAGCAAAATGAGAATAGGTACGGGTACAAAGTTACGTTGCTGAGGGAGCAAAATGAGAATAGGTACGGGTACAAAGTTACGTTGCTAAGGATTTTTTCTTATGGGGTTACCTTAAGGGTCGAATTTATGAATCCCGATACAACTCCGTACAAGAATTAAAAGATGCTGTTTACAACACTTTAAACACAATTCACCATAAGTCTCTGTTAAATGCAACTAGAAGTGTCTTGAAGCGTGCTCGTACCTGCATAAGACAAGACGGCGGCCAATCCCAACAAACTCCAGTTTTCCATCTGAGCCAGAACGTCCGATGGCAGTCGCTTTTGTTAAACTACTGTCTACCGCTAAATCTTGGGACTAGGGGACTGCTGACCACGGGCTTCATTAGGGCGCGGTCAGCCTCACAAGGGGTTGAAAATCACTGTACTGAACTCCTGTTACTCAGAAAGCCTTAACTTTTTAGGTACAGCTAAAAGGTCATTCTGTAGAACCCGTTAGGTTAGGTTTGTTTTATAAAATTCCTGAAAAAAAATCTGTTTCTGAAAAAAAAATGGTTTTTGATGAATTGGAAGTAGCTAACTAAGTAGATCTATTTTTAATTTACTATAAAACTGAATGGAAAAAACTAGATAAGTATTTTATCGTGTTTATGCAATGATGTAATATAAAAAAGTGGCACACTAAAACTCAGTCAATTGAATATTTGAATGACCTTGCTTCCAAGGGTCTCATTTATCAGAGACGGTTTGCAGTTTAACTTTTTTCCAGTGGTGATAAGAAGAGAGAGAGAGCCCTCAGCTAGGCGTGCTCGTCTCGCCTAAAACCCTCGCGTTCCCCGCCGGGTTGTTCTGCTCTTCGCAGCCCTTAGGCCTCATTGGTTTCCCTTTGTTAACAAGACAGTATGATAGAAAATGGACACGTTTTTGCAGTCGACTATACTGTAAATTTTGAATCAATTCGTCGGTAAATTAAATTGTAGTAGATAACTTTGGGACTAGGTCGATTTGTGTAAGATTGTCGTGACGTCACGTATCTCAAAGTTGTATTAAGTGTTTCATGATTCATGTAACCTTCTCGATCCAATGACCTTCATGTCAATGGCATACCGATAGTACAGTCGGCGAAACAAAATGTGAGCAAAGATTAGGCGTAGTTTCAAAAGGTTTGTAAAATTGTGTCGATTTGAGACTGCATCGATAAAGATAAGGTTAGTGTAATTGCCACCGAGTAGTTGTAATTGCCCATATATCTCTCGTTTTGTGAAACATTATAATGCCGATTGTACTTATTGCAGTGGCCAGTGACTAAATGCGAATACATCGTTGGATATGGTTTCTTGCAGGAACTGTGTCCTCTAGAATGAATCGAAGATGGAAGTTTATTCGGAGGCTCACGCGGACGGAGTCGCGGGCAAATGATATAGGTATCAACAAAAATCAGTTGCTGAATGTACCTGTCTACGTATGTCATCATTATGTAGGCGCGTAACTTCAGAACGGCTTGTTCTAATTAGCTAATTATTAATTTTCTGCGTTTAAAATAGTCAGAACAAACTTTGGTTAAAACTACATCTTGTAATGTTTGTTTTTTTTTTAAGTGATAGCTCATGTTGAGTTGGGTCCATTTTGTGACACGGCCTATACCATGTTATTCCCAAATCATTTAATTTAGTGTGTAACTAAGTATAGGCAAAGGGCCTGGGATACTATCGCTTCCGTCTCCCTTCTCAACTCTCTAATCGAAACCTCTCCAGGCAATGAACGGGCGACGCTTCTAGCAGTGTCCAGGCCAGAGTCCGGACACTGGCTTCATGCGTATCCTTCACCCAACACTTTCAGTGACGCAGCCACACTCTACAGAGCCGGTAGGCCTCCGGGTTGGGGCTCAAGTATGTGCGGACCACAAGTGTTTCTTGTGGGGCGTATGGGTCGCCTCGGTCACGATGGACTCGCCTGCTCCTCGGGCGCCGGCCGCCTGTCCCGCCACGCCGCTCTCAATGACATCCTGCGAAGGGTGCTCGTCAGTGCCAATGCTCCCGCGGCACTGGAGCACCAGATCGTGCGGGGCGATCGTGGTAAGCGCCCTGACGGGATGTCATTGATCCCATGGAGTATGGGCCGTGCGCTGGTGTGGGACGCCACTTGCACCGACACACTAGCTGGCGCCCGGGAGCATCATAAGGCAGGCAAGCGAGTTTGCTGCATTTTGGCTCGAGACACTGGGACCGTGGGGTAGGAGTGCGCGGGAGCTCCACAAGTCACTCGCCAAACGGTTGAGGGAGGCAATGGGTGACCCCCGTGCAGGCTTTCTTGCGCCAAGGATTGCATATGCAATCCAGCGCGGGAATGCTGCCTGCGTGATGGGTACGCTACCTAGAGGTCCAAACTTAAATAGTTTTTTTTTTAAGTTTAGTTATTTTGATTACATTCTAGCTAGTTTTAGTTTTATTTTAACGTTTGTTTCATGTATTTTACTGTACTTTTGTTGTAGTATGAACTGTTAGGCACGAATAAATGTTTGAATATTTACATTAGAGTTCAAAATTCTCCGTTAAAAGAGTGAGTGAGACAGAAGACAGGTAGATTTGGCGTAGCGTGACGCTTGGGTTCATGTTCTTCATTAGTACACCCGAGCAAAGCCAGCGCACAGCTGGGTAATATTGTTAAAATGACTCACCCGAGACTTTCAGTACATTAGACATTGATGAGGATTTTGTGTTTCGTTAATCGGAAGAGTTGCAGGAGCGGGCTGCCGGCGGGTGCAGGGCGCAGCGACGGACGACGGCGGAGGTCAGCTGTAGACCGGTTTCCTCACGATGTTTTCCTTCACAGAAAAGCTAACGGTAAATATTCCGTACATAAGTTCCGAAAAACTCATTGGTACGAGCCGGGATTCGAACCCACGACCGCCGCTTGACAGCCGCATGCCTGAACCACTAGGCTACCGTAGCTGTAAAGTAGCATTATCATAAGTTTTTTTTTTTTTTCCATATCTCAGGACCATGGGGTCCCGGACTTTTGGAAGGCATGCGTGGGGCCGAAGCCATCAGCGCAGAGGCCGTTTAAAACAAATATAATATAAAGCGAGGGATACACATGGCAGATACCATTTCTGACCGCACAACATGATACAACGGTGATGGTCCCCGAACCAAATGCGACTTGAATGCCAATGTCACGGTCAGCTCTGATCACCTAATAGATATTATGTTGTTATCATGGATAAGCAGCATTTATCAGTGGGTTATTGCGCGTGCAATAACCCACTGATAAATGTGAATGTTGTCAATTATGTTAAGTGATTCCATGGCAGCTCATCGATTAAGGGGCTCCCATACGCCAATGACCTTCGATCTGAATCCCTTAGTTTTCTAATGTTTTTTGTAGCTTATTATATTAACAACAACGGCTTTAAGCAATTTAGTATCCCATATTTACTTTAAAGTTCATTGTTTTCGAGATATTTGGCATCAAAGTTGAACAATTTTAGGCCAAAAAACTGGTTTTCTGGCCATAACTTTTGTTTTAATTATGTAGTAAGCTTATAAAAACGCATATCAAAATTATAATACAGACAGTGTAAGTTACGTTAATAAAAGCGTGTAAAAACAGGTCTTCATATCAGTGAGTACTTTAGTCAAGTCAGTGATACAAGCGACACCGCCACGAAAACACTCATCCTGAAGAAGAACTCCCGAAGAGTTCGAAACATGTCGCCCGTAGTGACATTGAATACGTGAGTTAAACCGTGTAACTGTTAGTATTAGTACTTTAGTATTCGCGAAATATGAATATGACTAGAGAACCAATCTGCTTACACCAATATCTATACATAAATGTAAAATTTCACACGCCGATGATCTGCCATGACGCCTAAATTGAACAAGGATTTACGCGTAAAAGATTTATGTCAGTAATTTTTTACGATTTCGCATTTTGTTTACGATCGTGTTTGATGAAAAACAAGATTGAGGATGAAATAAACAGGAAGCTGTAAAAGTTATATGTGTCTGTTTCATTGAGTATTATAACATTATATTATGCACAGGTACTCTTATATTTTTACTTTACTGCGAAACAAAGAATGTGTTATGTGCTAAATAAGCTGAAATGAAAAGGAAAATGCGAAATGGGTTTACTGACTTCTGCCCGGACATTTTGCCCAAATGATTCATTTCCCATACATTTTATTTTATATAAATTATTATCTGAGCCCGTAAATATTTCAGGTTTGTTAAACTTATTTATATTATACTAACTGCCCGCGCGGCTTCACCCGCGTATTGCAAAGAACGCAGGCGTTTGCCGCGGGATAAAATATAGCCTATACAGCGAACGAAACATATAGCCTATACAGCGAACGAGAAATATAAACTATACAGCGAACGAAACATATAGCCTATACAGCGAACGAGAAATATAAACTATACAGCAAACGAAACATATAGCCTATACAGCGAACGAGAAATATAAACTAAAAAAAAAAAAAAAAAAATTTGAACTGTTTATTTTAATAAATCACATTTTTTTTTTATGTTTCATGACTTAGCACAATCTTAACTTTTAAAGATTATTAGCTAAGTTTAGTTTAATATATATCAAAGATTTGACATTTATATTATGTTAGTTAATTAATTAATTAATTAAGATTTAAGATTTTTCTTTGAGTATGGCTTTCTTAATTACACATTTGGCTTTATGCGGTTCATCCCCTATACTATTAATTACATTTTCTATGCTATTTGTCGGTAGACTGTTTAGGACAGCAGGCACATAGCTGGACCAGACCCTTCGCCCATAAAAGTTGTTGCTGTTTGGTACTGTAAAGGCTTTACTGGTTGACAGTGTCCGAAGGCTCTGTGGTCTGCTATACCTATTCAGTTCTCCTAGGTGTTGTCTATACTCTATAATCATTGCCATTTTAACTTTGTCATATACATTAAGTACTCTACAGTATTGGAATAGGTTATCATAGTTGCTTTTGTGCTTATATTTAATTTTTAGTGGTACAATTGTTTTTATCAGCCTTAATTGTAGATTGTATATACGCTGTAGGTATGTGTTGTATGTTCTTCCATAGCTAGATATGCCATAATTTACCACTGAGTCAGCCATGGCCAGGTATATTAAGCGAAGTGTGCTATATGGCATTTTATTTTTAAGTATGTTTAGGTTACTGAGTATGGCTCTTAATTTTTTACATACATGGTCAATGTGTGGGCTCCAGTTAAATTTGTTATCTATAATTAAACCAAGATATGTATGTTGTTTTACTAAATCTAAGGTTTCGCAAACGCAGCACGAATTTGTGTCATGCAAGCAGGGATGCTTGTGGGCAATTATTTTCGGTACTATGTTAGTTTTATTATGGGATGAGTGGATGTGCATTAGTTTAGTTTTTTGGTAGTTGATGGATAGACCCATATCATGTGACCACCTGCATAATGTATCAAATTCGCGCTGCATTCTGCCTTCAGCCTTCGTTATGTCACTGTCAGCTGTTACTAGGCTAGTATCGTCAGCAAACTGGTACACAGATGCCTCCCTGAATATGTTGTACATATCGTTGACATAGATTAGATACTCAGTTGGACCGATTATTGAGCCTTGAGCTGTGCCATGCAAGGTCATAAGCAGCTCACTTTGCTCGCCTGCAATGCTAACTGTGTTGTATCTATTTGTGTGGTAATTTTTTATCCAGTTCAGGTTCGGCCCCTGTATACCATTTTGCTGTAGTTTATCATATAATTTCATATGATTTAGGGTATCAAATGCTTTGCTGAAGTCAATCATGATTACTAACACATGCTTTTTGCTATTCCGGTGCATATTTATCTCATCTGTAAATTGTGATAGGAGCTGGACGGTGTTTTTTCCCTTTTGAAATCCAAACTGTTTTCCATGTATTACTCCGTTGCCTGACAGAAAATCATTTACCGTTTTGCCGAGATATTTTTCTATAATTTTGTCTATTACTGGTAATATTGTGATAGGTCTATAGTTATTAGTATCAGTGTAAGAGCCTTTTTTATGTATTGGCCTAATTAGACCAATTTTTAATTTGTCTGGGTATGTGGAGCTGTCTATGCACTGATTAACTAAATGGGTAAGGACAGGTGATATTGTTTTACTTATATATTTTAAGTCTCTGGCTCTGATTTTATCGTATCCCGCACTTTTTTTATCATTAAGCGATTAAACTATACAGCGAACGAAACATATAGCCTATACAGCGAACGAGAAATATAAACTATACAGCGAACGAAACATATAGCCTATACAGCGAACGAGAAATATAAACTATACAGCGAACGAAACATATAGCCTATACAGCGAACGAGAAATATAAACTATACAGCGAACGAAACATATAGCCTATACAGCGAACGAGAAATATAAACTATACAGCGAATGAAACATATAGCCTATACAGCGAACGAGAAATATAAACTATACAGCGAACGAAAAAACCATAGAATACGACCTCCTTACAAATTTCTACCCAAACACGTGCCTAAAACACGGTATGCGCACTATTCGAACAAACGGCTGCCTGGCATCGTTTTGACACCCCTCCCCCAACCCCGCATAATGGCAATGGCACACATTCTGTGGGGCTATTATTGCGGCGCTGCTTAGACATGTTTTTTTTTCGTTCGCTGAGCCTATAACCATCCAGAAAGTCCATTCTACACGCAGGTGAAAGAATTTTTGAAATCGGATTAGCTGTTCCGTACATTACCCACAACAGACAAACTTGCAAAGCTACAATCAGTAAGACTTTCCTTCTTTATAATTAACTGGCTGCCCCGCGGATTTGCCCGCGTATTCCAAAGAAATCCATTCTACACAAAGGTGAAAGAATTTTTGAAATCGGAGATTACCCAAAACATACAGATTATTATATCAATTAGGTATTTCATTTGTTGTGGTTTTGTTTGTGCATTTGTTTGCTAACGTGGTGAAATTCTTTTCACATTTTAATGATACTTATTTTTATTTTTTTTCCTAGCCTGTTTGGGTGTCCCACTGCTGGGCAAAGGCCTCCTTTTCCTCCACTCGGCCCTATTGCTGGCATGCTCCCGCCAGTCCAAGAAGAACGCGTCCAAATCGTCCCGCCATCTCCTTTTTGGTCTGCCTCTGCTCCGGTGGCCGTCTTGCGGAGAAATAAAAAAATATACCATATAAAATTTTTATTACGCGGCATATTGTTTAATATTTGCAAAATACTGTAATACCCGCCCGTGTCTTCCTGATTTATTTACGGCGACGGCGGTATATTGAATTCTGAGTGAAGCGAAAGGTTCAACAATTGAATTCCGAGAGTAGTGAGGGTAGAAATCTTGAGCGTGACGAGGGATTCAAATGTTTACGCCCAAGACGGAAATAACTTTGCAACTAAGTGGCACACGCAGCTTGACATACCTTCTAGGAGGAAAATTGAAATTGAACCGGGAATATCAGGGATGAAAATTACAACGTAGACAAACTTAGACGAAAATGAGGGACATTTAAGGGCAAACAACTGACTGTTTTCTGAATAGCACATGTGAAAAATGTTTAATAAATGATGTACTTAAATCATCGTCTTGTAGCGGGTCTGACCCCGTTAGATCCGTTCAAAACAATAATTTAAATTAGTGTATAAAGTGCGAGAGTTTTAAAGTGCTATGTTCAATTTAAATTATGTCAGTTCGCATTAGCACAAAATAATACCTATCCGATTTTTTTTATTTACACTCGCGTAACATACATATTATGAACGTACGCTTACGCTTACGCGAAATCTTTGAAACATTGCTAAAAGAAAATACTTAAACATGGATCACTTTCGATCTAGTAATTACAATAAGGTCCTTAATAAAAAAATCATGACCGTACAAATTGGGCTCCTCAAAGTACACAGTCGTAGCCGTACAAGCCCAATTTCGAAGAAAAACCGCAAATCGATTTGTACAGTTTAGCCGTTTGGCACAAGCATACTAGAGGTCAAAAGATTTTTTTTGACACGCAGTTCCTAAAAAAATTCCCCTCAGGAGGGGGAGTGCTGAGACACTTTATTTTTTTATGAAAAAAAAAACTTCAGAAACCTATCGTGTGTAGTATCATATGAAAGGGCTTTTGAGGCGATTCTAAAAAGATACCACATAATGATGATGTGTTTTTCCCATAAGTACAAAAAATAAAATGTCTCAGCACTCCCCCCCTAAGGGAATTTTTTGTAGGAACTGCGGGTCAAAAAATTTGTTTCGACCTCTAGTATGCGTGTGCCAAACGGCTAACCTGTACATCGATTTGCGGTTTTTTTAATCGTACTGCTTACACGGCTAAGTCAGAGCGCTCGTGTTCGCGATGTACCGCTTTAGAACCTATCTAGTGAACCCGGTGCCTACAACATTATTACGCAAGTTACGCGAATACTGCATTCTGTTACGAGTGCCTGTATCTTTATTCTTTCATCAGTCATTTAAATCAACGCTACGGCTGCATTAGATTAAATTCCAATTAATGGGAAAATTAATTTGACGAAACAGTAGGCAATTTATTATCAGGAGTTGTTTCGAATTGCGTCGTTATAAATAAATAGGTACCGCATATTACCATTAACGACAACACCTAATAGATATGAGACTATGGGGCACTAAGCGGTTTAAAATAAGCCGCTTATAAATGTAGATCCATTTCATAAATTTACAGGGGTTGGTTTCACGATACCATCCATGTTATCATAGGCATAGTTCGTCAGCACTTAAAACAATCTTTGGGATTGTATTTCTCTCTCACTTGCTCTAACAAGGTTATTATTATTATGCCAAAGTAAGCGATTTCAGACAAACTCGAAAACTGTTTTAAAGCTGATCAACTGTATAGCGAAGGCACGAAGCCTAGCGGTGCTCCACTGCGGTTAGTTAAAGTTGCATTGAGTGATTACTCACAGAAATTGAATAACTCCATTTGATACGGTCGTTGATTCGAGTTGACTCGACTCGATCAAATGGTCACTGTAGCACAAGCTGAAACTCGGCGAGTCGAGACAAGCGTAGCTCGAGTTAGAAATCATCTCGGGTTTGTCGCCGCGGATCGGTTAGATTTAGATTTATTTATTTCGAGATAAAAATTACAATATAGATTCGCATACAATGTCAAAATTATAAGAGTCCTTATCACGATCGTCAATAATAAGAAATAAAAATTAAATAATATTCAAAATGACAATACAGAAAGTGGAAATAGTATCTCCGATTACGGATTATCATTTAACAACTAGTGGATAATTAATTTTAAACATAAATAAACAATGTCAATTTACGTATTACGATTTCACAGTAGAAATACAATATAAATATTACACAAGAAATAGTATCAGATTAGGTATTAATAAATCAAATAATTATACTTAAAACATTATTTCCGATATCCATTCGTTGCGATATATCTCCGTTCTCACATTCCGTATTCCATTTTAGACATGTCAGCTCAATCATCTTCTACAGACTCCGCAGAGTATTTATTTCTCGAGTTGAGTTTAGCTCACTCTAAAATTCTTCTTGCTGTTTTTTATTCACCCTCCCTGAACGTTAATTATTTTGCTTCTTTTGAAAAGCTTCTTGAAGATCTCATGCCCTCGTACAATCACCATATCATCATGGGTGATTTTAACACTTGCTTGCTAAAAAATGACTTTCGCTCAAATTCCCTAAAAGCACTTGTTGAAGCTTGCATCTTATCAATTTCGCCCTTTGATCCCACACATTATTTCCCAAATTGCGCCCCATCACTTCTTGATCTCACTCTTATTTCTTCAACTGAACATGTGGCTAAATATTATCAATACTCTACGGATGCTTTATCTTATCATCATCTATTGTTCTTATCCTATAAAATTCGCCCCCCTAAGGCTAAACCCAAAATTCTTCTTCAGCGCAATTTTAGTCGATTGAATGTAGATAAGCTTCGCGAGGATGCCATGAATGCAATTTTGAAAGTGCAAACTGTAGATGAGAAAGTATCTCTTTTTAATGCCGCTTTGTCTCATCTGTACGATGTCCACGCTCCTGTTCGACCAGTTAAAGTTAAACATCTTCCTGCTCCCTGGCTTACTGATGAAATTAGATCACTTATAATGAATAAAAACTTAGCAAAATCGCGATACAAGGAGAATTCTTCCGAGAAGAATAAAGCAAAGTACCATGCGATGCGTAATCGCTGCAGCACAATTTGCCGCGATGCTCAGAGACGTCACATTCACTCGGCTGTGGAAAATGGAGATCCCTCTAGAATTTGGAAATTTCTTCTAGTTGGGAAATCTACACAAACTTCAGTTCCCAATGATGTCGACTTTGACAAGCTTTCAGTGGGTCAGTTAAGACTGATACTCTTAACTGTCTTTCGAGTATTTCAACTCCTGACTTTCCTCCTTTCTCTCTTGCTCAATTCGCTGTCAGTGATGTTAAGAAGAACGTACTTTCTATTTCCTTCAATGCCGTTAGTGTCGACAGCGTTAGCCGTAAGATGATCCATCCTCTCCTTGATCTCCTTGCTCCTGTTATTACGCATATCCTTAATTGTTCCATATCATCTGGTATCTTTCCCACACTGCTTTTGACCTATTTAATTTAATTTAATTTAATGAATCAATTTATATTTCATGACAGTATTAAAATGACTATCTATTACTTTTACTTACTATGTCAACACAATACATGTTTTGACCAATATATTTGTACGCCGAGAGGCATCACATAGTTTTGTTTTATACAATGGAATTTTTATTACCAGCGATAACATTTTCTCTCATTCCAATTTATCGTTTTATAGTACATTTCACAACATAAAATAATACTTTAAATCGTAATATTACCTTATAAAAATTCAGCTTGTGTTGAGAAAAGATTAGCATTTTAAGTAGCAGTTAAAAATGGCAGATGTTCAAACCCGCGGCCGCGTCCAGCCAAATTATGTTTTTGTAATTTATTCGATGTTTGGAGTTCGCTCTTAGTGCGAAACGAATGCATAGGTAAATAGGCATTGACACATAAGGCGTAAAATGTATACATGTTTGTGACGTCGACTGAACATTGTAACCTAATGTTGAACATTGTTTAAAGTGAGATATGTGGTTTGACTGGGTTAGTTCAATAGCATCTAAATAAATAGGTAGCTAATATTGTGTATTTATTTATTTAAACTATTGCACAAATATAAAAATAAAAGTACAATTGTCGGACTTAATGCCTAAAGGCATTCTTTACCAGTCAACCATTGATTATTAGATTTAAAATAATACTTACGATTATGATTATACCGCTATTGAAAAACAAAAGTTATTAGATTTTCTTCAAGTACATTACACCTACAATAATGTTGTAAAGCTGTGAAGTTAAACCAAAAAAGCATTAGGAGATAAATCAACTGAGAAAGCTTACGATGTATTCGGGTTCTGGTTTCAAGTTGCCGCCGCTTGCGGTTAAGAAGTACCTTATTGCATTATAATACGCTTTCTTTTTGTATGGCGAGGGGTCGGAAGAAGTTGGTGCGGTGCGAGTATAATATAGGTTATGATTCTTGTTATCTGTGTGTGCGTGTTTGTGTGTGTGTGTGTGTGTGTGTGTGTGTTTCTGTGAGGTCTTTACTCTTACAGACTAGCATATTTTGCAAAATGCTTAGCTTTTTCAAGATTACGACGTAACTATTAGTAGGTACTTAAATAATCATTTTTGGAGCCATGAAGGTGGCGTGCTCAAGGCGAGCAGCGAGTGAGCGATGCACTGATGTACCTACAACTGGTTTCTTTTTTGCCTTGTTAGGCCTGCAAAGCGACCAGTAACAAACTTGTCTGGGGACAACCTTATCGACCGCCCAGAGGGAACGTTACACAACGGTGTTCGCTTGTGTGAGTGACGCGTGAGTGTGGTGAATTGGTGAATATGGTTTTATATAGCTTGTTTTGTTTACTTTGTTATTTTGAAGAAATAATACAAATAACGCGATGATGCTTATTTTACCTGCAAAAACTTAATGATCGTTAGACGTTAGAGGTTTTAAATTCATGTCCCTAGCATAACAACGACTATTAATAAATCCAACTTGATAACTGGGCTGTTAATCATGCAGATTGAGTTTTTACACTCTTATTTATGGCGCCGAACACGATGGGGCACGGCACGTTGCCGTCTTCTAGTGACGTCATAAGCTGCGAACGTCATTGTTTCATATGAAGTTGCGTTTCGCGAAAAAGGGACACAACATATCCCTTCTTAAAACTTTGGATCTTGCGTTGATTTTCTCTCCATTTGACTACATTTTTGGTGATCCCATTGCATAAATAAGTTACAACTTATTTTTGTGACGTCATATGTGAAGGAGGTCACTTTTTGCTGCTAGCCGATTCGACTTCATTCAAAACTGAAGGCTATTCGTAAGAGTATAAAGCCGTTAAACACTTTTTGCAATAGCATGTTCTGCAAAAATTTGTAATTTTGTCCACGCGTCCTTCACCGTTTTGCTATTGAGCAAATTCGAATAGTTCGAATTTGGACGTTATTCCTAAAGAGATAAAGCTTTGGAAAATATTTGGCAACGGCAAAAACAAATTGGTATTTTGTTCGCCGCCGCCGCACACGGCCTCGTCATGAGAGCATGGCGTACCGCTGCCGATGTGAACGCCGCTGCAAGTCTTGGCCACTTATCGTGGGCATCGTGGCCTATAGTGAAAAAAGTTGTCTCATCACTATTTAAAGCCTTGAAGACACTGGTTTGGCCTGCGGGGGCGGACATTAGTGAATTTGTAAATAATGGATACAAACGAAATGCAGCAAAAACAAGTTTTGTATGAAAAACTTAAATTCGCTGTATCTTTTTTCTATGGTATCTGAAGCTACATAAACTAATTACAGACCTGAATATACCTCATGTCATTGTACATGCAAAGTTTCGTTACAATCCAACGCGTAGTTTTAAAATGAGAACGTAACTACGTTTGTATGGAGAATCGAGCTTACTGCGGACTCTTAAAAGACTGCTAAAGTGACCTGGTAAAGATCACGGGAGTCAGCTGGATGCGGGTGGGGGAGGACCGGTCACTTTGGCAAAAGGACATATCAACTTAATTTTTTTAAAGGTGAAAATGACATTTATAATGATCTAACCCTCCTTTGAAAAGTAACACATTTTCTACGCAAAAGTGAATTTTCTTTCGTAGGATCTATGTTGTTTTGCTACAGTCAGCATCATATAGTTAGTATCAGCCAAAGTAATCTAGTCCTTATTACTCTAAGAGTAAGGGTGCGTTACAATATATTTGGCTGGTCTTTTCAATGGCCATACCGGAAAATGGGTTTAATGAGAACGGCATTCCACGGGTGTCATGATCTTGATATTGGCTTCTTGTACAATTACTCGATCTCAAGCTCAAAGCATTTCGGAAAAAAATACAGTTCGCGGGTGACAACGCCATATTTAGCCGCTTTCGATCAAACACTTCGATTAAAACAGAATTTCAAAAATATTTTTTTTTGACTTAAACTTATTTGTTAGCAGTAACGTCTGCTAACGAAAGCCACACGCCTCCCAGATGAACCCTTAAAGAAAGGTCATCATCATATCAGCCGAAAGACGTAAACTGCTAGACATAGGCCTCCCCCAAAGAGTGCCAAAGTGACCGGTCCTGCGCCACCCGCACCCAGCGGACTCCTGTAACCCTACCCACGCCGCGCCTTCCGGTACGTGGTCGCCACTCGAGAACCTTTCCGCCCCAACGGCCATCGGTTCTACGTGCTACGTGCAAAGTAGGTCACCTGCTAGGAAATCGTTGGTGCGTCGCTTCTTCAGCTGGTCGTACCCGTTCCGCACCTCGTTCCGCTGCACCGTGATCTGGTCGAGCTCCTGCGCGCGTTTTATGTACAGCTCCTCTTTCGCTTTGTAATCCTGCACATAATACCGCATCTCCCCGCCGTACAACTTCCGTAATTATTAATGGCGAAATATGCAAACCTTCTTAATACAATCACGATGTAATTACGTTTGTATTTGTGTGTTTAACTCTTTTCTTGATAGATATTGTGTAGGCACTTTGTTTTCAAACAGATTGTTTTTACACATTCAACCTCCACAATTTGCGAACAATTTAAATTGGTGCTTATCAGAGCGGAACGACAATTAACCGCCTTGAACATTAATGACTACCTACTCAGTGTTTTTACTCATATACCTAAGTTTCTTAGTACTTATGTTCACTTAAAATATTATTAGTTGTATGAATGTCCTTTATTTTGCCTACAAGCTTCAAATCTTGGACATGGCAGTCAGCATAAATAAATAAATATTAGGGGACAATCTTACACAAATCAACCTAGTCCCAAACTAAGCAAAGCTTGTACTATGGGTACTAGACGACGATAAACATACTTATATAGATAAATAAATACTTAAATACATAGAAAACATCCATGACTCGGGAACAAATATTCATGCTCATCACACAAATAAATGCCCTTACCGGGATTCGAACCCAGGACCTCTTGCTTCATAGGCAGGGTCACTACCAACTAGGCTAAAGCGGTTGTCGGAATGTTTTATAATATTATTTCACATGTCCATATTTAACCACATTTTATAGTTTGTTAAAACTGTTTGGTGTCCTTGCAACTGGTTAGTTGCAAAAATTAACACCATTATTTTTCAGAAATGTGAAGGAAAACTACAGCCAGAACTGAGGAAGTTCTCAGTGGACCCCCAAATAACCTCATTGGAGGTTCTACAAAGCATTTTAGTGAAAGCATTTGATATCAAGTCTGACTTCACACTGTCATACCGGACTGCTGACGACTATGGGCAGGAGATATACCTGCCACTCCTCTCTGATTGGGACTTGGATGCTGCTTTTCTCAAGTAAGACAACTATTATTTTACTTGATTAATGGTTAATTCTGTCTAGTAATTTTGCTCCTATCAAGCTTCTTTCCATCGAGCATTGGCATATGGTGAGTTTGTCAGCTGCAGCTGTGGACAGAATAAGAAACTCTAGCATGAGGCATAAGACCAGATTACAAGATGTAACCTTGAAAATAAGGAGACAAAAATGGAAGTGTGCAGGCCACATGGTAAGGGGAAGAGAGAAATGGAGCAAATTTGTCACCCAGTGATACCCAAGAGTAGGGAAAAGGAAGAGAGGAAGGCCACTAAAACAATGGGATGATGACATCAGACTGGTAGTGGGCAAGACATGGGGCAGGGTAGCCACAGAGAGAGGTGAGAGGGAGAGAGGACATGGTTTTTTAATTTCCGGAGTGCCCCCAAGTGGGCTACATCAACCATCTGCCGCCTTCGACTCGGTCATAACTCTTTATACACATGCAGCCTGTGGAGCAGATTTACAAAAAGATCGTGTAAGGCCCTACAAGTTCAGTATAATAATGCGTTCCGGGTGCTGACGGGCTGCCGCGCTATTGCAGTGCCTCACAGATGTTCATAACGCGGTGCATTGGAAATTATCGCGTGCTTTGAAACGCCGTTCTGCGCAGCGGACCGTGGCGTCATTCACAGTGTAGCTCTTTTGACCTTTCCACAGTTTCCACACGGGCCGAAATCACGCGGCGGACCGTATGGAGTCCGTGAAATACACACCTAGGAATTTAATTAATGCACACGATTTATTCGTGAATTAACTTGTAGTATGTACATACTATCCAAGATTGTTCAACGGAATTCCCATTATACAGCCGGATCATGGATCCACCTAAGTGGCTATTGATGCAATCTATAATGAGTTGCACATGAGTGGAGTCAACCAATTCACCTCATGATCGCGTTTAAGGCATAAGCATAAAGCTTTCGTCACTCTCGCACTTTCTAGTAAACTGCTTTATCCTCCGACATCAACGCTATCAAGCTAGCAAAGTTGTAACTCTCTATGCGCTCATTCCGCACCAAAATAGAGTAATGGAAGGGGAGGGGAATAAATGAGGTATTTAATGTATGAACTACGGGCGTAGCATAGTTGACATTTTATCATTTATCGTTGTCGCTAAGACATCTGTACACATTGGACAAATATCTTGGACAAGTGGAATACCACCCTTAGACGTAGGTAGTTTTAGCATGTAGCAAAATTCTGGATATTTTTGTGTCCTCATAATTCAACTCACTTTTATGACTGATTTTGTATGTTTTCTGAAATAAACATCATCCTGCCTACCTATGAACCATCAAAATTTTTGCACCGTGTAAATGGCCTTTAAGGCTTGTGTTATGGGTACCACGTGACAATGTATTTAATAGATATAGACTTATATACTTACGTAGAAAACATCCAAGACTAATTTTCATGCTCATCAATCTCATCATACAAATATTTGTCCTTACCGGGACTCGAACCCAGGATCAGTGTGCAAGTGGACACCCCCTGTCTAACTCCTTGTTTGATCTCAGCTATCTTCCGTTCTTTTTCTATGTCACGCAGTGTTTCTTGTTTCTGTTTCTTCTGGTTACAGGTAGGTACGTTATAATAAAATAAGAATTTCTTAAAGTTACCAACGGTGTTTGTATTTTTCGTTTTTCGCAGAGCCAGAAATAATAATCATGTTATAACATCTTCGGAGTATAATTATGCATAAAAAACAAAAAAGATCTTCCTAAAACAATGTTCATTTCCTTTATCAATTCACAAAGCGAGTTGTGGAAGGTCATGGCGACTGATAATTTCACATTTCCCAGCAATAAGGGCAATAAGCATGCTTATTTTAAGCTTACTCATAAATAAGCATGCTGAAAGCAAACGTACGGACTGTTCAGAGTCAGACGCGCTCGGAACACGCCCCCTTCCACCCGCGCCTCAGGTAGCATGCTCGAAAATCAAACGTCGGTTGATTTTTGAGCACGCTCTAGATAAGCATGCTCATTACTAGCAATGTTGTGATTGTGACACACGTGCTACTAATGAGCAATTGATCAATAGTGGCATGCTTTCGTGCTAGTAATGAGCACGTCTGTACCTTCACGGATTCAAGTGAACAGGCTATAAGTAAGCTCGTTCGTTAGTAGAGTTATTCCGTTGGACATACAATAAACTCACAAATAGGAACAGATGTGTATAGTTTCTTTTGTCAGGATAGTACAAAAGCAAACAGCTTAGTACAGTCAAGTGTAAAAATATGGGTGCATACAACTTACCCAATATGTCCCATAGCTCTTGTGTCAGCGGATGAAGGTTTCGGTGCATATTTATGAGAGGACTAGCATATACATAACAAATTTATAAACTAAATGAGATGGCAACTAGTATACTAAAAAAGTAAGGTCGATTTTAAAATTGCCTTATGTGGTCCTTAATACTACCTGCATTTACGTTAGCTTCCGCCCGCGACTTCGTCTGCGTGGACCCAGGATAAAAACTATCCTATATTTTAATCCAGGCTATAAACTATCCACGTTCAAAATTTCATCCAAATCGGTTGAGCTAACGGCTGAAGGGAGTGGCGCGGGCGCGCTAGGCGTGAAGTAACAAACATACAATAATCTAAACTTGCACATTTATAAGACTAGCTTCCGCCCGCGACTGCATCTGCGTGGACCCGGAATAAAAAACTATTCTATTTTTTAATATAAACTATCTACGTTCAAAATTTCATCCAAATCGGTTGAGCCGTTAAGGTGTGATTGAGTAAAACTAACATCCAAACATCTAAACATCGAAACTTACGCTTAGTAGGATTAAATCGATACATATTATTGCACTTGACTGTACTATGAATAGATCTCTATGTCAAAATAGAACAAAACGGGCGGTACATAGAGACCACCCGCCACACTCCCAGAGTTCCCTTTGGCATCTCCCCCAGCCCCTGTCAGGTCACTTATATACATCTTTTTTCAGTGGGAATGCGCGAACCTGAAACGCGTCGCTCCGAAAGTGCTCCCGGACGCGGCTCGAATCTTGGCCAAGATCATCAACCGTCTATCGAGGGGCGACGGCCACTCCTACAGGTCCTTCTACTCGGCTACTGGCTTCCGAATGTGGAAGGACCTCATGTCGCGTGAGTATTCTACAACGAAGACTCCGAATATGCTGGCCAAGAGCGCCAATCGTCTATCGAGGGGCGACGGCCACCCGTACAGGTCCTTCCACTCGGCTACTGGCTTCCGAATGTGGAAGGACCTCATGTCGCGTGAGTATTCTACAACGAAGACTCCGAATATGCTGGCCAAGAGCGCCAATCGTCTAGCGAGGGGCGACGGCCACTCCTACAGGTCCTTCTACTCGGCTACTGGCTTCCGAATGTGGAAGGACCTCATGTCGCGTGAGTATTCTACAACGAAGACTCCGAATATAATAAGTATAATTATACAGTCCAGCCGATATGTTAGCAGTGCTAGGGCACGCACGCGTTCTAACACTGCGAAAGAGTCCCGAGTTCTATAGAAAGGATGGCCACGTTTCGGCTCGTTCGGCATACCTAATCAGGGGATTTGTGAACAGAGAACCTTCTGTACGTAGTACTATTATTTATTCAGCGTCTTTAATTTGACCTGTATTGTTTTTATTGCAGATTATTCTGACCTGAAGGCGGATAAGAAAAGGATGGAGCACTTCTCGTTTCTCTGCGGGGTGCTGTTCGAATTCCTGAAAGACATATCGCTGCCTAACACTGTTGAACTTATGGGCATATACGGAAGAGTGAGTTTCAGTTTATTAAGTCACATATGGTTACTACAGAGAGACTAGCGACTCAGAACACAATTTGGCAAAAACTTATGAAGGAGCACAGTTTTATAACAGTTTACCAAAACACAAGTTAAGTTTTTGTCATATATTTATTAAAAAAATTGCAAATACTATGTTATACAATATGTAACTCAACGAAAGCAATATTTTAATTAGGGCTGTAGGCTGAAAATGTAATATTATAAGGCAAATATTACCTATGCCTAGTAAAGAAACTCCCATTCAGATATCTTAAAAAATTACGAAGCTACAACCGTTTTAATATTGCTTGTTAGAGAGATAAAACGCTCGGGGATCATGACGTCACGACACTCGAGCGTCATAGTAAATGTCAATCGGTTTCATATGAATGTGCGTTTTGCGGAAAAGGGACAGAATATACCAACTCTTAAAACTTTGGACACTTATAATTTTGTGATTATTTAATCCCCTGCTTTCCTTTTTTTTTTCAATCTGTCAATATACACGGTGGAATTTAATCGGTGATCAGGAATCCAAAAATCTTAATTATTAATCTACACAGAAACCAATACGTGAGATCTCGTGCAATATAGCTCACAATCTAATTAATCACACTTAATTAACATCGGTAAAATGTACACTGACTGAATAAATGGACACCCTACTTTTATTGAAGGGAAGTTACTCGTAAGTGTACATACGTCAAGTGCTTGCTGGCTTTGGCGGGAAACTAGACAGATCAGACGTTTGTTATGAATTTGACAATGACAAATTGACAGCTTATTGCTCATTTATGTTTTAAGTTTCTATGGCTGATAGTTTGAAAAGAGGTATTAAACTTTTCAGACTAAACCATTAGTACGGTGACAATAAATTTTAATTAAAATTTAATTTCAACTTAAAAATTAGTTATGATAAAAAAAAGCTTGGTTCCACTTAAGTACTACATAAACGTGACCGCCATCGATTACTGAATTAGAAAAATGGGTTCCTGTTCACCGATTAAATTCCACCGTGTATTAATGCCTTTTACGAGAAATGTCACACCCCTATTAGTTAACCTCGTAAGTTCTGTACTTTTTGACTGAAGTAGTCCTAACTGTCTAATGTACTATACGAAGTACAAACTAAGAGTAGGGTATTCAGCGCATTCTTAAAACGAAATAACTGCCGAATGAACAGTCACCATCATATAGTTAGAGGCAGCCAAAGTTGCCAAATATATGTGTTACTATATAATAAATAAATAAATAATAAAACTCTTACACAAATCGACCTAGTTCCAAACTAAGCAAAGCTTGTACTATGCGTATTAGACGACGATAAACATACTTATATGGATAAATAAATACTTAAATACATAGAAAACATCCATGACTCAGGAACAAACATTCGTGCTCATCACACAAATTAATGCCCTTACCGGGATTCGAACCCAGGTCCTCTAGCTTCGTAGGCAGGGTCACTACCAACTAGGCTAAAGGGGTCGTCATATATTTGGGTACTTTGGTTGCTACTAACTATATGATGCTGAAAGTACTTGGTGAAGTACATTCGGCAGTTATTTTTGCTATGCCTTTAAAATGTCAGATCTGAAGTACTACCGTTGATTTGTACTTGTACAGTCACTTCTATCAATATGTATACGTTTACGAACCTATGTCGGTGGAATAAATATGAATATAGGATACATATTTTTAGAGCTGACCGTACGAGTGCGTGAGGATTGACGATGTTACCGACTCACGATGACTAACAATCTATCATATAAATCCACAGATGGTGATAAACAGCTTCACTATCCTGATTTATGTAAGGTTTTCATATTTATAGTCGAGACGTATTTTCACGGAACCCAAATAATCACAGCGTTTATAACTTCAGTATACTTGAGAAGCGAAACAAAGTTTATTCTTTAACAATCATTTTTATTTCTCCATTGCTGTGTTCCAGCAAAGATAATAACGTTCATTTTGTTTTAACGGTCATTTTGCACATAGAATTTCAAAGTTGCAGCGCCTCTAGTGGCCATTTGCCGAATCGCTGACGAGTCACTTGAAAATTTGAGTGGTAAAGGTAAAACTTTCGAAACTTAGCAGTATAAAAGTATTTTGGACACTGGCTCAGCATAATGCTGAGGTGTCAGACACCTACAGCGCTGATTTTCATCCAGCACCGTTGGTGACTCACGGAGACGTCATAGAATTGTAATATATAAACTACCTACTAATATATTATTGGGATAGGCGAGAGGGAAATAAACATAAATACAAAGTGAGTGAGTGGTTGCTTACACCTATGCACTACCTACATGCAGCTTCAATAAAATAATAACTACATCACAAATTAAAGTTAATTCTTACTTATTAAACTAAATACAAAAACTAGATAACTAATTTGTTATTGGCATATTTTCTGCTGTCTCACTCGGTGCTGGATTGGCGCTTTCTTAACTGCAGCAAACAGAAAATAGTTATTTACAGTACATATGGTGCTACTTTCCCGCACTAGTGCGAAAAGAGCACTTTCCGTGCATATGTCGAAACTTTAAAGAGCCATATGTACAGTAAAACGTTGTACGATACACGTGCGAATAGGTAATTCGCAAACCTTGTGACTGTGACTAATGGCACTTTCCGCTATGTTCTTTATTCCTGAAATTGTATTTTGTAAGACACACATTTTTTATGCTATTCTTGGAGATTTTTTTTTCTACAAGCAGCTCACTACTTTATTTTACTTTGCCTATAAAAGGGTTGTTAAGATCTTTCACACTTTAAAAGCCACTCAAAACTGATTTATATTTTGCCGTACACATATAATTCCAACACGACTCATAAAATAGCAGTTTCTTCAAAACCAGCCTTCTCCATATCTACAATAAACCTACATGCTATTACAAATTTTATTTCAGGGCATAAAGTTGTAGGGTTTACTTACGTCCTTTTCTTTAAGGAAGGCAGTTTTTTTAGAAATACCTCAAAAACCTTTGAACCGATCTTGTTCAAAACAATTTTCGCTAAAAGAATTTAATATGTCCATGATTTTTTTCATATTTTTAAAATACATGGTTCAAACATTTGGGGGGGACATCCTGGACGAGTATGATTTAGCCGTAGTCCGGCTATAATACGAGGCCAGGATGGCACTTATGGTCGAAGCGTGTATAGTGCTTTTCTCAAAAATAAAACAATGTTTGAATAAAAGTTAGAATAAAAAATATATAGGTACAGTCACCAGCATTAGTGTAACTATTTGCGAAAATATTAATTAATTATGTGCGCGAGCAACAAACATACCCATCCACACTTCGTGCCGGTATGCCAAACATGCCAAATATATGTGTTGTTAGCGTTCTTCCATATAATATTTTTATTTCAACTATCTATCGCTAATCTTTGTTTTTACCGTATGGCTTTTTACATAAGGTTAAATAATTAGATGAGCTGTAATGTGTATGCATTTTATAGCAAAGAAATTTCATGAATTTGGATTGTAATCGCTCAATTCTATCGATGTAAATTTTATATTGGGGATTCCATATCTGAGATACGTATTCCAGAAACGAAGAAAATGAGTTGTCTACAGAAATTTTGTTAAAGTTAAGTCAAATCAAATCAATTATAATTTATTTGCAAAAATACAGTGGCAGGATGTTACAATTGCATAAGTTCTGTGTATTTTTAGCGTGCAAATATTATCAGTAATATGAAAAGTGTATAGCCATCGAGCGTGCAGAAGCGCATTAAAAAAACATTGTCAAACCATTCTCCCGGGACAATATTGCGAGGATTGTGCCGCACCAGTTAAACAGAGGTCCAACGGAAGTTAATACTGGCCAACAGAGCAACTTCGGCAATCAGAATAGACCAGGCCACTTCGTAGTCGAGCTAACTCGAACTTGGTTTTCCAGACCGCTCCTTTTATTTCGTCTTTCCTGTTTCCTTCTAACAATGGATCAAGTAGTTCTTCAGTGGAACACTCACAGCATCACTAATAAAAAGCAAGATTTACTTTATTTAATTAATAAATACAACCCTGTCATTCTAGCTATATCACGGGTAATTAAATTGAGTAGAAGGAGGTCGGTGTACGAGTGTATAATTTTGTATAGTGTCATTAGCTCCCTGCATTTCCTGCGATCTGAGAGTGTCGGCATGTTTAAGTGTTTAAGCCTACTCGCATATGACCGCACAAGCATGGTCCCGTGTGCATGCATACATCTTGCTGCAAGGTGCCAACTTGACTTAATCGGGATATAACCATAACGTCCATAACACACTCAAGTGTCGTAATGTTATAAAACACGCGTGTTTAATATCCAGCATTATGAGCCTAAAAGCGACACAAAAAGAGGTGGAAACATCGCAAGAAAAATAAATGCACAAAGGTAGCACATAAATAGAAAGCACATTCCAAATTGCGTCATAATACCGCCATTATCGATCGATAATGCGTTGGCAAGATTACTTCAAGATGTATACCCAATCTACCATTTGAAAATCATTACCCTCCTGTGACAGACAGTTATTGAAACTGGGTGACAAAATACTCATTCTGTCATATATTTTGTCAACAATGAAAATATGAACGAAACTATCACGAGTTGTTTAAAAACATTCTGCCGTTTTCTTTGTCGCATGTAAATAAATAATAAATATTGTCTTCTATTGGATACAACGTAAACTACTGACAGCAATGATGTAATATAAAAAAAAGGTGTCTGCCTTTTTTTTATATGGTCAAAAGCGCTCCAAAAGTGGTACACTAAAACTGAGTCAATTGAACCAACTTGCCTCAGTTTCAACTCGCCCTCTCCACCGACCATCAGTTCTACGTAGTGTTGCAAAGGACTCGAGTTCTGGAGTCCTTTTTATTAGACTCGGAACTCAAATGGCACACTCGACTCAGTACATAGGACTCCCTTTATTGCAGAAAGGCCACAATACGAATTGTCTATCGTACTCGTATCGTAAATAACACAAAATAACCATAAAGGTATCGGTCGAACCACCAGGAAAAATGAAATTTGTGTAATCGAAATAAGAGGATTTTACAAAGTCTTGTGGTTCGATCAATCGGGCTATCCCCACATCTCAGTTGGAGCTGGTACATAAGGCGGCAGCTCATATGTCAGGTATATAAAGGATTCCGGAAGCTGTATGTGTAGGTTCATAGTTGCATAATATATGCTAATACAGATACCTAAGCTAGAGTGCTATAGGTACTCATTTCGCGGCCATGAGTGACCAGAAGTGGCTTCGCGACAACAATTACCCATGAATGATTTTTTTTATTTTTTGGAGCCGAGTGGTGGGCACCGCGAGCTTATGCTTATTTCTAGTATTAATATTATGTATGTCACAGTTTTTCCTAAAATTGACAATGTTTTTATGTACATACACAATATTTTCATAGATATACTGACAATCCTCCGAGATGTCCGAGTGGTGCGAACTCCCGCTGGCGTTCCTCAGGGAGGTCTGCTTTCTCCATTACTGTTCTCTGTTTTTATAAATAGGGGTTCGGTACCAAAGGCCTAAGTTGCATTTAGCCTTGGCATTCAAAACATCTTAGGTTGTAAATTGTCTGGGTAGCAAAATGTCTTGGTCTGTAAAACGCCCTCATTGCTATAAGCCTTAGTAAGCGGAATGACTCGGCTGTAAAACGACTTAAAGTCGTAATGTCTTAATAGGTAAATGGTCTGGATAATCTTCGCGGCCTACGTATCTGACGTTTCGCATCAAGGTCAATGAGACGAGCGTCTTCAAAGTTCTTTACGCTCAGCTTAACACGAGAACGCCATTCTGGCCGCTGTGAAGCAAACTCCTCCCATTTGTCAGGTGGTATACCGCAGGCAGTGAGGTGGCGCTTAAGCACGTCCTTGTAACGTAGGTGCTGCCCACCTTGCTTCCGTTTACCAGCTGATAGCTGGGAGTAGAAAACGGCTTTCGGTAGTCTGCAATCACTCATACGCCAAACATGCCCACACCACCTTAGCTGACCCTTCATCAAGAGCGCCTCCATGCCAGGCATCTTGCAACGACGAAGTACTTCAGTGTGGGGACGCGATCTTGCCATTTTATACGCATAATGGAACGTAGACAGCGTAAGTGGAACGTGTCTAGCAAGCGAATGTCGCCTTTGTACAAACACCATGTTTCCGAAGCATACAAAAGAATCGGAAGAACCATAGCTTTGTACACCGACAACTTCGTCCGCAACTTTAGATCATGCGCATGTGGTCACGTAGTACCTACCTAGGGTCATTTCGCCGGTTAGCGACCACCTAATACTCCAGGCATATACGATTTTGAAAAACATTAATTTATAATAGCGTTTTTTTTGTTGATTTCATTTGAAAATGTTATTCTAAGATGATTTAGTCAAGAATCCGACAAACTTTCCACCCGGAAGTAATTATGTAGATTTAAATTATCTCATTTTGTACGATTTATCTTGAATATTATAGAGCAAATGTAAATGAACCAAAATAAAGACAAAAACATTTATTAATATTTTTACTGACTTTTTAGAAGCCAGTTAACTTATCATTTTTTCGATGTCTGAAATTTTGTCGGATTTTGTCGCTGGGTAACTATTTAATTGATAATATATCCGTTATACATAAAACATAAGCTATTATACATTATTTCCAAAATTGCCATTTTTTCCATACAAGTTATCAGTTCATTGCCTGGACTATAATTTAATGTGCCGGTGGGCGACCAAAACTTCATTAAATGTCACATCAGGAGACATTGTGACGTTTAATACATGAGTTTAACTGTGGTATAATTAGCAGTATTTGTAGACATGTCTCACGAAAGTTTAAATTTGACAACTGTCCTTGTTGCTGTAGGTTTTCATGTGGGGTGGCAGAAATAACGAAGTGGCTTGCGACATCCTTACTGTGTTATAAATTGTATTGTTTGCAGTGTGCACGAAGCAACGAAACAACGCCGCTCGGCTGCATGCAACACTAGTTTGACCAGTTTCAAAAATTGAAAAACAAAAGCCTGTTGTTACCTATGTTGAAACAAAGTAGATTGAATGTCCTTTCGTGGATCTGATTAGCGCCAATAATCAGATTTCTGCCATCCTGTCACTCACTATAAATTACTATTTAATAGTAGATTGTATGACAAGGGTCTAATATAAGCCATATTACCAGGAGATAGAAAAATGATAGACGGAGTGGAAAGCGATGCATCCTAATGCAGCTATATTATACAATAAAAACATAACAGCATATGCCATGCATGCATATATGCAATTATGCCTACGCCATTAATATGCATTAGTGATAAGGCATGATATGGCATTGAACATGATAACATGTAACACTAATGCAGTAGATAGTGTGTACTAGTTAATTGCGCGGTTGTAAGTAGAGAAAGGTGTCATATTTAACGCTGACATTGCTGAAGGATAATACAATTTGCGCTTCTGTCATAGAGTCAATTTTTTAATAGCACTGATCAGTGCTAAGACATACGAAGACATTAACCCTTATATGCATAGTGTTGCCAAATGTCTACAAAGCATTAGACAGCTCACAGATTAAAAAAGAGGCTTACGTTCTCTGAATCTAAAGAAAAACGATGAAATTTATTGAGTTTTCCCTGGATGGTGTTAGGACATTAAATTTTATTTAATTGAATATATATTTCTACATTTATACAAGGCTACGTTTAAATGAATGTTATATTACAAGCTTTTATTTAGCTCCACCTGTCCCGTTGTCTGTCTGTCTGTCTGTAATCAAATCTTGCAAGTTAAATTTGACTCACTTTCGCGGTGACCGATTGAGCTGAAATTTTGGGTCTAAGTTTGGATGACCTTTCAATATTATGGTACCATCGAGCTGATCTGATGATGGAGACAGAAGGTGGCCATGGGAATTCAGAGATGGGGATTCGACGTAACCCCGTTGAGTTTGGGCTCGTTAGAATCGTCTCAATGAGTAGTTGATGATGGTATTCAGAAAAGTACAGTCGGCAATAAAAGCTTGTACAGTCGAGGTCAAAGATATCTTTACAATTGAGTGTTACAAAAATACCTTTACATTTAAATAAGTTTACACACTATATGACAAAAGCATACTTACAACGCACATGACAGTTTCATCTTTTCACTTAATGCACCAAAGTTCTGTTTACCATCTTTCTTCCATAGAAATATTTACACACATTGTGACATAATAGGTTTACATTCCATGTTACAAAATAAGATTTCCTGTCAATGTGCCCTAAATATGTTTACAATAGCAGTGGCACTTGAAAATTTACGTTCAAGCTTACTTTTATTTTACTTACACCTATTGCTACATAAATATATTTACAGGTTGATTAGCTTTTTGGAGCCTTTAAATTAGAGATTGCGGTGGATAAGCTCAGAACACTCCATCACTGCACCCCAAGCCTATCATCTACAGACAGTAGGTCTGCATATCATAGGCAATTATTAGGCATGCAGCCATGTATCCTACTAGCACTGTATAGGAAAATAAAGACCATATGTCCAATTATTTTACAGGTATTTCCTGCCCGTGGTGAACCCTGATGGTTATGAATATACCCACATGACGGACCGTTTGTGGAGGAAAAACAGAAAGCCGAGCAACGTCGCCAGAGTATGCTCTGGAACAGATCTCAACAGGAACTTTGGGTAGGTACCTAATAATAAAACTTTTGTCATTTGTAAGTTTTGTAACATTTTGATCTAAGTACGCACTGAGCGAAATAATGAAGGGTGCGCTACACATTCCCAAATAGAAGCCTATGATAAATAAAACACACATACCTACTGTTGAGATTTTTGTATGTGGCCGATTTCTTATAAATTGAATTGGAATCTACCTTGGACTGTAGATTTTTGAAGAAGACACTGTACTTCGGTCACTGTATTTCGGTGGACATCTATAACTGGCTTTGTTATTAGCTTTTAAGCTTTCTAATATTTTCCTGTAATGCTGTTGATGCCCCAAATAATTATAAATAAAAATAAAAAAAACTTTTGAATGGACTACTTTTATGCAAATAAAAGTAAATAAATATTCTAATAAATTAAATTTGGGGACAATCTTACACAAATCGATCTAGTCCCAAACTAAGCAACAACAAGCTTCTACTCTGGGTACTAGACGATGGGTTATAATCTCAAGTATAATTAGATGTTAAAATTTACATTTAAGATACAAAAATACAAACGGGCCCAAAAGTGGTCCTTGCGGACCTTGCGGTGCACCAGATACATTTTCTTAGTTCGTTGGCATTCTTTTTTCCAGCAATTAGAAGGCCTATCTTTTATTTATAGATACCGATGGGGAGGAAAAGGCGCTTCAAGCAACCCATGCAGCGAAACCTTCCGCGGTAGAGCCGCGTTTTCAGAACCGGAATCTAAGGCTCTTTCTGTAAGTACCTACTTAAGTACCCTAGCAATTAAGATAACGAAAGACCCAAATCGCCGAACCACTTGAGAAGATAAAACGCAGGTGATAGACATCTACCGCTTTTGTACCAGACACTTCTTAATGAAGAACATACTTAACTCAATGCGTTGTCACTTTTGTAGATCGTTAATTGTGTAGGTACTCGTCTGTTTATGTTTTGTACTAGGTTCTGCCCGCGACTCCGTCCGCGTGGAAATCGTTTTTATCGTAGCTCCATACAATCCACCGTAGCGTTTAAGATACTGAACCGATTTTGATGAGTAAGGTATAAATTTCGAAATTATGCTCCGCGTGAAATAAGTTAAAAAAAATGTTTTGTTACTCTTCCGTAGTCGGGAATCGGAATACAGTTTTTTGAACTTTGTATGCTTGT
Source organism: Epinotia ramella (assembly GCA_947578815.1). Classification (NCBI taxonomy): domain Eukaryota; kingdom Metazoa; phylum Arthropoda; class Insecta; order Lepidoptera; family Tortricidae; genus Epinotia; species Epinotia ramella. The sequence goes on from OX388222.1 coordinate 17,926,760, forward strand.
TAAAATTTCTCTGATTGAGTCGTAAAAAGTTCGGCGATGTCTTCCCTTCCAACTGTTGGTACAGCTTCCACTTTTTCCTCTTATAATTTATAATACTTCGTTCATATATAGTTCATACCCACCATACAATACAAAAAGGCATTGCAATTTGAATCAACTAGTGTTGGAAATAGCGTTGAATTTCCTTTGATTTAAAAAACAAATGCAACTGTTTCAATGGACTTCAGTGCACGCAGGTCTTAGGAGCTTACAAGAGGAAACAGTCGAGTACCTGCGGTTTTTACCCGATTGCGGTAGATTATATTTTAGAGTTTATGTAGGTACTGCCAAGGCGGGCAAAAATATCTGACATATCCTAAAGGCCCTAGAAATTGATATTTATGCCCGTTTTGCGCAGATATAGATGCTGGGATGTAGGTATACCTACCTATGTGTATCTCTATTTCTTGGACCTGCACTGCACGGCTTGATGTATTTTAGTATGGGAGGAGTCGTTAGGTTACTTTTAGTCCTGGGAAGGACGTCGTTTATAATATTTAATTAGGTACTGCTAGTCTCAATGTTTGGACGAACGTCGAACAGCATCAGATACTTTCCAATGAATTATATCATAAAATAAAATCTTTTCATCGACAGGATTTCATCAAAACCAGTGGCGCCAATTTCTCAGCATACCTGACGTACCACAGCTACGGCCAGTACTTACTGTACCCCTGGGGTTACGACAATGTAGTACCACCAGACCACAAGGACCTGGATGCAGTTGGCAAGATCATCGCTCAGGTAATTATAAAGCTACTAGCGAACCGTCCCGGCTTCGCACGGGTACTATATTATTATACATATAAACTTTCCTCTTGAATCACTCTACTATTAAAAAAACCGCATCAAAATCCGTTGCGTAGTTTTAAAAGCATACATAGGGATAGACAGTGGGAAGCGACTTTGTTTTATACTATGTAGTGATAGTGATACGCCAGGATGCGATTATTTATATATAAATTAGAATCAATTTAATTGAATCTAATATGAACTTTTTGACGTTTAATGTGCATTATAAATAAATGAGTATGAGTATGGATTATGGAGCCCCCTCCCATCCATCAATATCCATACTAATATCAGAAATGCAAAGTGTGTCTGTTAACGTCATTTCACGGTTAAACCGCTGAACCGATTGAGATAAAATATGGTATGGAGATATAGGAACGACGCCCACGTGGACAAAGTCGGCGCACACAGTGGGGCAGTTTAGAATGGGAAGCATTAGACAGCAACCAAATAAAGAAATGAAGAACGAGAGCTACATATTAAATTACCGGACTAGCTACTAGCTAGTTGCCTCTTTCTAGGGAGCGAATAAGAGCAAAAGGGACAAATGTTTTATCAAAGCCTGGCTGACTTTAACACTTTCGCAACCGGACTAAAAATGGAACAATTCACCAGAAACCGACAGAATTCGCTAGGCATGTAAGTTCATACGAGTGCCCGCTAGGCGGGTTCTTGGTTGCAAACGTGTTAAGACTCAATCACTGAAATTATGAAATTAATGTCGGACAGAAAGCACTCATCTCTTACTAGCAACTAGTATGTAAGTTTGAGAGGGACAAATGCCAAATGTCACCATAGACATACTAATTTGTAGCCTTGTTATTTTCCTTATAATGTTATTACCACTTTTTTCAGGCTATCCAAGAAACAGGTGGTTCTAAATATTCAGTGGGTTCATCAAGCGGCCTTCTTTACCCAGCGTCAGGAGGCTCCGATGACTGGGCTAAGGCTCAGGGTATCAAGTACAGTTACACCATTGAGCTGAGTGATACAGGCCGCTATGGTTTCATCCTGCCTACATCCTACATTGATCCCGTCGCCAAAGAATCTTTAGCCGGACTTAGAGCACTCATGAAGGTTATACACAAACAGGGTTAATGCTTGACATTTGTGACTTTCTGATTACTAAGATTTATAATTTAAAATAAGCATTTATTAATTATGTATGCGATCATAGATATTGAACAGGTGGACTTGACTTATTTGTTAGGCGACTTTAACGCTCATCCGAATACATGTTTCTATAATGAATTAAATAGCTTTTGTTTGGAGCAACAAATGTGTATAATAGACTCAGAGCTCTTGCCTTCGGACTCGTACACATATGTGAGTGATAGTCACGGGTGTAGAAGGTGGCTAGACCACTGCGTGACATCAGCAGCTGCTAGGCAAACAGTTATGTCCGCCAAAATACATTATGATGTGTACTGGTCCGATCACTTTCCCATAGAGATTGTATGCAATCTAAATAAAAGTGTGCCAAAAATGAGTGAAAGTGAGGCTAGCAAGGGTAATATAGTGAAAGGAGTAATATGGGGGGAAAGGGACCTATCAGAAATAAAAGAATATTTAAACATATGTAATAACAAGTTGAAGCACATTGATTTTCCTAGAGAATTGGAGGCATGTTGTGATAAGTTATGTAATAACAATTGTCATAGGAAAATCATTGACAAACTGTATAATTCGATTAAGGGGGCACTCATTGAGGCTTCGGTTGGTAGTTGTGGTAAAGAGCGGCCCAGGGGACGTGGTTATGTGACAGGCTGGAACAAACATGTCCGGGGGGCTCACTTGAAGGCGAGGCTTTGTTTCCAGGAATGGTGTGCACACGGGAAGCCTAAAGTAGGCCGCGTATTTGAGGAAATGTGCAGTTCCAGGAAAGAATTCAAAGCCAAACTGAAGTTTTGTCAAAACAACAAAGACCAAATTAGAATGGATATAATAGCCTCACACCATAAGTCACAAAACTTCGTACAGTTCTGGAAATCCACTAATAAAGTAAATCCTCGAGTGAGTCCACCCGCTAGTGTTCAGGGTATTAGTGAGCCCAGCGAGGTTGCCAGTCTTTTTATGAATCACTTCAAAGTGGAACCGGTGCCAGCTGCCGGGGGTGGGCAGTTGCTCGATGCTGGGAACCGCGTGCCTGGAGACAGCCCGATCAGAATTAGACCAGCAGAAGTATCCAAGGTAATCCGACAGATGACGAGAGGTAAGTCGCCCGGGCATGACGGCCTAAGCATCGAGCATCTGCAATATGCAGGCGTACATCTCTCTAGAGTCCTTGCCATGTTGTATACATTCTGCTTGCGCCACAATTACTTGCCGGACGACCTTATGAAAACTATAGTCGTACCTATCATAAAAAATAAGACAGGTGATGCCTCCGACAAGTCCAATTATAGGCCAATTTCTCTGGCTACTATCTTGGCGAAGGTACTGGACAGTGTGCTTAACACGTATATGAACAAGCATATTAACCTGCATGACGCCCAGTTCGGTTTCCGGCCGGGACTATCCACTGAGTCAGCGGTTCTATGTCTCAAGCACACTGTTCGGTATTACACTGAGAGGAACACGCCAGTATACGCATGTTTTTTGGACTTGTCGAAGGCATTCGACTTGGTGTCATACCAAGTGTTGTGGAACAAGTTAAGCGTGAGCTCAAGTTTACCAGCTGAAATCATAGACATTTTAAAATACTGGTATGACAACCAATCAAACATAGTTCGATGGGCGGGGGGATACTCTGATGTCTATAAAATGGAGTGCGGAGTTAGACAGGGGGGGTTAACTTCGCCCACTTTGTTCAACCTGTACATTAACGGCTTGATTGAGGAGCTCAGCAGCGCGGGTGTCGGATGTTCGGTGGATGGTTGTTTTGTTAACAACATAAGCTACGCAGACGACATGGTGCTGCTGAGCCCCTCAGTCAACGGCCTTAGGACTCTGCTTGATATATGTGACAGATATGCTGTGGCCCACGGACTAAACTATAATGTCAAAAAGAGTGAGGTGTTACTGTTCAAGTCTGGCACTAAAACATATCCCATTCCGCCAATAATGCTCAGTGGCTCTCCTCTTCAAACAGTTACTAGGTTCAAATACTTGGGTCACTGGGTAACTGACACTCTGAAAGATGATGTGGATATAGAAAGGGAGCGCAGAGCACTGTCGGTAAGGTCTAACATGCTTTCTCGCAGGTTTGCGCGTTGTTCTACGGAGGTGAAAATAACACTGTTCAAAACGTATTGTCAAACCCTATACACGTGCAACCTGTGGAGTGACTACACCAAAAAAGCCTACAGTGCTCTGCGCGTCCAGTACAATAACGCCTTCAGGGGGTTGTTGGGGCTGCCCTGGCGCTGCAGCGCGTCAGGAATGTTCGCCGCGTGGAGAACCGACGGTTTCCAAGCCGTGATGCGCAAGCGGGTGGCGTCCCTGGGCGTGCGCGTGCGGGGCAGTACCAACACCCTCTTGAAGGTGATCGCCGAGAGGATGGACAGCCCTATCCTCGCGCACTGGATGTCCTTGCATGTTAATTCTAATTATAATTATACTTTCTACTAACACACCTAGATAAGTTATTACTAACAATATGGATGTATTTTGTAAAAATTATCCGAAATAAATACTTCATTTCATTTCATTTATTTCATTAATATTTTATAGGACCTCTTTTTTATAATTGCCTGTTTCAGATGTATAAGATATTGTGTAAGGTAATGAAATGTACAACACTTTTACTTTAGGCATTTTTTAAATATTTATTTTAGATTTAAGATTTAATTTATGAAATAAAAGAGATAAAACTGTTTCAATAAATTTGAACAGATTAGACTAAGATATTGGATACTTTATCATAAAAAACCAAAATAAATAAAGACTTACCTTGTGCGCCACAGTTTTATTTTCCGTCTTATATTCATACTCAGCCGGTTTCGAAACTTTTATTTCTGGTATTTTATTATTATTGCTAGTTTCTGGCGAAACATTCAGAACAGAAGCTATGGGGCTGCTCTTTAACAGATTTTGTGTTTCATACGCAATATCTTCTGCCCTCTTTAGTATTAAATCAACATCGTCCGTATCACAAGCCAGGAGACTGCTATTGTTATTTCCAGCAGAGAGCTTGTTAATTTCACTTAATATCATCTTGATCTCTTCGTCACTATCTTTAAAAACTTCACAAGATTTCTCATTTTGTAGAAACTCTTTGGTGGACACACTATTGTCGTTAGAATGGACCGAGTAATCTTGTACGGAAACAGAATTTTGAGACATTGTCTTACCTTACCCTACGCTGATTTAAGAGAAAGGGTTTTAGAAAATTTCTAAGTCAAACAATTATCGGCACTATTTTGGGAAATCCATATAACAAACATCTTGCAGGACTTTTGCGCGCGTCTGAGCGTCTCGTTTCTCATTCGCACCGTGCAAATTAGAAAGAGGAGGGTAGATCTTTCTCGACTCGCGTCGCGGCGCGGCGTCAGTTATGCTAGCCCCGCAGCACCGGAAGCGACTGCCATATATCTGACCGTCCAACCCAGAGGGAAAACTAGATCTTCCACACTTCATTTTACCTAATTGAGAGCATGTTGCATCTACTTTACAAATCTTTTATGAATCTGACGTAATTGAGAGTGTATTGAAGGTATAACCACATTCACTGCCAAGACTCGATACGCGCTACGCTTGGTAGCCGATCCCTTGGTTTTTCTCGTATGTAGCGGAAAGCGAGATTGTACGCATATATTTATTATTTTTTTCATTTTAATTACATTAATTTACATACTATACTGCCGGTTCCCTCTCATCTGTGAGAAGAGGCATGTGCCCAGAGTGGTGGGATGTAATTATTATATATGTATAGGCTGAATTATTTATTTAATTTACGTAACATAGAAAAAATATTTTAAGCTCGGCAAACACCTAAGGAATGCACTAAAGGACCGGCACTATGGTGTCAAAGCTTGAAGTAAGTTAACATAAGCTATTATTATCTAGTTATACTGGGCGTTTTCCACAAGTCGACATCCAGTGCCTATTTTGCGTGAATCTGTGGGATAGCGCAGCGCTACTCTAACCACCCCAGCTGGCTCGTACCAATGAGTTTTTCGGAACTTATTAATCTTATTTATTATGTACGGAATGTTTACCGTTAGCTTTTCGGTAAATGAAAACATCGTGAGGACACCGGTCTAATCCCAGTAAGGTCTAGTTTTCCCTCTGGGTTGGAAGGTCAGATGGCATTTGCTTTCGTAAAAACTAGTGCCAATGCCAAATCTTGGGATTAGGTGTCAACCTTCGGTACCTATAGGTACATAATACAGTGTACAGTCTGGATTAACTATTATAGCATATATGTATTAGTATTTTTCCCAATCGTGTTATAATATAATAGAGAGCTTTTTAGTCGAGTAGCGTGTTTAGGCCACGAAGCTTGCTGAGTGGCCTAAGTAAGGTACGAGATTAAAAAGCTTGATTATGACACTATTGTGAACGAAATAAATAAATCTTATCTAATCTAATCTAAGTATTTAAAGTAAGCAATGTTTTTTTTTCTAAATAAAGGGTAATCCATATTCATATCCAAACGAACCATACTAATATTATAGATGCAAAAGTGTGTCTGTCTGTTTGTCTGTATGTCGGTTACCTCTTCATGCTTAAACCTCGTAATAAAATTTGTACGAGTATCCTATACAATACAAGTATAGTATTATAATTATCAGTGGTAATGTTATTTTAAACCAAATTTAAAGCACGATCTTAAGATATGCTATAAATCAGTCGTAAATCTCGACGTAATTTTACGTCACACTGAGTGAAACTCTTCCACCGTAAAAAGTTGTGAGATATTTCGTAGAGCCAAGTCTTAGGCATTCTTTAATCTTTATTTGCTTGCTAAATAAAATTCTGTAACTTGGCAATCACACAACTTTCCTGCATTAATGGATTTCTGCATACCTAAAGCTATGTTTCTGATTGCCATGACTTAGAATTGTTTTTTTTTTCAAGTCTTCAAGCGACTATATTGTATAATGTATACTTAGGTACCTATACATATACTTTTCGCCTTATTTTATTAAGTAAGTACAAAGGAATAAGGTGAACATTAATAAACATATCCATGTAATTAAATCACAAAGTACCTACGTAGGTACTTTAGGTATTTACGTTATATTATATCATCTTGGCTGCCAAATAACATGTTTTGCTTTTAAATCCGTTACGAAATTACATCAGTTTGTATTTTTGTACCCACCTAGATATTATTATTCTAATGATGAAAACTATACAAATGTAATAAGTAGGTACCTACCTAAAGTCGCCGTCAATAGAATTTGCTAACTATGTAAACAAACCGCCATATTGAAATTGTCTTTCACTATGGCAGTTTAAGAAATGTATTTAAATACAAAATGCAAATACTTTTTCATATGCAAAATACCAAATATTTTTGCGTTTTGTGAATACTAAACGCAAAATAGGTAGTTTCAAAATACGAATACCTTTCGTCCAATTCAATTCTCTTTATTTTTATTTATTATACTGTTTAACCATACCAGTTGTTCGAAATCATCATCATTCATATTTAGGGTTCCGTACCCAAAGGGTAAAACGGGACCCTATTACTAAGACTTCGCTGTCCGTCCGTCTGTATGTCTGTCTGTCTGTCCGTCAGTCACCAGGCTGTATCTTTTTTTATTTTATTTATTTAGATAGGGTTTACATTATAATGTTTACATATGTGCCACTATTGGAAACCCCCGTGGGTTTATTTAATAGTTGGCGAGATCGCGCGGTTCGGTCCGCGTGTAGGTACTAAATATATAAAGGTATCATGCTTATATTACTAATTACTAACTACTTAACATTGAGCTAAGTTTAGCTAGGTACATAATTGGTAATCGGTTATGTACCTAGCTAAACTTAGCTCAATGTTAAACAAAAATATGCGAACCGATTTTATTGAAACTTTCCAATATTGTTGTATATACCTCAGAGTAGGATATATCGTGCCGTTTTTTTAGATATAATTACTTCAGAGGGTGGAATAAGGAACCAAAGATTGTATGGGACTTATTTTTTTTTTTTTAAATAGAAACTTGAAACTGCGTAGATTGATTTTATATCAAAATATTAGAAAACTAATTTCTGCGTTTTTGAAAATTCATTCCCTAAGGGGGTCAAAAGACGTTTGAGATTTTTTATGAAAAAAAAACGGTCACCCATCCAAATATTGACTTCTCTCGACGTTGCTTAACTTTGGTGATTGTTGCGAAGTGTTCATCGCTATTAGACTACATATATTATAGGCAAGTAGTTTCTGAAGGACAAATTAATGCGAAGAAATCGCAAGCGATTGTTATTGGTAGTCCTTGCTATGTAATTAAGCTCTCAGAGGTGGTGGTGCCTGACATTATTTTTGATGGAATTTCTATTCCTATTTCCTCTACTGTCAGGAATTTGGGTATGATACTGAATGGCGACTGTATCGATACTATGTCGCGGCTGGCGATGCTGTATCACGATAGTAGCGATGCAGTCGCGATGGTATTTTTTTTGATGAACATGATATTTGTATTGACTGTGCCTTCATACTTCATTAATTGTATTTTTATATTCAGATTCAGATTCATTTATTCACAGTATAGATTAAGTACATACATTATAAATTACATCTCAATTTAAAAGAATCCCTATTGTGATCTTCAATAACATACAATAACATTCAATCAAAATAATTAGAATAATAATAACTAACAATTAGTCTATTTATTATAAGTGATTCAAAAATCTGCCACTCAATTTGATTTCGCGCAAAGCTATTCAAATAGCCTACTTTGTCAGTAGAGAATTAATAAATATTTAAGTGTTGAGTAGTAAATTAAGTTGTTGCTTGAATATAAAAGTTTCACTAGATTGTGAAATCGTTTAATGTGGATACCCCATTAGAAAAATGTGGATGCTTAGTGATGTCCCGAAACGTTATGTACGAGGCTCGCATCCAGTTGAGCGGAATGGATTGGGATTTCCAAATTATTAAGTGTGTTCAGAAAAAAAAAGTTTTTGATAGATAAAATGGTCTTGGGCGGCATGGTTGTAGTGTAGTAGTAGTATCAAGAACAAACTATAATACTTTCGGACGAGTCGCACTGTTGCCAGTACGAGGGTCGGATGCAGAGTGATAATTTGGCTAAAAAACCGCGCCTTTTTGTTAATGTCGCGGCCGGCAATATGGGGGAGCCACATTTGCCCAGGGACATACTTGTTGAATGTTAATCACCGCTCCCGGCAGCGAAAATGAACTTTGTTCCGTGGGGGTAAGGTCGTTTGTCAATTAGCCGCGTGGCCGTATTTTTTTTCTGACTTTTTAAAATCTAGTTCTTTTATCATTTTTTTTATGTCTGAAATTTTGTCGGATTCTGTCGCTGGGTAACTATTTAATTGATAATATATCCGTTACACAGAAAAAATAAGCTATTATAAATTATTTCCAAAATTGATTTTTTATGATTATGCTGTCGACGTTTCTTCAAAAACGAAGTGCACAGAATATCGGGATTCTTGGTCTGTTATTTTTCTTTGTGCTTTGATCCTTGTGTCTATGGTACAATAAAAAAAATAAGTTGATAATATATCAATTCAATTTATTTTCCGACAGTACACAGGTGATCCGTACCTACTATCGATACAAACCTGTCCGCCGCAAAAGAATAGCTACTTTTAATTTTCGTCCACCACAGTATTCGTTCATGGACGAAAACTAAAACAACATTTAAAGCAAAATTTAGTTTTCGTCCACGTTCCTTAAATATTTTTTTATTCGCGCAACACTGACAAAGCCGTGGACGTAAACCAAAATGTCTAAACTAATAGCAATAAAGATCATATTCGGAGAAGTTACTCAGTATTTTATAGGTCCGTTGAAGTAAAATGACCATAACAAATATCCACGTAGCTGTTTGGGTTTCCGTCCGCTTGGACGAAAATCAAATATTTAGAAAATTTGGTAAGCTAGTATCCGTCTTATTAATCGCGGGTCAGCTGGACTGCCCCAATGTGAACCACTGCATCTGTGGGTGAATTGCAAAAAAATTGTACATTCCAAAATTGAAAATGTCCTACTTCAAAATTCTATAAAAAATAAGTATTGAAGTAACATGTATTCCAGATGTGAATTCACGTATGTAGTATTGTTCATAGTTTAATAGGATTTGTACAGTTTTATATTATAACTTTCATAAAAATATGAAATAGATGCCTTAATTAAAAAAACAAATTTTTGCTACCATACAAATATTATTTGTCTTTTGTGTAACACACAGGAATCAAAAAAATGTGCTTAACACCATGTAAAACTGCAAGGACATGGTTTTTCAGGTATCTAGAACAAATATTTTATATCAACATCTGATATCAAAGTTCGGGGAAAGATTTCGTTCCTATGTGTTACGTCAGCTGTGTAACGCTACATTTTGCGCTTTATTGCAGATAAGACTGCAACCGTAACATTTTTATGTAGGGCAATAATTAAGCTACAACCAACAGAAGCGCATGTGTCCTATGCAAGGTGTTCTCGTAGTCCAGTGAACTTTGTGATTTAATCACTCCATTTGGCTAGCGGTCTGTTACTACCGCTCGTCTACCATACTTCTCCCGTCGACACGGTGTATTCGAGGCAACGGGGACGCGTTTATCAATGAGGCCATAAATTTTACCTGGGTGTATAACAAGCGAGAGCCCACTAGTGGAGGCAGAGCGGCGCATCGCCTTTGGCGCCACGAGCGCCATGGGCTTGCTTTTCTCCGGCCGGTCAGGCTTGTCCACACTCTTCGCCTCCTTCTTGGGAGCATCCGACCTGGAGGAAACAGGAGAACACGCCCCCTAGACAAAGACACGCTTATGCCCTCCGCGCTCGAGAAAAAGAGATGTAACAAACACTCTTCGGGAATGGCTTTTTTGGACAAATTTCGATAAATACCCAACTTAGAGAAGTTTTATTAAAATTTTATCAAGTGAGATTTTAGATGAGATAAAATCAAACGTATTTTATTAGGGCATAATATATCGAAAAATATTTCTGCACCTAACAGCATATCAATTTCAGCAGGGTGATAAAAGTGAGGATCCGCGAGCTGAATTGTTTTAGGTAAGTTTAGCTGGGTAATGTTTACAGCCATGTTAGGCAACTGACCTGTAATTTGAGGAATTACCAAACAATTTAATTTAGTTTTGAACGTGTTTGACAAGGAGCTGATAGTTACGTCGCACCTGTCGGAAGTGGTAAGTTGAATGTTGTTAATGCCCGATATTTTTAAAGAATCAGGATCACGATTAACTAATCCAAGTTTATTTTTCAGGTTTTCCGTCATGAAAGAAGATTGGCTGCCGGCATCTAGAAGAATACGAGCCAAGAAAAGGTAAGTACCTTTTCTTGCAGGTTCGGCAACGGGCATATATGATACTTATCCAGGTATCCTCTGACATGACAACTTTCAGGTGCCTTGTCACTAACTTGCCAGGAGGCCTGGCAATCTTTCTTACTTACGAACAGGAATACAAGCAGAGTAAATATATCTAGTATTTAGTTTAATAGTGTAGTCTTGTGTAAAAAGGTTACCTACTCCATATTCAAGCGATATGATATTCCGCTGTAGGTATTAGCCCCCGCCGCCATTCATTTGTAGAACCACAACATTCCCACCGAAATGCCTACAAAGACAGCCTAGCATATTTGCATGCGCACGGCCTAACAAATCATGCACCTGAATTAATTGATCGACACAATGAGCGCTTTTTTATTAATCCCAATTATGTCAGTCATCTCGACAAACTTGGGTCACCTTTCAAAATAATCTCCGTAGGACGGGCGGGAGTTTGCGTCCATTGTGGGCCAATGTCAACACTCCAGGAAATATTCCCCGAACCAACTTAACTCATATTATTTGGCGACCCCTGCACTTCAAAGACTAGGGTGTTTAACGTATTTTTTCGTTTTATTTAACCCTGTTCAGGTGCCCCACTGAACAAAGGCCTCCCCCCTTTCCTGTCCTCCACCCGGCACTGTTGCTGGCTATTACTATATATAATTTGTGGGAAATCGTCAATTATATCACGACATAGGACGAGCTAGCAATCTTGCCGTTAAATATCATTTATTAGCCAAGGTAGATTAGTGTTTAGTATACAGGGTACTTGACCCTGGAACGTGTTTTAAAACGAGTAATTATAAACATAAACATACAATACATATATCGACGGGTAACTTTTGGACCTTGCAAAGTGTAATAACAACATTCCATACTTTCTTGACTCGTGCAAAGCTATAGCAATGACAATATTGCATGGCTATTAAATAGGTATCTATATTTCTCATACAACTTCAGACCTAAGACCCCGTTGAATTCGTAAGCGTCCGTAGGCTACAGTGTCCGCTTTCCACCTGGCAGGCCGTATGCTTGTTTGCTACCATCGTGGTATACAAATTGTGTAAAATAGGTAGGTATTTGTCTTAAATGCGGGAACTTTTTTGACATCTTTCCCAAGCTACGGCATACTTGATTTTAATGCTTTGAGAATCAGTCAATCGACTGACAATCGAATTATAAACTAATCATCATATTATGATACTTCAATGATAGGTAAGTTACGTTGTCCAGACTTCAACCTTCGTATTTTACTAACAACTGTCGAGGTATACGGCTCACGTTCAACATCTTTTAAACTTCATTAGTTTGCCACGCAAATATGATTCTTAACCGATTGAAATACGGTTCATCGACCATTTTGTCTTATGAGGCATATTCTTCACTGCACTCACGAGCCTCATTACCTCATTGCAATTACCTCATGCGTCACGCTTGGGTGTCACGACTACGTATATTTAATCAAATTAAGTGCTTCCATCAATATTCAGTGTTACTGCTTAGGAATGGAATTCGCTCTCGCCGTATGTATTTCCTGCCTTACAATCTAGGTACCTTCAAAACAAGAGTGAATTGGTTATTACTGAACCAGTGACTTTGATCTCAGGCTCTGTCTTCGCTTAACACCAGGTGAGACTAGAGTCAACAAAATAAAAAAACAACGTATTCCAAATCCACGAACAATAGTTAATTCTTACAATGATAAAATGAATTCAAAATTTAATAAATTCATATCCCCTCTTTGACCACGTCATAATACGGGAACACAGAAAAATTCCGAAGAGTCATTTGTCCGACACTATCATTATTCCGAAATTTCATAATTCCGAACATAAGGATCCACCAATGCACTGCGCTACATATAGTGCGGTCAGACTTGGATGCGTGTATATAGCATAACATTTGCATGATCTCTTATTGTATTGCAGTGCGAGCAATTAATAGGGTAAACATCGCACACCGGCCCATTTTTGGTACCTTCAATCGTAATTCATAGCAATAGGGGTAAACAACGGAGTGTTCATTGAGAGATTTGAAGAAATACCGTCATTTTAACTTATGTTGTTTAATAACGTGTTGTTTGAGCTTGTATCTCCCCAGAATGTCATACGCAACAGGGACGTTTTCTCGACCTCCCATAATATAAGATAATTCCCAGTTACGTTTTGATGAAGTCGTGTTATATTTGGCTCAGCTCAATAAAAACAGGACGTCTGATTTTTTTAAGTCAAGAACATAACTTCAAGAACACTTCCGGCCCAGGGGCAATCAGTGTGCGATATTTTGTAATTTTCGCATGCAGTACTAGTACGGTCAACGAAGATCCGAAATTGGCAAATAAATGCAAAAAATCGTGTAGTCTGGATTTTTTTTTTAGAACCCTCAACCGTTTTACGTTTAGACAATTTTCAGTCCACATTCTCGCCCTGGACTGCACAAGGTTGCGCGACCACGCAAGGGGGTGGGGCAATATACATAAGAACAGTCTAGTATGATGGTGGTGCAGTCCAGGTACAAAAGAAGCAAGCAGGGGGGCGAGAATCACATGCCAAGCGTGATTCAGCAATTTCCGAAAAAGTAATTAAATTAATTAACAATTAACTATTCAATCAATTGTTAATTAATTGAACTAAAGCCACTCAAAAGTGCATTTATATAGTTTGCAGTCTATTTATATAATTAGGAATGCGTGATTCAGCAATTTCCGAAAAAGTAATTAAATTGATTAACAATTAATTATTCAATTAATTGTTAATAAATTGAACTAAAGCCAATTAAAAGCGCATTTATATAGTTCAAAATCGATTTCTATAATTTGGAAGTTATATTTAACGTAATTATTTCATAGGAATTGTTAAGCAACACGGAAAATGCAAAAGCAAGGCCGGCGGAGTGCAGTTGTATGCGTGGCACGCTAGCATAAGATTCTCGAACGAACAGCATAATTTCTGTTTACGAAATAATATAGTAATAAGTTTTTTCTCATTTAATTAATATTAATTACAATTTGTATGGCACGTGTAAGGTTTGATTAAATATAATTAAGCTAAGCCTTAATGTTTTTTGGGGGTAGTAGACAATTTAGGCTGGCCTTAAAACAAAACAAAAAGGATGCAATAATTTATCACAGAATTGTTAATTATTCCTCGAGGCAGTGGGTAGGTACCCAATAACTAATACAATGATTTTGGTAGTACTTAGTGCCGTTTTTAAGATAATAAATAACATTAAATGTATAGTTGAGGACAGGAGCTAATAATAGTACGAATTTCAGATGGATTTACTATATAATTGAGATGTGGCTTGTATTTGTGATTAATTACTAATTAGTAGCTCAGGAGGAGGAGGAGGTTTGTTTGTAAGGGTGAAAGTTTTTGGAGATTGAGAAATCGACCCCCGGTATAATGTATATACTACTAACTAATATGATAGATCCATATTTAGGCCGGAAACTAGTTTCTATAGCCAGATTACATAGAAAAAAAAAAGACCGGGTTGCACTCCGGGAGTGCCGGCAGAAGTGAAAACTCAATAACATTCTAACAGTTTTTCGATCAGGTCACGTGACATCTTACGGTGTCACCCTAAAAATGAATTTGACGCAAACTTCTAAAGAATTAACAATTATTAAGGCGGTCGGGCCGCGGGCGCGTTGGGTGCGACGGGCCCAACGCGCCGCCGCTGAGCAACGGTGCCGGGATCCCGTAGGAACCTATAAGAATCAATGGAATCGGTCAGATTCGTCATACGATAACGGCTGAATGGGTTCTATCTCATCTACTGTCGCTTCGAACTGACAATGGCCAGTCATGGCGGTTTCTGGGGCTTTGACATGATACCTGTGTAGATACTTCCAAGTATTGTGAGTGACAATATCTTTATCTATTTGTACATTGTGATAGGTATATCGAGTTTGTTTTTAGCTCTTTTTTTCACTCTCCATTTATAGAAAAGGCATTTCATATACAAGCAGACAACTTACCGATACTAACTACGAAGTAACACTACATACAAACTCCCTACATGTTAACTAATTTATTGTGGATAAGCAGACTACCATACCTTCTCCTACAATATGGTATTAGTTTTGAACCAGCTTGAAAGTGAAGATCACTTTTTATTTTGAACGTTCTTTTGTTCAGCTGCCATTAAAACGATTTATCAAATCTCAAACTGAGGCTTGTTAAATGTAATTGTTAAAATCGTGTTTAAGTTGTAAGTTTCTATGGTCTGTCATCCTCATTAAGTGCTAAAGTTTAAGTATTAAATTAATAAACGTGTTTTGTTATGGGTATAAATGATTTTTATACAAAACGATTCGCCCTACTTCAGAAGATAATACGTATAACAAAATCGAAAGCGTTACATAATGTAGGTTGCGTGGCCGCCATTTGTCACCGATAACGCACAAAGATGACAGGGGGCAGCTTATCTTCGGACGCCTATGAAATTACAAAGGCTTTCATAACATTACCAAAATACCTTTACCGGCGGTCAAATATGAAACTGGCTAGTGTTCAAATAAATTTCTTCGTGTACCGTGGGACGAGCCACATCCTTTGCGGTATATCTTAATTTGTCAGTACTCTTTATAGGTTTTCTATTCACGGAACAGCTGTATGTTTCTTATATTTTTGTACTTTGTGACAAACATCGGTTGTAATTCACTAATCACAATTTTATCGCAAACGCTATTGATGAATAAATGATAGTTATGTACATGAAACCACGTGCGCTACGGTACACTGCTCTAATGTGCTTCAAATCGGAGTAATTCTGAGGAAACTAGACTCATCTTCCATTGTCTCAGTAACGGGTCGTCCGATATCCCACGAGACGCTTTACATAAAACAGAATAAGACTACCAATGTTGTGGAAATGCTCGAGATCGTATCCGTGCAGGAAATGGATTATGCAGGCTTCACGGTTTTTCCTTCGCCGGGATTTGCGACACCTATTCATTCATAATCCGAATATAAGTTCCGAGAAACTCGTTGATATACATTTTCTCGAAAAAATGACGTCATACAAATAAGAGGAGGATTCATTTAATAGACTTAGGTTCACTTCAGTTGTTTCAGCAATATAATTCTCGATGTCTAATTCTGCTATGACCATTAATATCCGGATGCGAATGGAAACCCAAACATAAAAAAAAAAATTGAAGTCAATAAATTGTACACCCTCTCACGCAGATAATTTCTCTCCTCCAGTTCTGATTCAAACAATGATTATTATCGCAATAATGTATAGAAAATCGTTGCGCTAGATATTAAATAAGTGCGATTACCGAGCGTGCGCCTAGCGTGTCTGATCGCGGTGAGCACGTGGCCGAGAATGCATGGTGGAAAACGATGCCGTTGCCCTGTTGGTTTTTATGCTGTCTGGTTCACTGTGTAGCTTCTGCGAGTTTGCAAATGTACGTTTTGCTCTGTTTAATCAAATTGCGCGGGCTGTGTTCACGTTTTAATTACAGCGCGTAACATGCCGGGCCATTAGGGCGAATTTGTGACATCTTTATTATATTGTGAGAACTTGAAAATAGAATTTGACACATATTTTTGTCTGGCATATTACGACAGTAAGGTTTAAAGTAAGGAAGGAATTTAGAGTTTAATTCGTTATCAGACTATTTACAGCTACATGCTTTGATCTATTTAAAGTTCAAAATCACCCTCCGTAGTCGAAACTGACGCCGGTTAAAACTTTTAATATGAGTACTAACTTACCCTCGGTTTCAGAAACTGTTCAAAGCATAGGCATGCTTAGGCATGCTTTCATCACTTTTTGAACTAGATTATTTGAAACTTCAGGGTTACCACATGTCTCTTGAAGCATTTCAATATATAATGTCTTGTCTACTGTTAAGGTACTGCAAACTGCATGCAACGAAATACTATAGCAACTTTTGGATTTGACTGCATCTCATCTTGAAGAAAGGCGTCCCAAAATAATTTTCAAGCTTCTCTAACACGCACTGTTTAAATTGCAATTGAAGTTATTGATTAAATGACGTTATTCGCATGCGTTGAATGTATCAAATATTGGAGAAACTACTGATGAACGCTAAACTAGCTTTTAACAAATCCGTACAACCGACGTAATTGTTTCGTAGAAATTATACCTTGCTGCGTAATCTCATGATGCAATATGTTGGTTTACCGTTTTTTGCTGTTACACCGTATAAAATAATATATTGCGTGCACTAATATTTAGTGCACGCAATATACTAATACAAAAATACAATTTAGTGACTAAATAGTCCGTCAATATGGATCGGCATACGGCTGTTGACGCTGTTTTGGTCAGAGAGCTTAGAAAATGATTTTCTGCTAAATCTATGATATGTGATAAAGAAAAGAAAATCTTAATTAGATCAGCGTCATCTAACTTTTGTTCAAAATACCTGATGAGATGAAGCACCGTAGACACTAATGCGATTGTGTACCACGGCCACGAGATGCCCTTTCGGCACCGCCAGGTTGATGTTCTTCAACGTTAGCTCCGCGTCCTTGTCGCCCCATGAGAAGTTGCCGCTCTCCATCACCAAGGGGTTAGCTGAAATTGCACAAACAATCATAATGCCGGCTGTACACATTGGGCCAACGTTGGCGCGTGAGCAGGATGCAGCTATGCAAACGCATGAGAACGATATAAAGCCCTCTTCCTCTAACGCATAGCTGCATCTGCTCATGCGCCAACATTGGCCCAGTGTGTACAGCCGGCTTAAGAAAACAAACAATTATTAATTTAGATCGTCTGGGCTATTACAGCTCTGTATGTCTGCGCATTATGAAGCCCTTTTCGAGCAAGTGTGATGAAATAGTTATTTACGATACAAGTGCCGAAAATAGGAAATCCTACCTACCTTACTTACTCGCACGTGTATCGTACAACGTTTTACTGTACATATGGCAACATTGCCACAGCAACCAATGCACGCACACGCTAAACACATCTCCCACGTGGGTATATTGGTCAGCTGCGTGTATCCACATTCCCCACTGCGGCGCACGCGGCCTACGCTACGCACGAAACGGGGTTTGTGCGACGCAGTTGGGGCCACCTTTCCACTGCAACCTACGTTCGTGGCGTGGACAGCGTGAGTCGCAGTGGAGCTTGTGATGCTGACTGTATTGCTACTTTATTTTCCTAAACCTAAATAAGTAGGTAGCTAAAGTTAGGACGTAATACGGAAATCGTAAAATAAGCATTTTACAACTACGATTGGGACATCCAGTTTACCGCATACCCACTTAAAATTCAGTTCGATGGGTTTTTATCAACCTAACCTTTTGGTCTGACCATGAAAAAAGTTATTTACTGACAACAAGGCCAAAATCCTATTGTTTTTACAATGCCGTCATAACCTTAAATACCCACTATTTTCGGGATTTTTGCTTTACGCCGCATTCGCGACTCAACGACTCGGCTGGGTAAATCCCGTGTACCTACATGTAAATATTGTACCTAACGACATTATGTGCTAGCACGTGCACCTAAAGTTTAAATATCTGAAACATGGCCTAGCCAACACCTTATTGCGAAGCTGTTAAAATCTCACATGTTGTTAATTTTCAAATATATTGGTATACAATAATTTAATAATACAACCACTTTAACAATGCCTTATAAATATAACTTCGTCCTAAAAATCTAGGCCTGGATACCATACCGAATTACGATGTGTGTTCCGATTTTATAGGATTTTTATATGGTCGTCTATGAAAGCGGTACAGTACTGGCTGGACGGCAATATTCTCATTTCAAATCAAGCTGTTTGGAAGTGTATAAATGCAAGGAGAGCCGTCGCCCCCGAGGCTTTTTCCATACAAAAATGTGCCAAAGGTATGTGTATAAATGTGTCTTTGTTGTTGTCCGTCTGTGTCTAATAGTACGTCTGTCTTACTTAAGGCTAATGTTTAGAACCGTGATGCGCTATTAATATATAAAATAACGGACAAGTGCGAAATGGACTCGCCCACCGAGGGTTCCGTACAAATTTCCTCTTACCTCGATGATTCGAATGACGCAGATGAGATATTCGGAAGATTCGCGGGTGTAGACCTGCACCGTTAAGACCATAATAGTAGATCATGCTTAATGTCAAAAAGCAGCAGTAACTTCTACTATAGCGAAAATGCCCCTGCATCCAATATTTGGCAGTTGTCATCGGGAAAAAGTCACTTGGTGGCAAAAACCGACTCGGATCACGGATATATTAGAGCCAGCCGGAACAGAGATGGGTAGAGCGTGCTGAAAAAAACGCCATATGCCAAGTTTCATCAATATACACCCACCATGGACCCACTTTCATCCTGTGGATGAAATCACACAAAAAGCACCGAAAAAACTGATGTTTTTGTTAAAACAAAATTCCACTGTAATTTTCGTTGATGTAATTTTCATGCAAGTGTATGTATTTTTGTGCCCTTGTCGTTCTGTGAAAATTTACGAATTTTCCATCGGAAAACGGCAAAGTTACAACGATTATAACGACCAAATATCTGCAATCTGGACAAATTGTCAACTTCAACCCTTAATTACTTTTGATTTTAAGCTAGTAAAAATATCATTTTGATTTTTATGCATAAATGAGTTATCTCTATATATGTATGTAAAACTTTGGACTTTTATGCCGAGTATATGCTTTTTTAAAGCTTTTTTATAGTAAACTTGGTCCCCGGATCACGTCCGGCACAGCGCGCGGCTCGCGTGCTTGCTGAAGCAAGCCAGGTGCCAGTTCGCGTACAGCGGCTTGATGCCAACAGGACGGGCAGATGGAAACCCGAACAGTGACTTATTGGCACTTGTGGCACATGTAGTTCTGCAGGCCGTCGGCCTTGATGCGCGCGTTGCACGCTTGGCACAGCGCGCGGCTCGCGTGCTTGATGAAGCAAGCCAGGTGCCAGTTCGCGTACAGCGGCTTGATGCCAACAGGACGGGCAGATGGAAACCCGAACAGTGACTTACTGGCACTTGTGGCACATGTAGTTTTGCAGGCCGTCGGCCTTGAAGCGCGCGTTGCACGCTTGGCACAGCGCGCGGCTCGCGTGCTTGATGAAGCAAGCCAGGTGCCAGTTCGCGTACAGCGGCTTGATGCCAACAGGACGGGCAGATGGAAACCCGAACAGTGACTTATTGGCACTTGTGGCACATGTAGTTCTGCAGGCCGTCGGCCTTGCAATCCTATTTTTGGACTTAGCAAGAGTTGTTTTATTTGTTTTTATAAATGGTTTTTATAAAATTCGGAGTTAATTTATAAATACACTCACTGACTCTGGCACCTCGAGGCTGCCATATTTCTCTTTCATGATAATAATCCTATTTTTATTGAAATGATTTCCGCGTCGATTCGACGAACCCTGGCGTTGTTGTGTCTCGCGGGCGCAATTCTGAACACTATAATGTGTCTCGTCAGTAGTTTGCTCTATGCGTCTCAACGCATCTATGCCGAGAATCTGGCCAACCAATACCAGGATGAAAATAAAGAGGAGATTGATAAGAAGTATCCTGAGGTGCATGGGGGTGGGAGTTATTCTCCACCCAATGGTACCGCCCTACACAAGGTTGCTATTATAGTGCCATACAGGTTCGTGCCAAGTGCCAATGACTACCATCAGTGCCAATAACAGTTGTAGTACCTAAATGAATTTTCCAGAATTCGTTTAGATTTTGATAAGGAAACAAACAGCAAAGTTTTCGCCATGCTGTTTTGATGCTGTTAGAGATTGGGAATAGGTATATCCTACCGAGGAAAATAAGATCTGAAGAGAAATAAGACTGAAAAATAAGCACCATGTTTGCATGCAATGCTATTAGAAAAACAAGCCATTGGGAAAACATTTGCAAAGAAAATTGACTACGCAGAATAAACTTTTTCTGAAAATGATCCATCAAATACCCACTCATAGCTATTGACTTTTTAAGTCAGGTACAAAAATAACATTCCAATCAATTCTCCAACGTCACGAGCGCTTATGTGTGTGCGTTCGGTAGAAACCAGAGTGCAGATTATGTTGTATCATATTATCAATCCCAATCATGCAAATATTGGTTCAAACATTGATGTTTGACTCTTCACATACTTTAGCCTAGACTAGACTAGACTTAGGGTAGACTAACTATGCCTATGAAGCTGAAAATCTTAGGTTTGAATCCCAGTAAACAGTGATATTCGAGAATATACTTACGTATTCGACATGTAGTATAATATTGCCCTACATGCCGAATGCATAAGTCTACAAACGATTAATAATTTACTTCAAGGGGCTACCCGAGGTCGTCATCGATTTTTGACAAGTTTTGAATCGTATCTACGAATACTTTTTAACTGCTTTGTTTGTGTGAGGTGTGCAATAAAGAGTATTTGTATTGTATTGTATTGTTATGAACGCAGTCGCTGTGGCCGAAATTGGCCGGGACTACATTAGCATCATCATCATACATCATCGTCAGCGATATCATGGGGGGTACACGGAAAACAAAAGTTGTATTTCCTATGGTCAATAGTTACATGCATATGTGATATGTTTTTATCGCATAGAATTATAGCCAAACCAAAAATTTGGCTTTATTGCCTTTAACCTTTTCCAGGAGAGCGGAACCTAAATCTCAGTATAACCCATTTATACTGTTAAATCTCTTAAACTGTCCTACAACTCCTATCACATGAAAAGCACTACCTAGATAGGCTAAGAAAACAGCTGTATAGAATTAAGCAATTTCCTTGGAGCGCTAACTGTATTACTCAATCGTTGTACTAGCATAAAAATTAGCCGTTGTAACGCCGGTAATTGAAGTGTGCTACCAGCCTTACTAGCAAAAAGGTGCGCGCTATTCTCCGGCTTAATCTTCAACCATTCCATGCCCAAATCGATAGATATCACCGCAGCACCCTCCACAGACGGACTCCAAAGCGCCGCCAGCACCACCAAACTCCACACTCCATACATTTTCTGTAAAACACACTATAATTGACGAGAAAGGCAAACACGGAAAACACATCAGCGATCAGAAGTTGACTTGAATTTTTGATGTGCTGAGTGAAGTATGCCTCAAGCCTGGTATCCTCACGATGTTTTCCTTCACCGAAAAACTAACGGTAATATGTAGGGGTGTAGACTTGAAAATTATTATTACTCCAACTTCGTGATTATTTTAACATTTTGCGTTAATTTTTTCTCCATTTGACTACATTTTTAATCCTTTTTATTGATTATTTTCTTTAGTGTCTACACCCCTATTATTTCGTACATAAGTTCCGAAAAAATCATTGGCACGAGCCGGGATTCGAATCCACGACCGCCGCTTGACAGCCGCATGCCTGAACCACCAGGCTACCGTAGCTTCGACTGGGTCGATTTGTGTAAACATAAATATAAAATAAAAAGATTCAAATATATTATGAACGTGTTGTGCATGGGGGGGGGGTAATATGCCACAATCGCCACGCTTGGTCGCGGGAGTCCGCTGGATGAGGGTGGCGCAGGACCGGTCATTGTGGCACTCTTTGGGAGATGCCTATGTCCAGCAGTGGACGTCTTTCGGCTGATATGAAGATGATGATGATTATGAACGTATTCCAGGCAAAGAAGAGGGTGTGTGGCACATCGATCTGAAGAACGGCGAGGGCGTGTGCGGCCCGGGCGAGCCCAAGCACGCGCCCGACGCCACTCTCACCATGGACGGCGGCAACTTCGCCGACATGTTCGCTGGTATATTTATTTATTTAAGAAAATAAATGAATTTTTAAAGGTTAAATGACATTTGATTTGCCCTAACACTTGTTCTAAAAGTTACGCAATTACCCTGCTAGACTCGAGTTGTATATTTAGGTTGGTTGATAAGCGATTAAAGGGTTTAGATATTTTATGAATGATTATTATATTAGGTAGTTATTTTTATCTAATGTTATTTAGGTATGTTTTGTCATTCCATTGCTCGTGTAGCATAATTTTAAGGTATGCAATGTCCTTTTGAAAATGATCTGAAAATACTCCATGATAATAACTATCTATTGATGATTAAACAATTTTCACAACGGTAATAGCTTGTTTTATTTTACCAATTCTTGAAAAATTGAGCGCAATAATTATATAGGTACCTAATATAATTAATCACATTTTTGTAATGCAGCGTTGATACGTAAACCTAAAGCCACGTTTTAGATCAAGCATTCGCGGCCCCGTCGGAGGTTACCCCTACAAACTTTCAAACTAACAACACAGATTTCCTCTTTATAATATAAATACCTAAAGAGCCTTATAAAACTAACGAAAAACGCTCAATTTCTAGCCAAATAAGTACTCAAAAAATCCAACATACGAACCTTCACGCAATATTATTAAGTTAGTATTTAACATTAATGAGACTTCGCCTGCATACAAACTCATAGCCAGGAGGTCAGATTTTCCTGCTTCTAATTGTACTCACAAGTTAACTTGAAGAATCATTTCAATAACGGAGGCTCTAGTATAAGTTTTACCGAAACAAAACTTTACGATCGCGTTTGCGTTTGTGATCTACGGTCACCTCCACATATCTCATGCTGATTGTACTTACAAAAATATGGATAAATCTACAGACTAACGCAAATAACATAAAAAATTAAACTGAGCAACTTTAATAATAACATCACAGAATGTCGGGATAAAATAACTAGATTTTTAAGTAAGTAGACAAAATTGAAGAAAAATAATGACTTAATACACAAGTCTTACGATAAGAAATGCTACTAAGGAGAAACAAACAATGAACCTTAACACTACAACAAAATAATGATGCATGTGACATTACAAATGTAAACATTTACTAAATGTTTTTAAGTTTGTTCTATTGATGCCGGAAGTAAGTCTTATAATTAGGTGCTTATTTCTAAAATACTTGTCAGTATTAGTTGCAGTCTTGTAGTTATCGACAGTAATCTAGAGCTATACTTTCTTAACAATATGTACCTCGCACACCTGCCGGCGGGCGGACATGTCTCGTTGAGTACTTGCTGACTGAATCAGTGACTAAATTTAGAACAGTGTAATCAGGAGCCTCCTTCCTATCCTAAGCATTCTAATTAGGATGACTAAATTTAGGAAAGTGTAATAAGGGGTTTACCGAGCACGAGCGCGCGTGCGCCAGGGAAATATACGAAGTAATGGTGTTCGGAATGGCGTGGATCGTGCGTGGACCATAGACACTTGTCGCACATACTCTTTGTAGCTACCTAATAATAGGGTTGTAGACTCAAAATGTATAATTACTTCAACTTCAAATGAAAGGAGGCAAAAAAATATGACTAATGACGAAAATCCTATTCTTAATATCTCAAAAAAATACCAAGCCACAACCGTTTCATACTATTCCAAACATTTAGGTTTTCTTCATCTTTAGGTATTATACTCTGTCGTTGCAAAAAATTCTATGCACGTTGTGTGTGTCCCACGCAGCGAACTATGCTTGTGAGAAAATAGAGAACCTTTAAACGGCACTGTTTTATCTATAGCAAAGCGCGAAGCTATACTAGTAGCTTGTGCATTAATGGAAACGGGCTTTTCCCAGGAAGTATCTGTTCTGTAAACATGAGGGGCTCGTTTAATGAAACTTCGAATTCAGTTAAAATATTGCTCTATTAATTGATTCCGCCTTTCGAGGGCCGAACGCATCTCGCCCGTCGCCATGAACGCCGGCCGCTCTTGGTATTCGTTGCTACCGTCCTCGGCAGTGCTCAATTCCACCCTGCAGGCAATTAATAACAAATATTAGAGACATTCGTTATTCAAAATATTGAAGTAAATTATGGTTAAAGGTAATATACAAGAGAAGTTCCATTGTTCCTTCGCTTTTTAGGGTTCCGTAGTCAACAAGGAACCCTTATAGTTTTATACCATAAAACCCGACAAGCCGTTGCTGTGTATGTGGCTAGGGTCAAATAGAAACTTGTCGGGCTATACCTAACATGAGTTTGTTTGTAGGAACATCCTTAACCTATGCAAGCTAGATGACAACTGGTGTATTTACCCATAATATTGCATGATATTATAAATTGTGCAGCAGGCATATATTAGGCTGCACGCCTTTTCCGGCGTGTAGTGGAGGGACCTGTCAATACCCAGGCACCTCAAGGAACCCTTGAGGTACCCGTTGGTCCGCTCCACTACATTACGAGTCCGGCAGTGCCACCGGGTGTAGCGGTCCTCCGGCGAATGTGGCGCGGCGCGTAGCACCGGCGTCATCAGCCACGGTTCCAGGGCATAGCCCGAATCTCCTGTAATTATTTATTTATTTATACAAGGAATTCCAACAGCTATGAAATATTCGCTAAACTTTATAAATAGCAATACAGAGCCAATTATAGGAACTCGCAAATAGAAACTGAGTATAATAATATGATTTATTTATTACACGATAAAAATAACAATACTTATAAATTTGCATAAATGTCAAGATTACAAGAATTTCTTCCATGTTCGTCCACTTTAATAATAAAAAGTTAATTAGTTTACAACCGATGTTATTCTTTTATATTCCGCGTTATTTAAATAAATCGGAAAAAGGTTACAATATGAGATCTCGTTGCTGCGGAAGCGAAAAGTCGTGGGTTAATATAGGGGAGCTTGTACGGTCGATCAAGCACAGTAACTTGCGTCTTTGGGCTCGGTGCCATACAACGATTTGTGATACTTCTATGTAATGGACTGATAAAGTGACAATAATTTAATAAAATCAAAATTTTCATTTGTTTTGTATGTGTTTTTGACCACGCTGGATGTATTTTTGATTTAAGTAGGTACTGTCATTCATTTAAATTAGACAACATTCACTTTGCATATAAAAATATATTTCATACTGAACAAAATTCCACTTAAGCTAGATTCATTTTGAACAAGAAAAAACATGGACATAAAAAAGTATAGGCACACACGAAAGCATTTTCAACAAATTCACTTGTGATGAATACTTTTCGTCCAATTTCAAAATGCTTTTGTTTCGCTTAGAACTATTTCAATTGTCCGTTGGCTCATAGAATGTAATGTACAGTCCACGTCAAAGATATGTATACATTTTCGCCTTATTACAAAGGTCCAAAGTGTAATCATATATTTGAATTCAACTGTACAAAGATTTATCATATTGGCATATTTATTCAGCGTTATGGTTAGCGTTTATTTTAAATATTTATGATTTGGAATCTGTTGGCGAGTAAAAGCTTATCGATGTTTTAAATTTCATCCTTACGACGAAGTTTTAGGCTTCGTTTATGGATGAGGGGCGTTATGCGGCGCGGGAGTAAAGGACAATCGTTTCATATGAAGGTGCGTTTGGCGGCAAAGAGACAGAATATACCCCCTCTTAAAACTTGGACACATAACTTTGTGATTATTAAATTCCCTGTTGTACTTATTTCTACATTTAACAATATTTTTAATCCCTTTTCGGAATTCAATATTATTGGTTATATTATTTGGTGTTTACACCCCTATTGATGGCTAGCTAAAGTACCTATTCATTTCAGTTTCAATTATTAATCACGACTCAATGTACACTCATATAAATACAGAGTTGTTACGTCCTTCACAGAGTATTACATATTTATTTGTAACGTAAGTTTTTCATTAGGGTAACTTAATGAAGGCTTTTGTAAATACACATTATTTTGTTCTCGTTGGCTAGAAAAGTAACGTTACCTTCTAAGTGAATAAGTATTTTTCTTAGAAATTCACGCAGGCCACTAGTTCAAGCTGTATGAGTCGTGTGCTTGGACCTGCCGTTGTGTGGGTGAGTCTGAGTAGGTACGCCTGTACCGAGGACTGCGGTGTCGCATCTTACATTTTTTTGATTATTAAAAAAAATAAGTAGACGTTACTTGCAAATTATTTTGACTTTGATAGAGCCGTACAACATTCCACATTGCGTGTCGGGCCACGCGCAGGGTAGGGTTCCGTAATTGCCCGTCAATCTAGAAGCAGAGACAAATAAATGTGATTAGGTATTTACTCTTTTCATAAGTAAGAAAAATGCCTGTGTGTCGAATAACCATTACTAAGTAGATATATGTATAGTCCGTTTTTTTCTGTCAACTATACATAATTTCAACGACTGGCCAGAAATTAATAATTTTCGAGTCTACACCCATATTAGTGTTCAGTTAGGTAGGTCCAACTTCGAGAAAGAGGTCAACCGTCGAATCCGACTCGGCTGGTCAGCTTTCGGGAAGCTACGGCACATAGTTTCGTCCAATATTCCGCAGTGTCTCAAGACGTTTGTATGGGAAAATCGCAGGTAGGCATTCCTCTTAAATGTTTAAGTTAGGACAAGTGGGTCCACAGGGTTCAGTACTTGGACCTGTGCTCTACACAATCTATACAGCCGACTTACCACAAACTGATGGTATTACAACTGCCACATTCGCTGACGATACCGAACGTGTATTTCCGCACTTGCGTCTAGATCCGAACGCACGAAGTGTCAACGTGACGTGCCGCGCCGTGGGTATTGCCCTTACAAGAAGAATTCAATTCGGATTATGCAGTTAAGCGTTTTTTTTTTTTTTTTCTTCAAGTCCCTGTTTGGCCAATTGACAGATTTGGTTTAGGATGGTCCCCTCCGGGGGCCTTAAGGGCCTCCCAGAGGGAAAAAAGTTGAGCGAACTCGAGTTTCACTGGTCCTTATACTGGTGATAATTATCGGATAATTGTCAAGAAGCGTAATTATCTAATTTCGAACCCTGGTTCCAAGCAGCAAAAGTAGCTAAGCGGGTCAAGTGCTCAAAATGACCTACACACGACTAATCTCAAGAGGATAAGGACTAGAATCTAACTACTTCTGCTGCTGACTGTACAATTTTGTTAACACAATAAAAAACCGAAGTTATTGTCCGAAGTTGATGCCAATCGATTCTAAATTATTCTCCAGGAGACTAGGCTAACC
Source organism: Epinotia ramella (assembly GCA_947578815.1). NCBI lineage: Eukaryota > Metazoa > Arthropoda > Insecta > Lepidoptera > Tortricidae > Epinotia > Epinotia ramella. The sequence continues at coordinate 17,954,950 of OX388222.1, forward strand.
TTTTTTATGAAAATCTTCCGGGGTTCCATACTCATACTGAGCGTTATAAGGGTTCCGTAGCCAAATGGAAAAAAATGGAACCCTTATGGATTCGTCATGTCTGTTTGTTTGTCTGTCTGTCTGTCTGTCCGTATGTCACAGGCATTTTACTCGAAAACTATAAGGTGTATTTGAATAAAATTTTGAGGCTAGGTGTATTTTGTTGGCCGCTACATAGTTTTGTAATTAGAATTTTGTCCAGTTTGAAACAGGTCCATATTTACACACGTGCAAAGAGAATGTTGTCTAAAATAATTATATTAATATCAAAATGTTATATGAAAATCAACAATTTTGCAACATATTTCCGATTGGTCATAATTTTGGAGCGACAATGAAATGTTCAAAAAGAAAAGAGATGTAACAAATATCTACACATGATATCCGGATAGACTCGTGCTTCCAAAAATATTTTCAATCATTTTCCAGCGCAATCCTCAAAAAATTAAGACGCAAACTATTTACTTGGCTGGTACAAAACAAAAATCTGTCGGGTATTTAACAATTTTTCCCCATCCCAAAAAGTGCTCAGCGCCGCTAAAGAAGTTTTCACTTCAAAAGATATACATATTTCCTCTAAAAGATTAAACTAACTGAGTTTTAGTCGGCGGCGTCTGAGTGTCTTTTGTATTCTCTTTGCCGTCCCTTTGGGACCATACTGGCCTCGCGCCTACCCTCTCGCACGCAAATCGACCGATAGGTTTCATTAGTCATTATGCGATCCATGCGAAGAATGCGGTAAAATGATTGCTATCACCATCAACTGATGACTTTAAGTTGTTACCTATCCCGTCTGAAAATGACCTATGACATTGACAATGTGCCTTCAACTTGGTAAAGGAAATTCAATCCAGTTTACTCCTAAACCCAGCACTGATAAGCCAATGAATTCGTCAACCAATTTTCGACGCTATATAGTTTGCCTGAATATAGGCATTAGAGCTACTGTACCCTAGTGGTTCAGGAGTGCGGCGGCTGTCAAAGAGGCGGTCGTGGGTTCCAATCCCGGCTCGTACCAATGAGTTTTTTACAGCATTGCTGGCAGGTCGTGGTGGCGCAACCCGAATTTCTGCAGTGTTACCAACATAGCTGCAAAAATATGAGACTTAAGCCTCTCAGAGACTGGCGTGGTCTGGCCGCGGCGGTCAACAGTAAACTTGTCATTAGCTGTTACTATTGACCGCCACCGCAGGCCGCGCCAATGTGTTTTAGGCCTTAAGGGGAGGAAATTATAATTTTTTTTAAATAAAGAAAAAATTGAAAAATTTTAATGCTCCGAGCCGGATTCGAACCGGCGACCACAGGCATTCATGGCCCGTCGCTACTAACCAACTGAGCTATCGGAACAATCCGGTTCGGGCACCAAATTCCTCAATCAGTTCCTTCCTGCTACAGAACTCCGTCATTGATGAGCCGATTTGTCAATTTATTTTTTCGTTGGTAAGTATGCTTCCAGGTGGGACCCATTTTTTTCAAAAATTCAGTTGGTCGATGGGATCCATGAGGAATTGAGGGAACTCCTCAATTATATTAGGCACGCGTGTAGTGATTTTGGTATTTTCTATTATAACTTGTGTATTTACACCCGGGAATCATAAATTTGGTGGAGTGGAATTGATGATGAAGACCACAGATGACTTATGGCATTCCTCAATTATGTACTTAAAAGTACAAAAGTATATCACACTAATAAGATTCCGTTGAAATAGCAACTAATGAACTGCCAAAGGTGATCCTTGTGGAATCGACGGAAGTCCTCAACTATTATCAGCCAACATACAGCGATTCGGTTTTTTTTCTATAATAATCAACGCATTTGCTCTTGGAAATCAGTTCATGTGGTAAATTGGAAAAGAAATGTGGATATAATTTCGTGGATTGGCTAGTAACTTACCCCCATGATTACGACCAGTAATTACAATTCGAAAAATCGAAGTAACAAAAATAGATATCGGATCTTTTTCACGTCTCCAGGGTAATGTGTGTAAAGAGTGTGTTGCTACAAATTTGATGACCAACCCCCGCGGCCCTCGCGAAATATGTGGAAAAATATGGAACAAGCCTTATAGTTACTTAGTTATAAATAAAGATTGTCATAGAAATTCCGGATGTTATAGGAAAGGTTTTGACACGTTTATCTTGTTAGATTGACTCTTATTATACATAAAGTATGATTTTAACATAAAAACTTATTACTTAAAATGAAACCATCCGAGATGGACATAAAGCACGAAATTAACAATGAAAAACTTTTTAAACAAAAAGTACTTCGATCTGCTGAATCAGTAAAGAAGAAAGTTAAACTTATTCGAGATGCAAAAACTAATAATAATATTATGTTAGAAACCATGTTAAAACCCATAACAGATCCTCTAAATGAAATGGTTAAAAATGGAAATAATAATGACAACCTGAATTTGAACGAAACGGATTTGAGTAACGATAGATTTAAATGGAATAAGTCAGTAAAAACTTTGAAATATAGTCCATCTGAAGATGAAAAGCAAGAAACTTCCATCAATAAAACTTTACCGAGAAACTATAAATCCGGATCTGGTTCGGATGATACAGAAGAGGAATCAAATGACAGCATTATCTCTGCAGCAAATGATAATTTAAATCAGAGTGATTCTGATACATCAAATAACGTTTCTTTTAGAACGTCAGATTCGTTTTTAACTCCTCGCGACGACCCTGCATGGCAAAAACAATATCCTAATATGAATATTCCTTTTGGTTTACGTACAGAGCGTGGTAGGTTGATGCTCGGATCTCAACAAATTTATGTGAACGATGATGAACTTTTAATATGTGGTAAAAAATATAGTTTGACGCCTGGACTACATGAATTATTGTTTAAGAAATTACCTGATTTGAATGAAGTGACTGAATATGATAGACGCCTTTACAAAATATTACTATTGAAAACAAACGCACACAGACGTGATTTCAACCCAAATAAACCGATAAAAAGCAACAAGGGTATGAAATATTTATATGTCATAAAACCGCTTTTCAAACTAACCAAACATCGCTCCGTAAAATTAAAAAAAGCTGTCTATGGCTTAAAACAGTCTTCCCTTGCTTGGTACCAGAAAGTAGATCAAACTTTGTGTAATTTAGGATATACCAAGTGTTAGCGGGCTATTAAGGGCTATAAAGAAAACTATGTATATAGCTTCTACGTTTATGTAGGCAAAAATAAGTATGAAGCAAGGCTAGGAGCGCTGGCATACCGGTACTTGCACGCGCCGAATGTGCGGGTTAACGTTAACACTCTCACTGCCAGGAACCCGCCTAGCGGGCGCCTACGCAGTAGTCGCTTTCCGCTACATACGAGAATAACCACGGGATCGGCTACGAGCGTAGCGCGGATCCGGCAACGCGTTCTCGATCCGGTAACCATTTAAATACCGTTGCCGCTAAATCGGATCCAACATAGAGAATCGGATGTCTCCGTGTGAACGGGCTCTTTGATCGCGAAGTATTTATTCAATCGTATGGCATACATTATTTTGGCCTTTAAAGTTTGTGGCTCAGTTCGGGTTGCACATGACGGTTCCACAACACTTCGGGAGCTCAATTACCGCGAGCCATCCTGTTGCCTCTTGGGCACTGCAACTAAACGTCATTGCTCTGGATATTACTGCAAACAATCATTCTATATTGAGAACCTAGCAGTATGACCTCTGAACCTAAGTAGTTACTTATTTAATATAAAACGCGTAATATCATGCAATTAGCAACACTTCATTCGTAGAACCTATCAATACGAACTTGTTTTTAAAATAGTAAGCACTGTGCAAAGTGCCAAGATCCTTGTAGATGGGTTGCCTTAAACATGACAACGTCGACCGGCCGAAATATGGGGACGACCGGGACAATAAGGATGAAAGAAGGAAGGATGATGTAAGGGGATGTAGGTACTGTAGGTAGACAATAGGTAGAGATCATATAAGAATATGTAACTAATCATCAAATTATTTATACCTACGTTTCAAACCGGGACATGTCCAGGCGTACCTAACCTTTGAAGTACAGACATAGAATAATGAATAGTACCTAAAGGTACAGAAGGTCCACTGCCTAAGTGATGACGTTAGTTGTAATTTTTTTGCAATACACAATCTTAGAGTGAGATAGGGTTGTTAACGTACCACATAACTGAACATCCACAATGATAACTATTTTAGTTCGTATGTTTGTTATCGAAATGATCATCACATTTTGGAAATAATAATATTATAAAAAAAATACTTGAATAGTTACATACCTACTTATTAGTTTTTATAAAACAGTTCATATTTGCAATGGGATTAGGTACCTACTTCTTCGTCATGTTAGCCAGCTTTTTTCAGCTGGAAAACATGTAATTCCCACGGGAAAATTCCATTTGAATTTGTTACATTTTCCTATAACCACGCGGGCATCAGCTAGTGTCATAATAAAAGTATAATGGTAAGGCAATGTATGGGCAACTGGTGCCTTTTTGAAGTGAAAACTTCTTTAGCGGCGCTGAGCACTTTTTGGCATCGGGAAAAATTGTTAAATACGCGACAGATTTTTGTGACGTCAGATGTGAAGGAGGTCACAAACTTTTATATTTTGCTGCTAGCCGATTCGACTTCATTCAAAACTGAACGCTATTCGTAAGAGTATAAAGCCGTTAAACACTTTTTGCAATAGCATATGGTCGTTGTTTGGTCGCACCACAGACCACTTAACCTATAGACTCCACTTCATAAAACTTTGTCTAGTATCTCATTATGCCAAATTGGCGGGGCGCGGGGGGCGACAAGTGAACTGTGATTGGCTAGCTCAAGGTCAACGAGCAATCACACATCTCAATCCTACGTGCGATGCTATTAGTTATAAGCTTAGTCTTAGTCATGTTCATCTCCAGTCCAACCTCAAGGCTTGCGTTGCTCAGGTCTTGGAGCATAAGTTGTAGCTCGGAGGCTGTTGACGAGAACAGAACTATGTCGTCGGCAAAACGCTCGCTCTATATCTACTCATAAAAAAAGTATCTCAAATTGTAGCTTTTTAAGTTTGTACCTAAATAGGCGGTAATATCCGGCACTTCTTATCCAACAGCAATATTTTTCACCAGTACATAGAATAAACCTTTATGACAGATATGATCATCATCATCATCGTCATATCAGCCGAAAGAGGTCCAGTAGTCAGTAGTAGTAGTAGTAGTAGTAGTAGTAGTCATCGTAGTAGTAGTTATTGGTAATCATTATAGTTAATACCTACTTAGTATACTATGTATATGAATAAGGACCTATGGACATAATATTATGAAAAAAAAAAAACAAACCATGCGGATTTTGTAGTTTGTGTAACATTGTGTTGTCTTTTGTTTTAGATTTTTCAACTGATCAAATCTACACCTTTTGGACAGTTTTTTCAAGACTTTCGTGTAGCTTCCAACCTTGACAGTGGACAGTAGCCGGACATTTTCGCTTATCTATTTACGGAAAAAAATATGATAAAACAGTTGGATTGCGAGTTTTACAGCTCACAGAGTCACTAGTAACGAGAGTACTTACCTATTAATATCAGTCATCACTCATCACATATAGATACGAGTTTTGTATGGATTATCTTTCCAATTGTTAAACTTGGTATGTTTTGAAAATGATTTTTATTTTAATTTAAAATAAGTGACTGAAATATAATGATATGATATATTTTTAGAATCGGCTTAGTAAGTCCTTTCATTAGATATCACACACGATAGGTTTCAGAACATTTTTTTTTTTGCCATACTTACTAAAGAAAAAAAATACGTTATAACTCCTCTCCTTTATTGTTTTTTTTACGTGCTACGGGTCAAATTGATTCGTATGGCCTAAAGATCAATCGTTCCGATTTTCATGCTTTTAACACCATTTGCAGCTTTTTAATCCGTTTATAATATCTAACCAAACATTCCAATTAATCTTTTACATACGATTCTGGTAAGTGAAAATAAAAAGCCCAGTGATTAATTGAGCATCAGAACATTAATTAATTCTAACAAATCAGGTGTATTCCTGTTAATTTATATTATAGCGGAATGCTCAATTTTCTCTAAAATACCTAAGTCTTGCAATCTCTGCAATTCTATTTCAACTTTAGGTCTTAATGCTAGCGGAACAGTACGAGGTTTGCAAAACTGAAACACTGCATCATTTTTGATTTTCAAATGAATTTGATACCTCGCCTCACTGTTCACTCCTAGTACTTATACCTACTCATATACCTTGAAGCCGAGATTCGTAATACTCGTAATAACGCACACTTGGGAGCTCTGAGTTAAACTGGATCACCTGAGGCACAGTAGATATAGCTTGGAGGTCTGAGTCATGAATGTTTTCTATGTATTTAAGTTTTTATTTATTGATTGTTCTTGTTATGATGATATATTACTCGTATAAACATTGTAACAGAAATTGTTTATATCGTCATCTAGTAGGTAGGTACACCCGTAACACAAACGTACTATGGGACTTTTAATCATCATCATTATATCAGCCGAAAGACGTCCACTGGTGGCCACAGGCCTCCCCCAATGAGTGCCAAAGTGCGGTCACTTTCATCAGTCCACCTTGTCGGGGGTCTACTGATGCTGCGTAAGTGCCGGAGTATGGTCACCATTCGAGAACCTTTCCGCCCCAACGGCCGTCGGTTCTACGTGCAATGAGCAAGCACTGCCACTTAAGCTTAGCGGTTTGGAGCGCTACATAGCCTCATTTCTGATGCGATCACGCAGAGCAACTCCCAACATAGGCCTCTCCATTGCCCTTTGGGTGACTTAATACCCACCTGTATTCTTCTTATGTTCAGAGAGAGCTACTACCCGAGCGGTAAGACACGTGACTTTCAATCTAAAGGTACATCGTACCACTGGGTTTTACATAAAAAGCGGCCAAGTGCGTGTCGGACTACGCACAACGAGGGTTCCGTGCCTATTAAAAAGGTTACTGAAATCTTATGGCACTTACGTCTTTTTCTTTAAGCAAGGCAGTGTTTTAGGAATATCTCAAAAACTTTGAACCGATCTTGTTCAAAACAATTTTCGCTGAAAGAATTTAATAAGCCCTATGAGCATGATTTTTTCATATTTTTAAAATACACGGTTCAAAAATTAGAGGGGGGGGGACACAATTTTAGTGACTTTCGAGGCGAATATCTCCGACTCTATTCACTTAATCAAAACAAATGCTGAGAAACCTTATATTTATTTTGAAAGGCCTATCGATTGATGTGCCACACGTGGGCTTGCAATGAAAAAAAAAAAAACCCTAACCTAAAACCCGCACCACGTTTCAATTAACCCAACTAAATGTATAATCTTAGCACATTGATGTGTTATGCTAGGTTTTAAATGCCTGGTGTTTACCAATAGGTATGATAAACACAATCGAGTTGCAACTTTTCCGTGGGGATTTTCCATTTGAAAGTTGTTTAGGCATACAAGTTTATTGCTGAAGGTATCAGAAAACCCAGGTTAAGTAATAAGGTAGGTACTAAATAGTAGAGACAAAATTGGAGAAAAGCAACTAAAAAGCAATTAGAGCTTCAAGTCATGTTTAGAAAATTCACATACTCGTAGAATACATTTCTAAAATGGATCAACTTACTTGGTTCGGCACTTCCCTATACAAATATTTTGTACTTAACAGGACAATCGCGTATAATGAAAGTATCAGTGAGGTAAATAAATAAGTTATTGCCGTTAATATTATTAATAATACGCGATTAAGTAGCGTTTAGTAAAAATAGTGAAGTTAAGATACTTCACTATTTTTACTAATCGCTCCTATATACTCGTAAATGCCAAACACACATGAAACATGTCGCCCGTAGTGACATTAATACGTGAGTTGAACCGTGTACTTATTAGCATTATTCCTATACTAGCTGTACCTGCGACTTCGTTTGCATGGTTAATGTGGTGGAAGTTAACGCATCTCATCCTCTTGGACACAGGAAACATGCCACATGCAGTTCTAATTTAGCCTATCAAGTAAAACGATGAATAAATTTATTTTATCTGAAATGCCGTTAAAATTCGTTTGTCTTTATCTGTCACTCTGATATTTAAATTAGGGCCGATTTTTCAATTCCCAGATAAAACGATCTATTAGATAAATGTTAGCTCTGTCCTTTTCTTTCATATGACTTAAGAAAAAGATGGTGATAATTTTAACTGACGGATAACTTTATCTATGGATTGAAAAATCGGCCCTTAGTAAGAAAGGGACCAAACTCGTTTTATTTAACAGAGGTATTTTAAGTTTTATGAATAAGGGGGTAAAAGTTTAGTAGATGTTTGTGGCAATAGATCCAAAAGGTGGGACACAGGCTGCAGCATTAAATGTTTAATGATCTTCTTCTCTACATAATCCAAACCTACTTTCGAACTTCGAAGACCACAATAGGAAAGATGCAGCTATATAATATTTAGGAACCATTATTTTGTGACCAAAATGTTGAAAAAACATAAAATTGCTGTGTTAGAAACGCATAATATATTTAAAAAATAATCCATTTATTATATTATAGATACACAACTTCCAATAAAATAGTATTCTCTATATTAGGTATGTTGAAAATTCATGAAAAACCGGTAATTATCTACTTTTTGCTTACAACGAGACGCAAAAGTATCGATAGCCGATCACTAGCTTTCGAGTAATGATTTCAAAATTAGCTATTATTGGGTTCATGCATCTTAGACCAGCGCCTATCTTGGCATCAGCACATTGAATTTGTAAACGGTAGAATTAGAAAACTGGTATGGATCTTTAAAATTCTTCGCCATATTGCAAACAAGACACTTCTTAACCAACTATATGTAACTTTAGCGGAATCCATCATGACCTACTGCATCACCGTCTGGGGTGGAGCAACTAAATCCAAATTCGTGGAGGTCGAAAGAGGGCAACGGTGTCTGCTAAAGGTAATGTACTTGAGGCCATACAGGTTTACCACAATTGAACTGTATAAGATTAGTGACCAATTATCAATGCGAAAATTGTATATCCTTCGTACAGTATTAAAATTACATAAAACCCTAAAATGTAATCCTACGCTTTTAACAAGAAGATTGTCTCTGTTGCCCCACTTATAGCATATAAATCTTTGTTTGCTAAAAGACAGTATAAAACCCGCTCAGCATACCTTTATAATAAAATAAATGTTAAAATGAATATATACCAACAAAACAAATATAATGGTAAGAGATCTCTAACGGAATGGCTGAAGATGCTTAGCTATGAAGATACTGAACTGTTACTTAATCTTTTACTAATATAATTTTAATTATATAGTAAGTAAAACAAAACAGAATGGGGAAATTATATAATATATTATACCTACTTTATTGCACAACACTCACACATGCTCACTTTCTTACACCAAAACACGCACGCTTGCACAAACACAAACACACACACACACACACACACACACACACACACACACACACACACACACACACACACACACACACACACACACACACACACACACACACACACACACACACACACAATTACTACACTAATTGAGTCATATGAGGAAGCAATGGCAATGGACAGAGAAAAGTGGCAATATAACGTTTTTATAATTACTGTACCAAATATTTTCCGTTTGTTTCCAGGACTCGAACATCGACATATACCAGAAGATGTGGCAGCACATGTCCACGACCTCACCTCCGGCGCTCGTCTCCTCTTACGAGGAGGGAGTGAGGAGGGTGCTGCAGGGGAACTACGCATTCCTCATGGAGTCGTTTTTTAATTCTCGTTTAAAAACTTATTTGGAATTAGTCAGGAAGTCTTCTGTTAGGCCGAGAACTGCGTTGGTCATAAGGCAATTGAAGTGGCCAATAGTTTCAAGCACTTTGCGGGAAGCATCCCAGTCGAGCAGGTCGAGAGCCACGGTTATTATGGAGAATTTTATGAGCTACTTATGTATACATATAATGCAAAGCTGATACTAACAGGTCGAAGTTCTCGGGAGTAGTAGTCAGAAAGTCTTAATTAAGGCGCCGTAGGTTCATGGTCTTCTCTCCCTCTCACTGAGCATAAGCGTGAGCGAGATGGAAGTGCGTGCTCGGAAGCGCTGATATCATGTTTTTTAATTTTAATTTTTTGGCTGTTTAAATAAATAAAAATAAAAACACTGATTTCCCTCAAACATGATATTGCCGATTTTTAGAAGCAATTTTAATATTTATAGCCGTTGTGCATAATTTGTTACGAATATTTTAAGTGTATTTTTGTGTGTTTTAGACTTATGTTCGTGATTTTTTTCTATAGAGCGAAATTTACTTAATCATGTTTCGAAGCACTGATTTCCCTGCAAAAAATCCTCAAGATTAGAACGGAGTATTCTTAGCGGTAACCTTTTGAACCCTTTGATAATAACAAAAAAAACATTCACTAGTTGTATGAGTGCGAGTTACGAGTCATGGCATTCAAGGCCTTTGCCCAGCAGTGGGACACCAATGTAGGCTACGAAAAAAAAAGACCGGGTTGTACTCCGGGAGTGCCGGCAGAAGTGAAAACACACTGAAATTGTCGAATCCGGCGCCCTCATACAGACCAAGGGCAAGGGTGCGTCCGGGTCGTTCAAGCTGGAGTCCAAGTCATCAGCGGCAGCCAAGAAACCGGCCGCGGCCAAGTCTAGCGCAAAATCTTCAGCCGCCGCTAAGAAACCGGCCGCTGCCAAATCCGCCAAGGCGAAGAAGGCAGCAGCAGCAGCCGCCGCGTCGCCCGCCAAGCCTAGGGCCGCCGCCAGGGACAAGAAAGCCGCCGCGGCCAAGAAGAAGCCCGCCGCCAAGAAGCCTTCCACCCCGGCCAAGGGTAAGAGCGCCGCCGCTCCCAAGGCCAAGAAGACCGCGAAGCCCCCGACTAAAAAGCCGAAAGCGCCCAAACCGAAGAAGGCCGCCGCCGCGCCCAAGTCGAAGCCCGCTGCGAAGAAGGCCGCCGCTAAGAAGTAAGACTATGCCGCCCGACTGCCTGTCGTCGTCGTCGTCGTCGTTGTTACATCGATCGATCGATCGGCCGGACGTGCAACTCACTGGCGACGTATTAAAATTCTTCTTAGAGGGACCGGCGGTTTCGAGCCGCACGAGATTGAGCAATAACAGGTCTGTGATGCCCTTAGATGTCCTGGGCCGCACGCGCGCTACACTGAAGGAATCAGCATGTTCTCCTTGGCCTAGAGGCCCGGGCAACCCGTTGAAACTCCTTCGTGCTGGGGATTGGGGTTTGCAATTATCCCCCATAAACGAGGAATTCCTAGTAAGCGCGGGTCATAAGCCCGCGTTGATTAAGTCCCTGCCCTTTGTACACACCGCCCGTCGCTACTACCGATTGAATGATTTAGTGAGGTCTTCGGACCGACACGCGGTGGCTTCACGGCCGTCGGCGTTGCTGGGAAGTTGACCAAACTTGATCATTTAGAGGAAGTAAAAGTCGTAACAAGGTTTCCGTAGGGGAACCTGCGGAAGGATCATTAACGTTTGTTTATATATATATATATATATATATATATATATATATAAAACAACAAATAATCCGTTACAATAAAACATCGAAAAGGTGTTAAACGCATACACGTCGCACAACGCATATCGTCATCGCACAGGAGGGATCGATACATACATATCGATCTCGCGTCGCGTTATATAAAGCGGTTGTGACACGCACACGGAGTGTGGATTGAGCGACTTCGACCGGCATAAATCCGCGCCGTTACAGTTACATCTCTCTCCGCTACATCTCTGTGTGACGTGTTTATACTCGCGCGAATTCGTCAACTGTGCGATCGTACTGTGCATTATTGTGCGTCGGAATGTGTGAAATGCGGTAAAAATGTTTACATTTTTCATCATTTATTCATATTAAATTTTGACGTTTTGTATTACCAGCGTGTAATATGTATATTAAAACTATTACCCTGGACCTAAAAACTTCCATCGACTTACTTTGCACGTAACGATAGCTGCCTGTCGTTGGGGCACACAAACTTATTGGCTTTGCTTTGTAAATTCATTGCGAATAAAATAAAATAAAAAATAACTTTGTTTACACAGCGCGGGAGAGTCGCGCGATCCCGGCTGTTTAGCGAGGGGCTATACAGGATGTATTATTCAAACGTCTGAGGAAAAATCTAAAACTACTATACAAGAGATAAGGAAATTTGCTTAACAAGACCGATTTTAGAGAAAAAAAACTTTTGACAGTTTACGAATTTTCCATCGGAAAACGGCAAAGTTACAACGATTATAACGACCAAATATCTGCAATCTGGACAAATTGTCAACTTCAACCCTTAATTACTTTTGATTTTAAGCTAGTAAAAATATCATTTTGATTTTTATGCATAAATGAGTTATCTCTATATATGTATGTCAAATTAATAGGTACCTACTTAATTTTATTTTAACCGTTCTTATTCAGTTACAGTTTGTTTAAGTTTAACTTTTGTAACAAAGAAAGTCCACTTATCATCCTAATTAAACACTGCAACAAAGCCCTTTGCGGCACAAAATGACCGGCAAATTAGACTGGAATTATTGAAATATTAACTTAACATATTAATGCATGCATCATTTGCATTAATTAATGAGTATTCAATGACTTTTTATTTCAAATGTTTGCCTTTATTAAATGAAATACCTAAATGATTTTTTATTCTGCAAGGAGTTTTTATTCTGCAAGTTAGTTCCAAGATTTGGCATAGGCACTAGTTTACGAAAGCTTATGCCTTATTGGGATTAACTAGACCGGTCCTCACGACGTTTCGTTCACCGAAAAGCTATCGGTAAATATTCCGTACATGAGTTCCGAAAAACGAACTGTCTTATCGAACTTATTATGCATTGATGGACAGTAGACGCCTATAGGCGTAATTCTATTGTTCTACTGTTATATTTTATTTACCGCAATAATTTCGCCGTTGTATGAAGATATTTTACTGCGATATTTAAACTGCGACATGTATAGCTCCGCCTCCCCGCGCGCTCTCGCTTTACTGCTAGCGCCCTGTCTCCCTCTAGGTGGTTTTCGACGAATATGAATGTGGCAGAAACTTAATTTGGTATAATTTCTACAATTCCGAAAATGTGTTAGTCCGAAATTGAATTCGCATACTATTGCTAAGACCGATTATATTTACGAATAATTTTGTTTTGCATAATGATATTCGGCATTTTATCGATTGTCCGAAACTTAATTGGCATACTTACATGCTTAGCATAATTCTTTTATGGCGAACGCAGAAAGCCACTGTGCCAACAGATCACTACGTTAGGTTAGAACTGCGACCTTAACAAGAACGAACTGCTACCAGAAAAGTAGGTTAAGTTGGTTCATGGACATGAAAAATGCGTTACATTCCATTCTACATATGACATAATTAAAGAAAATGTATACTCAACATTTCCTTTCGAGGTTTTAGCAACACAATTAAACCAATTTACTGTCACAAACGAATTTGTTTCAAAACGTTGTAAATTGTTTTACTAGACTAGATAACTAAAAATAAAGCAACAAAGCTCTATACTTTAAATGTGATACATTATGAAATGAAACGTAATACATATGTCAGACCTCTACCTACGCTTAGTTACTACGCATCGCGGTGTCGAGTTAAATTTGTGGGTGAGCGTTGAGGTGAGCTTAAAACAAGTTACAGAATTTAGTAACATCCCCTTTAGTGCATTGCCTGTTCCACTAAAATATATTAAATTAGGTGTTGTTTGAGTTGACTGTACATTGGACTCGAATGTGTGTAAGAATGGAATTGTAGACGAGGCGGGAGCTCGTATTAGGTATTAATGGTATTAAATAGTTATTTACGATACAAGTGCCGAAAATAGGAAATTCGCAAGGAGTGGTGATAAATTAAAACACGACCGAAGGGAGTGTTTTAGGTACACCCGGTGAGGCGATCGTCGTACTAGACTATGTGTCTTGCCCCCGTCCGACGTGGACGGACGGACGGGAGGCGGCGCTAGTGTTTGTGCATTATTGCACGAAACATCAGCAGCTCCCTGGTTGATCCTGCCAGTAGTTATATGCTTGTCTCAAAGATTAAGCCATGCATGTCTCAGTGCAAGCCGTATTAAGGCGATACCGCGAATGGCTCAATATATCAGTTTTGGTTCCTTAGATCTTACTCAGTTACTTGGATAACTGTGGTAATTCTAGAGCTAATACATGCAATCAGAACTCTGACCAGCGATGGGATGAGTGCTTTTATTAGATCAAAACCAATCGGCGGAGGGCCTCGCGTCCGAAGTCGTAACATTTTGATGAATCTGGATAACTTTTGCGAAAATGATACCAAGCGAGATTTTTGCTGAAGATTTAATGAGTACCGTGATAAGGTATGGCCTGTACATTGGCGCAGCATTCCAATTGATCTGTTTGCTGGCCTGCGTCACCCTGACAGACGAACAGTGCGAACCGATTACTTATGAAAAGGTATTATTTTCACACTACCTATTCTGTGATCCAGTTATACATTGCAATACATATTAACAAATTTCCCACTTTTTATATTATTTCATATCTTTGTTCAGGTGCCTCAGGTTTTACATCAATTATTTTTTAATATTAGGTGACAATCTTACACAATTCAAGTCCCACAGTAAAAACAAGCTGTGGCGCAGTTGCCAGCTCAGGCTGCGGTCGTTTCTTGTTCCCCTGGGGAGAGTATTGGGGGGAGTGGGAACCCGCAAAGTTTAGATATGTCACCGGTATTGAACCGTCCTGAACCAAAAATTGTGAACAAATTAAAAATTATAAAATTATTCAAAATTATATGGTAGCTTAAAAAAGGTAAATCGATGGAGACGTATAATTAATAAATACGTAGCGTTAATGAAGTGGCTATTCTGTCGGGTATTTGATAATTTCCAAGTGTTTAGCTTGTTGACTCTATCTATTCAAAAGAACCGCATCAAAATCCGTTGCGTAGTTTTAAAGATCTAAGCATACATAGGGACAGACAGCGGGAAGCGACTTTGTTTTATACTATGTAGTGATAGTGATAGTGATAATCTTTCATAAAGTAAATACACGATCGACAGAAAAATGTTCGTCTAGTTTTGCATGTACTGCACAAATTATTCTAAGAAGCCGGTCACCCGCCGATCGCTGCGTAATCTTATAGTTGTATTTTGAACTTTAAGATCTATATGTTAAGGTCGACTTTTAAATATATTATTTCAAAATGTAGCAAAATATCTACTGGAATGTAATGATACGTTCATTCACTGGACGCATTTTGCTGATACAAACTTGTCCAATGTCCAAGATGTACTTACTTATAAAGAAAAAAATTATAAATGATAAGTAAAATTACTACAATTGCTTAAGTTGAAAGTCACGGTTTTGTTGGTGATTGAGATGACACTGTAATTGCCGGCGGCTGACTGCGGGTTCCAAAATGTTAAGCTATATTGTTAAAATCGAGCCCTATAAATATAATAAATGAAGTAGTACCTTTATTGTGATTGAGCCTTTGCATAGTTTCTTCTTGCAGCATCGCCACCATTGACCACCGGATTTATAAGTTCTTTTTGAATAAAATTGTCGCCCGTTGTGTAATAAAAAATGGTTCGCAATGTGTCAAATTTGTTAATAAGTGTATGTTTTAACTTGGCATCCTGGGTTTCAACCTCCTAGAGGTACGCAGGAAACAAAATTAATAGTACGGAACGGCACAATGTAGTTAACTGCATCATAGTGTCACCGAACAAGTCGCGCAGGCGCATACCGCGGCCCTATGTATGACCTTCAAATCTTAATTTAAAGCACTAAAGATGAATAGGGTGTCAAAATTATAAGAATGTTTACCTTCTAAATTCACTCAATTATAATACAGACTCACTTAGATACTGTTTCACCACGAGGACACGCCCGCGGGCAGCCCGCCCACCGACGGCTCGTCGTAGTACGTCAGCACGAACTCCATGCCAGCCTAGGGAGAAATAGTACATTGTTTAACGAGGGGCGTAAGTGGAATATTGCGAATAAGAGTCTATCAGAAGCCCAATTAACAAAGCGTGGAACATAACATCATTCAAATTAGTCGCTGTTATTGATAACGTGCACGTAAACATCGGGGTTTTATCGTCAATGAGGACTTTACCTTTCATTCCAAATATAGGAAAACTACTTCGTGATTTATACTCGTACGACCGACAATAGTCAATCCATAAATATACCTAACAAGCGCTAGACCGTCTACAAATCGCTACATAAAAGTGCGGTGGTTGAAACGCTCCGCGGCCTTACCCTAATACGTTATAGTCATCCTCGCCCTTGTTCGAAGATTAAAAAAGGGCTAATCTTAACCCCCTTTTCGTCGGGGTTTAAGCCTAGCCTAAAGTTTTATGAGTTTAGTATGTAGGGTAATTTCGCTGGTTACGCGGGCTGTTAAAAATCCGTCGTTATTTTTTGAAATTTTAAATTTACCGCGTCGCGTTTCTGAGTAGCTTCGCGTCATGAACTACCCGACGTTTTGACGCTGCTCCCGCAGTCGGCCGCGAGCACCCTTTCGATTTGGACGTGCGTAAAGTGGAAAAGTTAATTGTGCTTGAAATGTCACTGCGGATATCCCGTCTACGGCGATATTAACCGTAATACGTAGGAAGTTTATTAGCTTCGTCAATCCGCATTGTGCGTCATTTCTAAAAGAATCGGTCTTTAATTGTTTTATGTATATGTGCCTTGCTTTGCGTGAAAAAGTAGATAGAGAATTGGAGCGATTGGTACAAGTAGGTATTTTAAAACCTGTTGAGTACTCGGAGTACGCATCGCCGGTAGTACCGGTGTTGAAGCGCGATGGCTCCATACGACTCTGCGCGGATTATTCTGTGACAATTAACAAACAGCTGCTAAAAATGCGTTTGGTTGGTGGCGGTATAATGTGAATGAAAACTGGACATAAAGTGGAACGATTTTTTAGGGTTCCGTACCCAAAGGGTAAAACGGGACCATATTACTAAGACTCCGCTGTCCGTCCGTCTGTCACCAGGCTGATTAACTTATGGCGTTAGAAAGGCGATAAACAATTAACCACACAATGTTGTATAGCCTACATACAATGCGAATGCACCATGTTATTGGTCATGTATATAATTGTATGCTCAATATATACATGACCAATATCCACGCATATGCATGCAATAAGCACGCGCATATTGGTTAGTATATGTGGTTGTTTAATGCGTCGCTGGTCATGATTCCAATTATTATTATTAGCAATAGCAGATGAGCATATGCAATGTGATATCGATGATATTGCTGTTACATAGGCAGCTAAAGTAACAAAAATATCTGTGTCCCTAACAATTCCATACTAACAGAGCGTTTAGAATGGAAAAGGAAGCTGATTTGACTTTTGAATTTATCGATATACACATGTGTAATCGGAACTCAATAAACGAGAAGTCCCTATGACAGCAAAAATGCTACGAGAATTCCGATGACTGGGTACAAGACACTTCGAAATATAGTGGGATAGACCATGGAAGCTACTTCTGAGTAGAACCTTAATGTTAAAGCCAAACAAATGCACAACTTTTTTACTTTGCATAATGAAATGATACTTGACAGCACATATTTGGTCACCTTATTGCATTTTGGTTTTTGGCTCTATACAGCACAACCAAGGCTTGGTCCCACAATTTTTTTTAATTATCCTTTGTTCAGGGTTTAACAAGCATGAATCAATTATAATAACCAAATATTCCAGGAGGTGTTTCAACATTAGACCACATTGATAACTCCTTGTAAGAGGTCTTAAATATCTTTACTCCAGTCTTCGGTAGAAATTTACGCCTAAAACGAGCGTATTTTGCAAAATGCTTGCTTTTTCATTCAAGATTACGACGTAACTATTAGTATTTTTTCAAAAACTGATAACGTACTTAAATAATTATCTCTTAAACTAGGGGCTAACATGGTTCAAATTTTCATTTTCTGTTTCTAAACCTAAAATAAATGAGTTTTCTTGGGAGTCTTTTTCAAATTTTGCAGTGAGAAGTGTCGTTTCGGTTCTCAATTTTACAGTAAACAAGAATCATTAGGTACATGAATGATTACAGTTCACACCACCAGATCTTTTACGAGGGGCTGACATGATTGAAAATTAAAGATTCATTTTCAAAAGTTGATAAAACACCTTCCGAATTTTCTTAATTTTTTTGGTGAAAACAGGATAACATTATATTTTTTTACCGCAAATTGTACTTTTATTTTGCCCTAAAATTAATATGACAGCAAATTATAACTTTATGTTAACCCATAAAAAAATAATCATAACTATAGGACCTACGATGCCGTAAATGTATATTTTTTTAAAAGACGTATAAATCACGCTGCACAGATGCCACGCCCCGAAATTTATTTTTTAAAAATTAATAAGAGGTTAAGAAATGATTATTTAATTACGTTATCAGTTTTTGAATAAATACTAATACTTATCTTGAATGAAAAAGGAAGCATTTTGCAAAATACGCTCCCGCTTCTGCTTATGTGGGCGTAAGGATTCTTAACAATACGTATAAAAACCAACAAACGGGTCCTCAAGTTTTTTCAATAAAACTACGTTTAGCTTTGCTAGTAAGTAGGCATTCGATTGTGGACTTTGATACGACACTCGTATTCTAGTCGTCTAGTTATAAAAGGAAGGATACGAGGAAGTGTTGAAAAGAATCAGTGAAAAGAGAACCATATTGTCAGAGTATCTACCGCGAAACGAAAACGAACTTCGTTAGTGTATCTCACTCCGCGGCACTTGCTAGTTCGAGCGACAACAATGGAGATCCACGAACGAAGTTAGTTTTCGTTTCGCTGTAGCCCCACAGAAATAGAAAAACGAAGGAGAGTAATGATAGGACATCTGCTATCTTTTCTTTAGGACTATTAGGAAGGGAAGATTGAAGGAACAAGAGGCAGAGGGACGCCAAGGAGAACCTATTTCGAACAAACAAAGGAGAAAGTTAAGGTCGGGTCATATCAGAAAGTAAAGAAAATGGCAGAGGACAGAAACGGCTGGCAATTGCTCCATCGACAGGAGTGCTCCTGTTAAGTTAAATGATTATGAGTTACTTTTTATAAAACTGTCATTGTATTTGGAATGTTCTCCCTTTTTCGGTAGAGCTGCCAACTTAAATAATGTCAAGTAGCTAAACGTTTAAAAAAATACTGTACATTAGGTACCTGTTTTTGAGCCAGGACAACTGAATTTAGAAACAACAAGCCCTTTAGGAGTTTACAAAATCCCTTACAAAGTATTAACACAACGGCATCCACAATTCCGCGTTCACCGCATTCCAATTCACCTACTCGTACCTACCTACCCCTTGTCGCAAACAACAACAATACCCTGTCATTTTATTAGGTACCCGTAGTACATCTTGACCCTCGTATTTATAATAATAACATCTAATCGGAGGTCTGGCTTACACTGGTCTGCTGAAGATGGGGCGAAGCGTTCAGAACAGCCGACTAGCTTGTTAGCATGCAGTCCTCCTGTCTCCCTAGGGTGCCGGCTACATACTAAACACTCAGGGGTCGGTGACCTCGAGAACCTTCGGATTATGATCCAAATTTAACCTGACTAATGTAACACGAGTACCGTAAACCGGGGTGACTTTGATCTGCTAGGGTAAGTTTTTACGTCCAATTATCTTTTTTTTTCGCGTTGAATAAATTTTAAAGTACACCGCAACTGCAAAACTGTAATTATACAGTATTACAGCTCTGTAACTGTTAGGCGACTGAATTTCGCATCGTAAGAATAATGTTGAAGTAAATTTAAATCCATACTCATATTTATAAATGCGAAATTTTGTACCTCTTTACGCTTAAACCGCTGAACTGCTGGAATTAAGTTTTGGTATGAATATGTTGAACCCCGGGGAAGGACATAGGATAGTCTTTATCCCGGGAATCATCCCCTAAGGGGGTGAAATTGGGGGTGAAAGTTTGAATAGAGCTAGGATATAAACGAGTTCCACGCGGACGGAGTCACGCGAAGAAGCTAGTTATCAATATACTTAAGTAGCTCCGATTGTATTCCTAGTCACTCCTGTTTACGATACATGACACTTAACAGATTTTTTGGACAAATAAGGCATTATTTTTGCCATATTCACTTGATAATTATTGAGCTAATTCTAATGGGTGTAACTAATATACAGATAAAATCGACAATCCTTTTTTCCATCCGTAAACAAACAAAACATCGATACAGACATGTAAAGTTACCTCGGTAGGTATACCTACATTCCTAAATTTGCATATTCTCTCAATCATAATAAATCATACCAGAACAAAAACAAAAACCTATCGAACGAGTAGTAAAACATCAAAAATCTAACGAGCGGTGTCGGCATCATGCATATCTGTACAATATTGAACCTTATTGCAAAGCAGCAAGGACCAAAATGTATATTGTTGGTGATGCATATTTGTGCGGTGTACGGGCAACGCCGCCCACTGCGTGCAACGCAGGACGAAGTGGGGGGGACAGCTCGCACGTACAACTCGCCTTGCAAACTGTGCCCCTCCCCTTCGTCCCGCATTGCGCAAGTTATTTGCCGGCTACTGTACTTGAGGGGTGATTGGAAATTTCATAGCCTAAGCATGAAATGAAATCCAAAGATTTTATTTAATAATTTTAATTCTCTAAGTACCTACTTACTTAATCCCCGTCGAGTTATTTGTAGGGTAGACCGGGGTCAAAAGTACCATCGCCTATAACTCTTCAACCACATCGAAATATGCATGTGTGTGTATACACCAGTGTGCCTTGAGCGTGTCTCGACCTGCTCACTAGTCGGCCACTCGCTGCCGTGCGAAAAGCATGTGCTCTACGACGATTTTCATTTTTGACTGACCAAAGTAAGTATTTACGTTTTACGTTTTGTACTAGTGTTTATAAATAAATAGTCTTAGTGTGAAAGTTGTACTGAATTGTGATTCTCTAGTTATTAAAGTTTTTAATGTGTCACAGTGTGGGGGTCACTTAGATATAGAAATCGAGATTTGTGAGGGTTAGTGAGTGCGAGTAAAAAAGGACAATTGTACCACAACACTCGGGGTTAATTGTATCGTTACAATTGACCCCGTGCTACAATTGACCCAGAGCTTTTACACGACTGCTAAAATAAGACAATTGAAACTAATTATTTTTTACAAGTTACATCTCGGGTATTTTATGTTATACCTATGATTCATCCCGACGATTGATACGATACTTCGTGATGTATATAAATTATAATACCCGCAATGCCATCAGTTTCAGTGGTATTATTTAAAATGTATTTGTGGGGAAGGATGGGGTTGATTGTACCAGGGGTCAATTGTAACACAAGGACTTCATGAACAAAAATTCAATTTGCACCATTCTGATGCGATTAAATGAAAATATTTTTCTAGATTCTGATATCCAATGAGACTGGAATGTTATATCCTAAGCGATTTTTACGTGGTATCTTTAGATTCTGAGTTATAGGTCATTATTTCTAAAGTGGTACCATTGCACCCGGTCTACCCTACTTATTCCATCTGGTTTCCAAAGCCATTACACCACTTATGAAGAAACTTTCCTCCAGGCCTTCAAAATAGGTGTCCACTTCAGCGTGGACCTCGTCGTTGGTAAATAAAATCTTACCGCCCAAGTCGTTTTTTAAGTTTGGAAATAGATAAATCCGATGGTGCCAAATCAGGCGAATAGGGCGGGTGGGGCCATAATTCAAACCCACAGTTGTGAATTTCTGCCATCGATTTTATTGACGTGTGCACACGTGCATTGTCCTGGTGACAGAGAAAACCTTACGAGCGATAGTATTTGTGCAGTGGACTTCCGTCGATTCCACAAGGATCACCTTTGGCACTTCACGAGTTGCTATTTCAACGGAATCTTATCAGAATCTGGGACGTACTTTTGTACTTTTAAGTACCTACATAATTGAGGAATTCCATAAGTCATCTGAGGTCTTGTAATACCAAAATCACTACACGCATGCCCAATATAATTGAGGAGTTCCCTCAATTCCTCATGGATCCCATCATCCAACAGAACTTATACATCCAACATATACTTACAAACATTAAAAAAAATTACGAATCGGCTCATCAATGACGGAGTTCTGAGGTAACAAAACATTGAAAAAAAAATACGAAATAAAAAAAAATAAAAAATACAACCGAATTGAGAACCTCCTCCTTTTTTTTGAAGTCGGTTAAAAAGGGGTAGTAAGTTGTGAAATGGGTCGATTTTAGAGTGAGTCGTAAGAAGTGAAATGAGTCGATTTTAGAGTGCGCCAAGGGCTTTGGTGACATAATTAAACCATCATATGTAGAATTTTCATAATGTGAATATCGCCCCTACCACTTATAGAAAAATCACATAAAGTGTTAGGGGGCCAGCTGGTCGATTGCGTAACCTTTCGTTCGTACGTTAGATAGATCTAAATATTACTTTTTTATGGAAAAAGACAGTGAGTTGCCCTATTGCTCGTTCGAAAAGTGACGCAATTACCCCACTCATGTAACAAACGTTTACATTTTCGTACGTTTATGGTACAGGAACCCGTCGTGTGCGAGGTTGACTCGCATTTATCCGAGTACGCCCTTTTAGGTAGAGGCGGCGAATTAGGCGGCCGGAGCAATTATCATTAGTGACCATTGTAATTAGTGAAATGTCCTATTTGTACGGAGCCAAGATTTGTATGGAAGTGAAAGGTTTTAAATTCATTGCCACATCCACACACAAAACAACTGCACGCGGTTACGGTAAAAAAAACACCGATTCGATAGAGTTATTCTTGAGAATTGGGTGTCAATTGTAAGAAATTGTGTATCGATCTTGACATGGGCCACATAAACCTATTTTTAATTTCTCACCAAAATAACAGCATGGGAATCAAAAATACACTTCAACACTGTTTGAGTACAGGTAGTCATAACGTCAATAAAAATAAAAATAAAATGATTTAATAAGCTCATTAGAAGGTCGAACATGTAGGCTAGCTAGATATATGATAAAGAAACACATGCTTAAAATAAGAGAAAAACTAACACTATCGTTATAAGTTATTGATATTACTGTATAATTAGTTATAGACTCCTTAACTCAAAAAATCTTTATAATTAAAGATTAGTGGTTAAGCTTTAAAAAAATGTATGCTTTTATGTGAAAAAAAGAGATAATATATATATTTTTTTTAAACAGGCTGTTTTTATGAGCCCGATTTATACGTGGCAAGCACACCACCTTCGGCCTGTCGCTGATCTCCAGCTCCTGAGCGCGCGCACCACCAACGGCCCACTGTCCAGGAGAGTACCGGACTGTCGAAAACCGTACAATAACTGGATAATATTTTTTCCTCAGTACAAGTATGTTACGGTACACAAGTCGGAAGCCGTAGCTTCTAACTTAGGGAGCAGACACAAAAAAAGGATGGTTTGCAACTGGGGGCAACGGCCGGCCAGTCCCTCGCGTCTCCCTTCCACATGCCACTGCGTTTCCCTTCCCGATTCGCACTCGCTCGTCCCTAGTCTACGAATACATTTATCTTTCGCTCCCATCTCCCATTTTTTGTTAAGGTATATCCATGATCTACATTCACCTAATCGGTTCCTAATTTGAACTGTCAAAGCAAACTTATGAGTTGAACACGTTATGGAGTTCCGGTACCTACCTACCTACCAAGATTTGAAATAGAATGCACTTAATCTCAAAATGCGTTTAACCGCTGCACCAGCGCTAAGTGGTAATTGGCCAGACATAACCGTCTGCCAAACGAACACTGACCCGGGTTCGAATCCCGGTAAGGGCATTTATTTGTGTGATGAGCACGAATATTTGTTCCTGAGTCATGGATGTTTTTCTATGTATTTAAGTATTTATTTATCTATATAAGTATGTTTATCGTCGTCTAGACATCATGTGTGTAAATTTCAACTGTCTAACTATCACGGTTCCTGAGATACAGCCTGGTGACAGACGGAAAGACGGACCGACAGCGGAGTCTAGTAATAGGGTCCCGTTTTTTACCCTTTGTGTACGGAACACTAAAAAGGGTATTCGCGGGAGGTATGCAAGACCTATTGGCGCTAACCCCTGCAGCAAAGCACTAGCTATTCACCTTCGACATAAATTGTAATTATTAGTGTTCCGTACCAAAATAGGTCCAACGGAACACTTATTTTATTAACGTTAATTGGAATCGAAGTTAAGCTTTCGTGAAATATTGAATTAATGCTAATCACACTCATCCTTAAGGAATCTTTAACTCCTCAAGAAATAATTAATATGGCAGAGGAAGCCAACTTACCTTGCTACCTGAAAAGTCAAAGAGCCTTTACAATAGTAGAACTAGACAATATAGTACTTACGATATTTAGTTTTCTTATATACTCGTATTAATGACTTAAATTATTAATTTTAATGAACTCGTACAAAAAGTATTCGAAGTACTCCGTGATGCGCTGTCTCATCTCCCGCGGCAACTTTCGGTAAGCCATGTATTCTTCTACTTGTTTCACCTGTAATTGTAAAGACAGACTTTGAAGTTCCGGGAATGATAGAGCTTGTTCCCATTCTGAATACTTGACGTCTCACGAAGCGTCAGCTCTAAAGTACATCCTAATCTATAATAGTATTCGACCATTAAAAGTAACTTATGTTCTCAGTTTTCATAATTAGATACGCTTTATAGATTAGGGCGCATAACTCAAGACGGATGTACTTTAGAGCTGAGCTGCCATGGTAACTATTGTTTGTATGGAAGAATCGCGGCGTCAGGATATATTTGTGAGTGAGCTTGAAATAAGAAACAGAATAGCGGGGCTGGAGAAAAATGCACACTCACACTCTCATAGCACATACCTACTCAGATTTTATTGGATTATTTATTCGATATTGCTTACCTTAAACAAAGAGGCGCTAATCGCGAAAAATACGAAACGGATATGAATTTGTTTTGTAAAACTTACAAGCAGTAATCAGTGGATTGGAAAATTCCAAATAAATGAAGCGAGCGAGCGGGCGGTGTCTGTATCCGTGGACAGAAACGCGAGACACTGTTTTCGAAACAACATTGGCTCGGCACGACGTCATTTTTGGCGTATTTTGAGTTGGATCGTGAACGGGAAAACTCGAAACCGTTCGGTTGCGAGAAAGAGATGGCGCACCGGCATCTTCGAACGATATTGTACGTTATCGTCTAGGTGGCTGTATACATTTCCGAGCTATTGTCGCGTAATGTTGTTGGAAAGTGAGTGAAGCCATACTATTTTGAAGTTTTTTCCATATTACTTGCTTATAGATAGACAGCTAGGAGAATAGCTGTTTTTCTATGTGTACTTGCGCTTGTGTGCGTAACTTCCCGTACGTGTAGTTATCGTACGATAAAGTTCCCTTTGGTGTGCGTTTTGTATTATATAAAATTTGTATGTATAGATTCAAGAGGAAGGTTTACCCGTGCGAAGCCGGGGCGGGTAACATGTAACTTTTACAAGCATTTATTTAGTTTCACCTGTTCCGTTGTCTGTCTGTCTGTAATCAAATCTTGCAAGTTAAATTTGACCCACTTCCCGGTGACCGATTGAGCTTAAGCTTTAATAAAGGTCAAGCCGTTCACTAGATGGCGCACAAATAAAGGATGTTATAAATTATTTTGAACCGATTTACGATCTTTTAAGGACTGTTTCTGGTTGTTTTTATTTAAAAAATTTCAATAAGTGAAAATGAATATTTGTTAATGATAATATTTGAGATTTCGTATAACGTAAACTATTAATATCCGTAAGTGGTGCTCCAAGCGACATCTCTTAGAGTTCCTCAGAACTATTCGACCGCGGTACTCTGACAGTGACGGGTTGCCCGCGCACACGTGTGGCGGGTCGCTGGTGACGACGGCCGTCGTTATATCAGGTGGGGTACAGTACAGTAGTACCACAAATATAAGTTACAACGATGTACCTGCGCAGAAAGCATTTGCGAGGGTAAAATCTTCAACGCCCATTGGCCGAAATTTTGCGCGCGACGCCGGCAGCTTCGGCGCCCGCCATATTGTCTGGCGCCATGAGCGGGAAAGCACGAGTTCACCTGTCATTGCATATTGTACCTTACGTATAGTGCAACAAGGTCTTTATTGAAATGGTCATACGTTCGATTTCATTCAGATCAGCCCCGCCCTCTCAAACAACCCCAGGCATTCATTCATTCGAGGCCCGGTCGCCGCGCGTGTAGCCTGTGGCCATTCCAAATCGCTCGCGTGCAAATAAACATTGAAAATAACAGTTGAGTTTCGCTTGCGTGGCTGTTTGCTGGCAGTTTTAGTCTAGAGGTAAGTGCATGGCAGTTTAAAAAAAAATAGTTTTTTTTTTCGCCCACGTGTTGACTGTCGGCTGTTCGTGAATAATGGAGGAAAATGTTTTTCTAATCGTCTCTAAATATTTAAGTGTAAATATTCAATAGGTGTGAATGGTCGGAGGGTTAATTATAATTTTTGTGTAAGTAGGGATATATTATATTACGAGCTTTATATTTTTAATTACTTAAATTAATATTCGTAAAGATTTTCAACTAAATAGGCAGTATTTTATAGTAGGCAATGTAGACACCTATACGTGTGATATGTACAAATGTTTTAAAAAATATTAGACTACACAGCGCCTTTTCTAAAAATAATTTGTAAAAAAATTAAATATTAATAATGAAATAGAACTAAATAATAATAGACGCACCACTGTCATATAGCTGATTTTTTGTTTTTGTTTTTACGGCATCCCTCATAAGACATTTCTGCCAGCATCACGTCAAGAAATGAACTAGAGGAAGGGAGAGTCGGTAGGTATATAAACTGATCAAATCTAACCGAAATCATAAGAAATTGTCCTCACAGCGATAAAAATGATCTCACATCTTTATAATATAAAGATTTCTATCTAAAATACCTTTCTTAAGATGCGTCATAATTTTACCTCTTGACCGATGTTTTCTTCCTCCAACCAAAGCTCGTGGTAGGTTCTTGCGAGTATGTTACATGCTCGATGCCTGTTACAACCACAACATTAATAAAACTACAGTAAAATCTTTACATCTCCATTATTTTATTTACTTTTTATTTCTTTTATTTTAAGAAAGAAAGAAAGGAGACATTTATTCACTACATCCTACACGACACACAAAGACAAAGGGAGTAGACATTTAATACAATTTACACATATTGTGTGTTTTCGCGGCAGTGAATCGGTCGCTGTCTCAGCATTATGCCGAGGTGTCAGACAGACACCTACAGCGCTGATTTTCAGACAGCACCGTACGTGACCCACGGAACGCATAAGAACATACTCCGATACTGGCCATTAGATCAAGGGCATTTTTTTTTCAAAGTATTCATTTAAGGCGCCGTAGGTTCATGGTCTTCTCTCCCTCTCGCTGAGCATAAGCGTGAGCGAGATGGAAGTGAGTGCTCGGAAGCGCGGATGTCATGCTTTTTAATTTTATTTTTTTGGCCGTTTAAATAGATAAAAAAGGAATCGCTCAGTTATCTCAAACATAATATTGCCGATTTTTAGAAGCAATTTTAATATTTTTAGCTTTTGTGCATAATTTGTTACGAATATTTTATGTGTATTTTAGGCCTATGTTCGTGGTTTTTTTCTATCGAGCCAAAATTGCTTAATCATGTTTCGAATCACTGATCTCGCTGCAGAAAAGCCTAAAGATTACTATTGGTATTTTTTTGAAACAATATTATTATGTTACAGGCGCATTATATTGTTTCAAAAACTCTGTTCGCTTAACTTCCCTGAACCTACGGCGCCTTAATTTGAAGAGAATTTTTTTCTGTTTAGTCAATTGTTAAACTTTGATTTGCTTAGGGGGTGAATTGTAGCCTTAGGTATCTTAATAAAGCAATAGTTTTGTAAAATACGCACAAATTTAATAAATATAGCGGTTTTAATGCAGCTTGACCTCGATTTATTTTCCCTTCCGTTACAACATTCATTTGTTTGTATAAATTATATGAAAGCTGACTTATCAAGTATTTGTGTTTTATTCTATTATAGACATGTTAAACTATGATAATGACTAAAGTTTTCATAGAAGTACTGTCAATAACTAGAGAAAATTGAGTTATTTCAACCATTCCGTTACTAAATGGCAAAAATGACTTACAATTTTCATTTATATTCAAATAATATAAGGTCTGGGCACCTCAAGTATTGTTATCTCACAAAATTAATGAACAATTGTCCTTATTTATGAGCAGATTTATACCATCTGTTAATATTTAATTAAATAAAAAATAAAACGCCAATTTACAAAACCGGACATTAACGGAAAAAAACGGTAACGAAATCATAAAGCGGCGGCTATAATGTTCATTAAGTTACAAAATAAGTTAAGTCAAAAGAAGGGATATAGATATGGTCATTTTACACTAATATATTGACAAATTATTGACGAGTTAGTAACCGAGTACTACTTATATTACGGCGACATATTCAATGAAAAAGAGGTGTAATAAAAAACAATATATATTTATGAAGGTTTATTGTGTGATGCATGATAAAAACAACATATATCGTAACAAAAAAACAGCATCCTTTTAGCCTAATTACAATACAATTATTAGGCACTTTCTTAAGTATTTGAAACCACGCTCAGACTAAAAGAGGACTGTATTATTAATTAAAAAATGCAAAAATCACAGTTTCTTGTTTCATTAAGATGCGTTTAGTTCGAGACTATCATTTCCAAGCAAACCAAGCGTAAATGAGGCACGTGCTTAAGGCAATTATTTTATCAATAATAAAAGCAAGACGGCTGTTTACGAGCTTAGAAGTTTCGGGCCTCAAAGGTTTTGTCGGTGTCTTTTGTAACCTGATAAGATAACATAAACAATAATACCAATAATATACCTTAGTATTTTATGCAACTGTTGTATAAGTAGGGTCTTAAAACGCGAGTGGCGTGAGTTGCGATGCGAGCCTTGGCGAGCATTGCAATTAAAGACGCCACGAGCGTTTTAAGACCAAGTTATACACCGTTACATACAATACTTTTTCTACGACTAATTCTAAATAAATAGCATTTGACTTTTCAGGCAGTAGTTTTTCCGTTAGTTCTAAACTACTCACACAATTTCTTCAGCGATGCAGTTATTTTCTTTTTCGTCCATTTTAAAAGGAACGTACACAGTTTTCGTCACTTATTAAATCTATCTAATTATTTATAAAATCTTAATAAGTTATAAATAACAAATAGTTATCATATTTCGTCTTTTCATTTTGAATTGGAACTTTGGTGGGAAATTAGAAATATGACACATTGACACCTCTTGTTTATGGGCTGTTTTGTTTTTAATTTCCTTGAACTTGCCATACGAACCAAACTGAATACGGATCCGAACCGAATCGGATCGGTTTATATTTATAAATAATACCAATAATTGGTAAAATATGTATACACATAATACATATTCATTTATTTTTATTTTAGTAAACAATGTATGTTCTACAAATGTTTGATAGTAAAACTTTTTACTTCGAAAAATTTGCTTATGAAGTTGGTGCAAACTTCACGAAAAAAAACTGTTGCGCGCCATTATAGGTTATTTCACAGATAATTGTAAACATTGTTAATGCGTGTTTGGTTAAGTATTAACAAAAACGTTGACTTGTGGTGACTAGAAAAGTGATAAAAGAATGGACGCCACTGGAAATTCTTGGCGATATATACAACGTGTAATAACCGTCGAGCCTAGGACCCTCCGCACGGATGCCCAAACCGAACCAAACCAAAAGATTTAAATTCCCTGCGCGCATTGCAAGTATTTTCCGAAGATAATTTTCGGTAAAATGGGTTTTCCTTATTTTTTCCACGTATACATCAGTTTTGAATTGATTTTATTAATAGGTAACACGACGAGCGAGTCCCATAGGAGTCTCGGTGACAGCAATATCAGGTAGACGTATATTAGTTTATATGCCGTATCGGGGAAGGAAAACGCGAAAACTCTTCTATAGTGATGTATTCTGATTTCCCTAGAGATACATAATCCTTTTACTTGGTCGCAATTTAAAATTTACCTTTACGTTACGCACCTCGATTTGACGGATAACTGGCTGAATGATGACGCCTGCTTCCATCTAGGTCAGATGTTGGAGAGGAACGTCACCCTTGTCGACTTGAATCTGTACGGATGTCGCATCGGCTACAGCGGGACGCTCAGGCTGTACGAGGGTCTAACGACGAACAGGTCTCTGAGAGGGCTGAACCTCGGTAACAACCAGATAGGCGATGAAGGCCTCGAGATCATAGCTAAAGCCATAACTAGCCTTCTGGCCGAAATCCGTGAACTAGACTTATCTACCAATGGCATATCTGGTAAGGGCTGTCAGATCCTGGCTGAAGCACTTCTTTCGAAAGAAGAATCCAATTTAGCAATTTAGAATGATGCAAATTCCATTGAAGAGGACGATGCCTTTTAGAAGGCCGGTTAGAGGTTTTCATTAGGTACTGGTGCTATTGTTTCTGATGCTAACCCAACCTGTATCAACAGGACACTGATCCAAGCGAGCTCCTGGGACCTGGGTCCCGCCGGCATCGGGCAGCCGAAGCCGCCGGCGCCGGCCTCCAACCCTCGCACGGCCTCCTGCGACTCGCACGACGAGCCCTGCTGGTCCACCGACCCTTCTGACGATGAGGAGGACGAGCCCGAACAGGCGCCGGTATGTACACCTTATTACAATGATGTAAAAATGAACTCTATGCGCCTAGAATACATTTTAACTAAGGGGTCAATTACTGGCTACCCTTCAATAACTGGCCACGTTAAACTAAATTGAATTCTGTTTGTAGGGGAACATTTTCGGATTTCTGTTCCCGATATAACAAATAAAAAATATTTAAGGCAATACAATCACATTTGTTGTATGGGAGCCATACAACAAATGTGATTTTATTGCCGTCTTTATAATATTAAGCAAAGAGGAATGAATGACGGGAGGTGGATGAAACGGTTTACTGAACGGTGGCCAAGGTCATCAAAACGAGTGACCACCAGCTCGATAAGAAGACGATATCTACCGGATAGCGAGTAAGCTGTGGATTAGATTGACTCATCACCGAAGAGAGTAGAGGCGTAATAATAAAATAGAGTCCTACGCTCAGCAGTGGGTAGGTGCTAAATATTTGTAAAATATAAAATGTATATTACAACGGTTTATAAATGACTTACTTATAAATCCTACACACGCCGTCACTGAGGAAACTTGGCACATTTGACCCGCTATACGAGAACCTACTTTGTGAAACAAGTTTTTCTAAAGTTTCTCATATCAGTCATATACCGTATTCTAAAATAATGAATACCAACATTGTTTTTCAGATTTGATGGGAGACATTGTAAAGAATTTAAATAAAAACATCGACAAAACTTTCGACGCGCTCCACACAAAACTGCAGCATATGCATACCGAATAAGTTCAAGGTATAGCGCCTTGTCGGGTTGGCTAGCGAATCTAGAGGGTTTTGTCTATGGTCATCTATATCTTAAGTAACATGTAATTAAAAATATGAAATTTAGTTATATTGTTGACTTTTCCGAAACTCATACGTGCAAAATAGGTACGCTAGAGGTACCTACGATTTGGTCATAAGCGAACTCTGTCTTAGGTCGGTTAGGTATAGGGTTCACTTGTATTGACGACCGCTTTAGCCTAGTTGGTTAGTGACCCTGCCTACGAAGCAAGAGGTCCTGGGTTCGAATCCCGGTAAGGGCATTTATTTGTGTGATAAGTAGGGAATGCATAAATTTTTATTTAAAATAGAACACGAGGGTTGCAGCTCCTATTGCCTTCTAAAAGGCCACGAGTGCTGTGTGGGCGACATGCTATTATTGAAACCACACAGTCGAGTTATTTGCACATATATAAGAGTTCTCAATGGATATGGTGTAGGGTTTAGGTTATCGTTATCGAACACTGACAATTTATCCTAATATTTATTATTATTTATATTAAAACCGTTAACCTGTTATTAGATGTGACTGTAGGTACAAGGCTAATTGGTGGGAATATTTCATGCTCACGACCCACATTTTTGCCCTGTCTTCTAGTAATTATCGTTTAGTTGGTAATCGTCTGAATGGTGCGTATTTCTTCACACCAAAACTATATAATGTATATAATGTTTACATGCAATGGGACTTGGAACAGGACTTATTAGTAATATAAATAAAAGACTCTTAAGGTGATGTTATGTATTGGTTGGACCCCATGTGCAATTTCTGTCTTGCGACCGTTGCCACAGAGTGTATAACATATGTCACAGTAAGACATATTTATGTCTCGTTCTACCGCATAACCGCGTCCTGTATGATGGGTCAGGATGGCCCATTGTGTGGAGCGGCCATTATACGCGAGTAGCAAGCCCATCCAGCACTGGGCCAGCGTGGGGACCACTGCCCGTTCCCTTTCATCCATGAGATGAGGCCTGTGTTCAGCAGTTGGACGTATATAGGCTGATTTATTTCTTTTATTATTATTAAGCGAATCAAGTGATATTAATAAGTAATTAATTATTCATAGTCTAGTAATCACTGCGCTATAGTTAGGTACTTGCACACATTAAATATAAATATGTTATAGCTAATGCCAGCTTAATCCATACGTAGGTACCGATTATTGTGGTATAAAAATAAGTTATCTAATGTTAATTAATACATTGTTATTTCTAATTAATTGAAATCATTATATCTGGAATTGTGGCACTAATGCTATAAGCGCACTGGGTTGAATTTAAAATCTTGCGGGGCTGGCGGTGGTTGACGTTGGCCTACTGGGACTTGCCAATTACCTGCCTGAGGTTGATAGTTCGGACGTGGAGGAAGAACTCCTACGTTCTGAAATTGTGTGGTCATCCTAGGCGAATGTTGAACCTTAAGAGGGTCAACGCGCTGTTGCAAATATATTACATTTAATTCCTCCTGAACATATTCAAGGGCTTTTTCTATGCTCTCAGGCCGCATACACCTAATACGCGACCCTAGAGGTTCATTTAGACCTCGAACAAAAGCCTGCGTTGCTACTTTCTTATACAGGGATCGTTTGGCTTCTATGGTACTGGCAATTGTCTCATGTAACGAAACATAAGTCATTACAGTGCTGAGCAGAGTCTGACAATGCTCGTAAAACTCCTGGGGTGTTCTATCCCCCTGCATAGCAATCGAGAGGTCATTGTAGAGGGCGGTTTCATCCCTCTGGTCAGAGAAATTATTAATAAGAGCTGTACGTATACCTAACCAGCTACCCGGAATGCCATTGGAATTAATAGTGCAAGATGCTGTTCCAGTTATTTTATTCAAAATTCCATTTATCAAGCACAGATTGGATAATTCACTACCCGCTTCATTGCTCATAAAAGTAGCTACAATTTGGTCACAAATGTTAATAAATCGAGTAAGAACATTTGGGTTCCCATCAAATTCCGGGACCATGCGTAAGGCTTTATAAATAGCTTCAGTATTATCCTGGGCCATTGTTCCTACTTCAAATAGCCTACTTACGTCGATAACTGAATCTGAATCGTCTAAATTTCTATTTAAGTCTACCAATTCCCGGCGAGCCTGTCGCGATGTAGGTTCCCGGTCACCAGAATTTCTAGGGTGAAAGATTCTAGACATAAAAACTATGGGCAAATAAGGGAATAAAGCAACACGAGAGCAATTCAAGTGCACTTACATAAGGTTCATCTCTGGTCTTCTTTCTGGAATCGATTTCTGGATTCACCTCCGGGTCTGCAGTCTTCAGGTTCTTTTTCTGGTTCCTTGATGAAGCTTTGAAAAGCTAGCTGCCGCGATCGCGAAAGCCTCAAGTATCCTACCGACTGCGCCAAATACGAAAGCTGCAGTCGGAGGCTCGAAAAAAAACCAAAAATGATTTAACTAATTTAATTAATAATTAAAATATTACAATAAAATGGATATGACGATAGCTCGAGGTATGAACATAAAGTGATTCGTTTATACATTGTTCTAATAAAGTAAACGCGGGCCACGTTCTGCTGATGCGATGCCTCGTGGAGTCGCGGCTGGTGTTGGTACGTTTTCCAGGTCAGGTCGATAGGTGCTAGGTTGGCGGTTCTCCTACCAGCGCGTTGCGTAATTCGGATTCGCCGAACCGGCGGTGGGGGCGTGACTAGGGGCGGGGCTACGGGCAAAGTGCCAGCAGCGGGCGGGGCTAATGTAGGGGAGACTTGGGGCAAAGTGGACTGGGAGCTAAAAATGTTTGTTGTATGTATGTCTGTCTGTCTGTTGTTTGATGTAAGTATGTCCGTCTGTCTGTTATCGTCAGGGACATAATCATAGATCGCCATTTTGCGGACGAGGGGGTTCGGGTGGTGGGGGATGTTGTCAAAATACTGCCGCGCGCACTGGGTCATAAAATCGTGAAGGGTGGGGAGTCGGGAGTCGTAATGTGTGGATAGATTGGTCACGTACCAAGGAGACCTTAGTACGCGCCGGAGGAATTCGTTTTGGAGGATTTGGAGGGGTTTGAGACGGGATACACCTACAAAGGCGAAGACTGGACATGCGTACGACATTATAGGCCGTACGCATGTCTTGTACAGGTTCAGCTTGTTCTTGACTGACATGCGGCTATGCTTGTTAAGCATTGGCCCCAGCCTGCCAAGAACAAACTGAGTGTTTGCCCTCGCTCTTTGTATGTGGGGACGGAAGGAAAGTTTACTATCAAGCAGTACACCCAGGTACTTCACTTGATTAGTAAACGGGATGGGAGTGTCATGGAGGGTGATAGGGTTGACGCGGTTGGAGAGTTTAAGGTTTGTGGGATGGAAGAGGATGGCCGCGCTCTTCTCCGGGTTCACCTCCACCCTCCAGAGCTTACACCAGTCACCTAGGTCACTGATGGCGCTCTGGAGTTCTCGGCGGATGGTGTTGAGCCGGGTGTGCGAAAAGTAGAGCGCGGTATCGTCGGCAAAGAGGGCTAGTTGGACACGGGAGTGACGCGGGATGTCATTGGTGAAGAGGGAAAACAGGAGAGGGGAGAGCGCAGATCCTTGAGGAACTCCTGCCCTGACGGGGTGCGAGTCCGAGAGCGTTTTCTCCAGACGGTAGCGAAACCGGCGTTCAGACAGGAAGTCTCGTACCATCTGTACGAGCCCATCTGGCATGCCCAGCCGGTATAACTTGTATACCAGACCGTCATGCCAGACCCTTTCAAACGCCTTCGCCACGTCTAGAAACACCGCCCCGGTCACCAGCCGCCATCGGCGTGAGAAGCCGTCCAGGACGTGTTCCGCAATTCTGTGGACTTGGTGTACGCAGGAGTGCCTGGCCCTAAAGCCAAACTGCTCCTGGATGAGAATATCTTTCTCATCGCACCAGTCCCAGATGCGGGTCAGGACGACTCTCTCGTAGAGTTTCCCCAAGGAACTGAGCAGGCTGATTGGTCGGTAAGAGGAAGGGAGATTCTTGGGCTTGCCTGGTTTGGGAATGCCAATCACGGTGGCATTCTTCCAGGCGCTAGGGAAGTGGTTGTTGGAAAGGGCTGCATTGAAGATGCGGGTAATATGGTCAATGTGAGGTGGGGGGAGCATCTTAAGGAGCTTGTTGGGGATGCCGTCGGCACCCGGGGCTTTCCGCCGTATGAGCCGGCGGACAAGCACGTCAATTTCGTCATTAGTCGTGGGGCGAATGGGAGGGTCAGTTAAGGGGAAAGCTAAGATTTCTTGAACCATAGAATTAACGAAGAGGATGTGGTCGTCATCTCTGCTGATGGAGCTTGGGGAACACTGCTCCTCGAGGCTGACGGCAAGGCATTCGGCCTTGTCCTCGTCTTCGAGGGCTGGGGTGTTCCCCGGTCTGATGAGGGGGGGGATGGTAGTGACGAGGTCTGTTTTGAAATATTTCGCTAGGCTCCAGTACGCAACGTGACTGGGCGAAATATTCCCTAACAGTTCGTCAAAGTCGTTCGCCCGAAATGCAGCGATCCGTGACCTGACCTCTCTTTGCAAGGCCCTCATGGATTGCCGATTTTCGGGCGAAGGGAAGTTAGAGTAACGTCGTAATGCTACGTTCTTCCTGTACAGCAATCTCCTCAAGTGCTCCGGTAGGGGTCGGCGCTGAAGTTCAGCCGCCGATACCTCCCTGGAGCTCTCACTGCAAACAGTGCTGAGGTGATTGGTGTACAGGTCGATTGCAGCGTCGGTCTGTTGTTTAGTCGTGATGGGGGCAGAGAAGAGGTGGGAGGGTGCCTGGAGGAGGCCTTTCCTCACCTTCTCCCAGTCCACAATGGTCTTGGTAGAAGGTGGGATACTACTGTCAGGACCGAGTCGCATAACGACTGGCCTGTGGTCTGAATCTAATTCATGGATCACTTCTATAGAACGCATCGTGAGCGATACGTTCTTTAGAAGCACCAAGTCTAAGATATCCGGTCTGTGGTCAACGTTATTAGGGAGTTGAGTTTTAAGTTTGAACACTTATGTATATCTTCTGATTCTATATCGATTAAGATCCTGATGAGAGAGGCACAATGATAAATTGCGTAGCGTTTGACTATGTTATGACTAATCACTGTACAAATCATATAACAGGCGGCAATATAAGCTAGGACAAAGTGTAATTTCTGTAGCGTGTTTTAGGATACACTTTCATTGAGCGTTTTTAAATACCGCTTTTTTTTCTCGTATATTGTTATCCTTGAACGCTTTTGAATATTAACATAATACACACATACATCAATAAATAAAAATATGGATTTTGTATGGCAGAAGCAAGCAAGTGGCTACTTACTGGGCATCTTGAAGTCATTAGGCTTGATGCAGCGGATGTAGGAGGGCTCCTTGCTGCTGAGGATCTTGATCAGCTCGTTAAGGGAGTTCTTGAACTGAGTGATGGCGGTGTCTGGCCTCTTCTTGCTCGTCAGGTTGGCATCCTGTTTACAATATAAATAAATAAATAAATATTAGGGGACAATCTTACACAAATCGACCTAGTCCCATAGTAAGCTCAATAAGGCTTGTGTTATGGGTACCAGACGACGATATATACAATAGATATAAATACTTAAATACATAGAAAACTTCCATGAGTCACATTGTTTTGACGTAACTGAGGCGTTTTGTATGTAATTGGGTTTTATCATTTTACTATTATAGTCGTATTGTAGCCCATCCTCACGGTCCTGCATGTAAGCGGCGGTGGCGGTGGTGGTGGTGGTGGCGGCAGTGGTGGTGGTGGTTTCTCTGGGATATGATCATCATAATAATGCACCGAAGAAGAAGAATATTACCTTATATACACAATATATCTCTCTCTCTACTACTACGATACGATATTAGGCGGCGCGGCGCTGCGGCGTGTTATGATTTAGATAGTTTCGCTTAATTTTTAAATTGAGTGAAACGTGCATAAGGTTCATACATATCTATCTATCTACCTACGGACGGACGGACAGACAGACAGACAGACAGACAGACAGACAGACAGACAGACATACGGTCAATCAATTGAATACCTAATCTTTCATAAGCTAATACCTCGGAAGCCATCTTGTTAGGTTCGGTCCATTCGGTGGCTAATTTGGCCCACCGCCCCGTGTACATCCATAGGATGTATACGTATAGGTACAATATTGTATCACATGATAATACCATCCAGTCCTGTGTAGGTATTATTAAAACTTCAGCCCAACATTGCTGTTAAGGAGGCTTTTGTTGTTGATGCTCAGATGAAGGTGGATATGGAAGAGTTCGCCGCATGCGGTACCGCGGAACTTTGTTAAAGCGGATTTCCCTTTACTGTATGATCTCATCGCTAAGATTGATTGGAGCCCGGTACTGGCACAAGAGTGCGTGAATAAGTAGTTGTTTTGACTCCAGCGTCCCTCTTTCGTAAAACTAGTGCCTACGCCAAATCTTGAAATTAGGTGAGAAAGCGGACCCTAGGCTCGATTGAAAAAAAAAGCCGAGACAAAAAGCTAGTAGGATGATCATTGATGGTCTGGTCAGAAATTATGTGACTACTTAATTAGGCCTAATCATTTTCTTGTGTTGCTAATGGCGGTGGTCACGTGGGTTCAATTGGCCTTAATTAGATACTCGGTTGATAATCTGGGAAGAAAAGACACGTCACTATTTGACGTTTGACGTCTGCCATTTTTTGTTTGTAGTATAACCTAGAATTTGACCTTGTTGGATTGAACAACCCATTCTTTGATTTGTATTTGATTTTTGAGAAAGAATTCGGGACATTTCAGAGTCAGTTAGAGACCGCGAGCGCGCCCACTGCTGGCAGTGCCGGCGGCGCGCAGATCCGGTGTTCACACACACATAATCCTCTATTCCTTCCGTATTCGTATGGCCATGTAGCCGGGACAGGCAGTGCTGCGTCGACGGCGAGGCAACAGGAGGTTCGTTGCGGTTCAAAGATTCTGATCAATTGACTTCTTATTCTCCACCTTGCCGCGTTGCGACTTGATCATTTGACTTCTTATTCTCCACCTTGCCGCGTTGCGACTTCTTTTGATATTTAGAAATGAGTACCTACCAAACTTTATAAACAAACTCGCGGCCAGGCCGCGCCCTTTCATATTACATAACGTTCGTAGCGCCAGCGTATCGCCTTGTCCTATACGCCTGAGTGGGTGCCTCGGGCGGCTACCTCGGCCCTGCCTACTAGATCATTCTTAACGTAAGTTTTCAGAGCTCCGAGAACCCAGTAGACGAGAAGCCGACGTCGGACACAAACTATGTGGTCGGCGCGTGGCCGGCGAGCACGCCGGGCCACACCGGCTACCTCACCGTTGCGACACTGCCGCCTCTATTCCTACGGGGTGAGTCATAGGCGGAAATTATACTACTATTTGTATCCAGTATACTGCACCCACATCGTCTTTAAAAAAATATTGTTATTTAGAATGTTTATGTGAATTCTATTTTAATGCTTTATTTTCGTTATCTTTTTAACGTTTAAGTGGATTTAAGTTTAAGCTTCTTAATAATCTTGGTTGAACATTATTTTCTTGATTTTTTATTAGAAATGTCTTCAAATGTACCAACTCAACCATATTCTGTTCTCATTACGCTGATATTAACTAATTACGAAATAAGTATTTTTGCAAGTTATAAATCGTCTCACGATATCGGAATTTGAATTAATTTGTTTTGAGAATATTTATTTTTAAGTTTAATTATTTTACTAGGTTGTATAGTATAGGTGGGTAAGGCCGTTCTTTCTTGTTCCTGATTAAGCAGTTTAAATAGTCTACATTTTAATCAATTCCAGTGTGTTACGAATATTAGTAATCCATTTATATGGCTAATTGGCGTAACACACTGGAAGAGATTAAAATGTAGACGATTTAAACTGCTTAATCAGG
This sequence comes from Epinotia ramella, assembly GCA_947578815.1. Taxonomy (NCBI): domain Eukaryota; kingdom Metazoa; phylum Arthropoda; class Insecta; order Lepidoptera; family Tortricidae; genus Epinotia; species Epinotia ramella. The sequence goes on from OX388222.1 coordinate 17,994,444, forward strand.
AACAAGAAATAACGGCCTTACCCAGGTATGTAAGTAAAGCTGGATAGGACCGTCCAAAAAAGTTTCCAAAGTTAATTATTTAGCCATTTCATTTTGAGCACAGATTTTAATTTCATATTATATTGCTTTGAGGTCAGAGAGGCTCCCTGTATTATTTGGGTTTAACAAGGTATTACGATTTTGATATTATGGTTTAAGTAAAAATAAGATTTCTATTACGTTGACTTTATTAGTTTGTAAGTGATGATTGAAGTAAACCTAAGGATTTTTTTATTACTACTGGATATGCAAGATGTTAATCCATTTACTGAGGATACTATACTTAAATGTCGTATTGTCGTTCACCTGTCAAAGACTAGCAAGTTAATATAATAAGGGGTTGGTGTTGTGACATATAAATATTAACATTTTCACAGCTAAAAAGGGTGGGTGGCACGAACCCGTCTGTAATCTTAATCGGTGTTCGTTAAAATCTGAATTTATGGAAAATTTGACAAGTTTATATGGGATGACAGCTGTCGGTTCCGTATTTAACGTTGATCGGTCTGTAGTCTCATTGTAACAAAAGAACTACTATAAACTTTTTGAATGCATCAAGGTTAGCACTATTTACAGACGTGCTAATGAGACTTGCGTATAAAAACATGCAAGAAATTGGCGTTTTACACTGACAGCATACGCAATGAGGCCGCGCGGTCTGCACGCTAGCGGGCAGACTGCGGCCTGACAGCTAATAATAATAGTCGTTCTTTGCATGGGCAGTAAGCGACGCTTTTAGATGTCCTTAGCGCTGAAATACTACATTACTTACCAAGGGCTGTAAAAGAAAGAAAGCCCGAAAACGCAGGTATTTGTGACCCGAGCCGCAGGCGAGGATTGTAAATACGCGATAGAGGACTTTCTTTTTTACTGCCCGTGGTGAGTACACAATTTTACGTCTTCACCTGGTCACAATGCGAGTTTTACCGTACGCGCAGCGTGCGGTAAAACTCGTATTATGGCCAAGTGACGTGAAGGTTTTTATGTAATAATTTACTTCGCAGTGGTGTTAATTTAAGCATTATTGTACATTGTCTTTAAATGTGAGACTGAATTATTGTTTTATTCTAATTTTGTGCCATTCCGTATGTACGGGTCGTACACCTGAGATGATTTGATTCTTGATGGTTGATTGTAGACTTGATAGAAACACTGATATCGTTGTATGATTTTATTGATAACCAAGGTAAATATACAAGTGTGACGTCACATTTGTACTAATCGTAGTATGGAAAATCAGGCAAATTGTTGTTTCGGTCGCGAAATACTGCGTTTAAGTACCTAGTTAACGTACAATTTTGTTTCTAGAAAAGCGTAAGGATTCTATTGGTAGCTTTTAATTTACTCTTGGACAATAAAAAAATACTATTTTGTCACACTTCCTTGTAAAAGGCTTCATAACGCGCAGGGATGTAGACATATAGCTACAATTACCTATATTACGCCCACGATGGTTTTTTTCTTAAATTGTATGACAGATACAATTTAAGAAAAACCGGCCAAGTGCGTGTCGGGCCACGCGCAGTAGCGTTCAGTAGTTGCCTGTCTGTCTTCATTTCGTCGATCTTTTATACCCACATTTATGGTAAAATAAAAGTGGTACTGGAACACACGTTTAATGTGCTCTGCCTACCCCTCTTAGGGATAAAGGCGTGTATGTATGATTTGATATGATGAACGATGTTTGTTTGTCTATCTGTCTCACTTGCTGATTCAAGCGACAGAGAGGTCAGGTCTAGACTGAGACAGCAGAAGGTGACAGGTTATAAATACTAACAAGTATCTAGGTTTGATGATTGAGGGGAAAGGGGGCCATAGTAACTATATAAAACACACAGTCTCATCAACTTTTCTTTTTTACCTTTTTTTATCTACGTCATCATCTTTTGATGGTATTTTCATCTCTACCAGGGCCCTATTTCACCATCTTGAAAATTAATACTAACAGTTACACGGTTTAACTCACGTATTCAATGTCACTACGGGCGACATGTTTCGAACTCTTCGGGAGTTCTTCTTCAGGATGAGTGTTTTCGCGGCGGTGTCGCTTGTATCGCAAACTCTATGGGGTTACGTCTGAAAAGTCCTGAATTCCCATGGCCACCTTCTGTTTCCATCATCAGATCAGTTCGATTGTACCATAATAGTGAATTGTCATCCAAACTCTGTCAAAATTTCAGCTCAATCGGACAATAGGGGTAAAAGATTATCAATAATGTTGTATTTTCACGAAAGAGGATTACAAATGTAGTCAAATTGAGAAAAGAGCAACGCAAAAGGTTAAATAATCACAAAGCTATAAGTTTCCAAAGATTTAAGAGGGGTATGTTCTGTCCCTTAGATCGAAGGTCATTGGCGTATGGGAGCCCCTTAAGCAACACTGTCGCGAAAACGATCATCCTGAAGAAGAACTCCCAAAGAGTTCGAAACATGTCGTTCGTAGTGGAATTAAAACGTGAGTGTGAGAGGAGAGAGAGATTAGATCGTAAGTGGTGATAAAAGTTCATTTTTGGAGAACGAAAAACGGTTTCCTCACGTTTTTCGTTCTCCAAAAATGAACGTTTTAGGGTTCCGTAGTCGACTAGGAACCCTTATAGTTTCGGTTTTGTCTGTCCGTCCGTCCGCGGATAATCTCAGTAACCGTTAGCACTAGAAAGCTGAAATTTAGTAATAATATGTATATCAATCACGCCGACAAAGTTGTAAAATAAAAAGTGTTTTTTTTTTATTATTAGGGTACCTCCCCTATACGTAACGTGGGGAGTGTTATTTTTTTCATTTCAACCCTAACGTGTGATATATTGTTGGATATGTATTTAAAAATTAATAGGGGTTTGCTAAAATCATTTTTTGATAATGTTAATATTTTAGGAGATAATCGCTCAAGAAGTAAAAAAAAATATGTCCCCCCCCTCTGACTTTTGAACCATAAGTTTTAAAAATATGAAAAAAATCTCAAAAGTAGAACTTTATAAAAACTTTGTAGGAAAATTATTTTGAACTTGATAGATTGAATAGTTTTTGAAAAAAAATACAAAAACTAAGGAACCCTACACTGAGCGTGGCCCGACACGCTCTTGGCCGGTTTTTTTAACGGTGGATTTTTCTAGTATTATTTTAAACAAGTCTCACGAAAGTTTAAATTCGAATACACTAAACTGCTAACTGCAGCTAAGCTTCTAAACCGTATGTAATCATAAGTGGTGATAAAAGTTAATTTTTGGAGAACGAAAAACGTGAGGAAACCTGCATACATCTGCGAAGAAATTCAAAGGTGTAGGTAGTGGCCAAGCAGTGGGGCTTAGTATTGAAAAGAGGTCATTGTTTAATCAAACTGAAACCTCAAGTCCGCGTTTCAATTAGCCTTATAGCGCGGCAAATGACCGAATTACGGGCGGAATCTCCGCCCACTTGACAATCCCGCAGTAATGGTTCATTGAAGTTTGAAACGGGACCCTTCTTTTTAGGTATCGGTTTGTGTAGACATATATTATACATGCAAACAGTACAGTCAGCATCCTTTCGGCAGTCGGGTAGCCCTGTAGTGGAGTCTACCCACTGGCCAGCCAAGATTTGCAGAAACAGCCCTTCAGGCTTCTGCAAAGAACCAAGGTCATAAAAAAAAAACGTCAGCATCGAATAGTTATTGGTTATTGTGGATAGCAAGTGATCTATTGTGGCAGCCCTTTTTTAGAGTTCACCGTTAAGGCCCGTTGCCTCCAGGAAATTCCAGATTATACAGTACAGTATTGTGTTGTTGTACCTGTTCTGGATGCACGATGTGCTGCCCTAGGTAGCTACTTCTTTTGTGCATGAGTGGTCCGCAGGAGCAGAGTATATGCATCGCTGTTTCCTCTGTCTCCTGGCAGAACCTGACCCTGTATCATGGTCGGCCTTATCACACGATAAATGACAAGATAGAGCGTCCTTCACTGGCTGCCTCGACGATAGAGGCGTGTTCCGATTATGTGAGCACCTCGGCCGCTCCGAAATATCTGATGGCGACAGTACAAGGCTAAGTATTTGGAACGACGAAACTGGGCCCTGAAACACAGTTTCCGAGCTCAGACCCCGTATCGCGTATCATGGTCGGCCCAAGATAGAGCGTCCGTCACTGACTGACACCGTTCGATAGAACGAGACGACGCTCCTATCTTGTCGCTTATCGCGTGATAAGGCCGATCATGATACGGGGTCTGCACGTTGCGTCCTGTTTCATAACTATTTGAAACAGGTGGTATAGTTAGTAGCAGCGAAAGTAGCCAAATATGTCGTAACACATTCTTAACTACTCTTACAGTAATAAAGACGTGTACCGAAATATTTGGCTGCATTGGCTGGTACTAACTATATGGTAACTTTACTGTACAGTCAACTACAATGTGGTGTAAATGCCCTTTTTTTACTGGACAGGGGATGGCAGTCACTTTCGTATTGCTAGTACTTTTACGCCTAATCTTGGGATTAGGTGTCAAAGCGGACCCCGGGTTTTTCCCCGGATTCCGGGCACAACCGAGAAAAATCTAGGAGGATGGTAATGTTAAACTAGTGTCGTGCCACTAGTAAAAAAAACTCAAGTATTATTTCATAGTTTTATTTACTTAGCTTGGACAACGGGTATATTACTAGTAATATTAGGAAAAAATCCCAATAATACCCAACATTGGGAATATTCTCATTAATACGTGGAATTTATTTTAGAAGTAAACCTATGTTCATTTTTTTGCATTTTATATGATGCTTTAGCGAACACGTTAAAGAAGACGAATGCAAAAACGACATCGCTCTGATTCTTGGGTATATGACCGGTAACGTTATAGGGAATATTCCCACCTTGGGAACATTCCGGAGAAAGGCATATCGCTATGTTAGACAGAGAATACAATATCAGTATTCTTTATTTCACACTTCACACTGATAGAGCAGTTACAAAATAAAACACAGATATACACGAAAGAGAGAGGGAGAGAGATGATGTCCGTTAGTAACTACTATTATTTTATTCTGTGGCAGTAGTACTGCCGCAGTACTTACTACACTAAGCTATCAAACACCTTTGCATAATTCATCAAAAGGAACCACATACTAGATGCTATTTATTTATAACAATCTTCACGTCCTATTCCAAGCTTCCAAACTAACTAAATAGAACTCGCATGTTATTAAAACACTAATGACAATACAGAACCCTGCAGCAATTCCTTTGTATTAATGAGTCAAAGGCGCTAATACGGTCCCCTGTACAAATCACTTTGATCTCTACCACCTACAACATAAAATATAATTTCCCCCGGCAAGAGCCCGTTAATGACACGGTGTTGCATTTCATAAAGGTGTAAAGCAAAGTAATGTGAAATTAACTATATTTGCGTACAAGAAAGCAAAGGATGGCTGGGTTTTAGGCTAACGAGGGAAAATGATCAAAGACAACAGGATAACAAGTTTTGGTGTTACAAAATAAGGGGAATATTATTTATATATTTTAAAGCATATTATAAAGCAGGATAATGGACGCCATGTGGCAACATCGAGTTTGCTTATAGTAGCAAAAATTTAGAGTAAAAATGAGTATTTATAAATACTTAACACGGACCCGCAACCTCAATTAAATATTTGTTAAGCCTACATATGTGACGTCTATAGACGTTGCTCGACTGAACGTGTTAAGGGTGTAACTTAAGAGTTTAGAAGGGTCGTACGCTTGTCTGCCACCGACGTGGTTTAAAAACAACTTTATATTTAAATAAAACTTCATTTAAAATTGTTTTGTCTCATAGATATTTTTTGATAAGCAAATAAAACTGACGAATAACCCTGTTCCTCTTAAGGAACTTAAAAATAGGTAGATAATACCTTACAAATGGCACTGTTTTCACTAAAATAGTCATACGGGCCACCGCCAGTCACAAGCATAAACTAAACACAACCCAAATAGCATCCCTTACTTTATTTTAACCAATACTGCCTCAGTACGACTAACCCTAAAACATCCTTAGTCGCTCAATCGATCGTTACAAAGCGACTGAAACTGAGAATCAATGTGACACAAATATTTGTCATTCCAATTTCATGTCAGTTTACGTCGCGCGCTCATTTTAACGGCCGAGCTAACGCGTCAGAAAGAAAGCGAGAAAGATATTATTACAAGAGCCCGTAATTTTCATGCCGATGACATCAATTTGGCGTCACGCTACATATAGAATGATCCCAAATAGTTTTATTGTAATTATTAATCATTAGTCGTCAATCATTTTAATCGTGTACAAATTACTTCAAAATTAATCTTTTCACACGTGGAATAATTAATAGGTACATAAAGGCTGTGAATCAATGGGGCATTATTCCCGCCATGGGTTTTAATTATTCTGTGTGGTATCTACTGACGGATATACAGGTATGGGGATGAACTGCGGCGCTACCACGAACTTCGAAAGTCGAAGTTCGTAATACATGCATCCCTGTCACTCGAGTAAGGGAGTGCGATAGAGATGGAAATACCTACTTCGACTTTCGAAGTTCGTGGTAGCAGATTTACACAGTGAAGTGGCATTCTCGTTTGATTGATTGATTAAAACTTTATTCATTCCCACAACATACATGGCAATGATAAAATACGAAATTGAAACAATAAAGGTAAAAGAAAATAATAATAATATACATATCTAAAGAAAGCATGAAAGAAGTACATTCTAAAGAAGCCATGTGTCTTGGCTGAGAAATGGCGCTGGCTTAGCGAGCCATGCCAGGGCCTTAAATTACAAAATTGAAATATAAAATACTTGGCAACGCTGGAGAAACTGTAGTACAGCCCAGGTTTCGATTGAATCGTAGTCCAGAAACGCTAAGCAAAAGGGCAGATTATACTCCGCAGCCTTCTATATAACTTTATGGTCTTATTTTATCTTATCTAGGTGAGGGCCCTTTCGGATACACTTCGACCCAGTGGGATCTTTTGTGCATTTGACGTCTCATTTATGACTACTCCCAAATTGCTCCATCATTTCTACAAACTGCATGATACAGCTCAGCGGAAGTACCTTAAAATCCTTTGGTTGCGGATAGCCGTTATCAAAGTAATTAATTATTTTTCTGGCAAGGGCATGACATGCACACAGTAAGTGTTCCATAGTATCATCCTCCTCACCAAACATTCTACAGTCTAAACTATCCGATAGTCCCATCTTGGCCAAGAGATTCTTGACCCCGAAGTCTCGGCGAGAAACAGGGTTGCCGGCCGCGTATCCCTATCCGGCCTCGCTACGCTGGGCCGTCTATATCTACTTGGCCTGCAACCCTTCGTTTCCCGGCCTCTATAGTAATGTACTAATTCCATTTACCTCCACCGCATTGTAAAACTAGTCAAGTTACTTACATCACCTGACTTACATTCACCTAGCTCACCATTCATTCACTTGGCTATTTCGAGTTCCGGTCGGTTAACTGGCAGTTCAGTTGGTTATTTGCGCGCGAAAGTGGAGGACAACTCTTGCGCCGCTGCTTCGCTCGCCAGTTTATTTACGAAAGACATTCTCGTTTATGCAATGATTGCATAAACTCTAGAATACTTCAGTGCGCAAAATTGATGCCGAGTTCCTCTTAGATGGAGCTGTTAGTTCCCACGGATGTCCATGGAACCCCTAATAGTCTCCTCCAGCACCACATCTCGAAGGCATTGATTTTGCTGTGTCCACGGCTCTTGACGCAAATGGTTGCTGCTATTTTCGTGCAAAAGTTAAGATCCTTAAAACAGTCCATCCAGTCAGTCCATTAAGTTTAATGTTCCACTAATAAGGCAAACTAGTCTTAAAAAATTGTCACTTCTACATTTTTAATCTTTGAAAGAATGTCCGCCATTACGGCGCGTATCTTATAAATTACAGAAATTTTCACGGTAATTAAAAAATCCGTGAATCTACCGATGAAAAGTGATTCCCGTACTTTTACTATTGTTATGTTTGTTGTTGGTGTAGTACCGCAATACACAAGAAGGCATTTTTTAAAGTTTGAAGTTAACACTCGAAAGGCGCCATCAGTGCCCGCCACAGACTAAACCAAGATACTCTTATGAGAGTATGTGACATGCGCAAACTTATGCTAGGTTATGTCTGCTCGAGTAATATAACTCAATGCTCACGTCACGAGCAAATAAAACGGTACACCTTGTGCGGAATCGCTACCAGAGGGTGTACCGTTTTTTTGCTCATGAGTGGTCCAGACCGGGTCATCTTGTTTCGGGTTTGAAGATCCCAAGATCACATCAACAGCTTTTCCACCATGACTGTGATTTATAGACGGTATTCTAGTCGGATCTCCACCTGTACCTAAGATGAAAAGATAGAGATAGTTATGACTTACAAGATTAATGAAAAGTTCGTCGTTAAATGGTCTGTTTTTAGATGGGCCTGCAAGCTTTTTTAATGTCATCAGCATCAGCTTGGAGTTTTTAGAATCACCAAAATACCATTCACGACCCAACCGGCGATAATGAAACTGGAAGTTATTATATTTGAAAGTTAAAAATAGTTTGAACGTCAATTTCACATTTTGACCGGATATTTAAGAAGCGAGAGAGAATGTCAGTTGGTCTGCCGCCGTGCGCCACGCAAGTCGCGGCGTTAATAGTAACTTGCGCCTGAGCATTCTAAAACCTTCGCGTATAATAATCGATTTCACCTCCGTATAAGTCGTATAACTAACTGGTAGCGTGTTGGCGAGCGGCCTAAATACCGCATTAATTCATTAAAGTGAACCATCAGTGCTACGTAGTGGATTATTGAACCGTGTTTAAAACAGCGACTAACAAATGTGAGAAAACAACATAGATTATTTATTTACTGTTAAGTAAAACGCTATTATAATACAGGTGATCTATCCGTCCTTTTCTTTACAATACAGTGCTGATGGGACAGGGAGAGGGATATCACCTTGGATTTATTAAAAATGGCAGTTTAACCACCTTTTACATTAGATTAATAATCTTTAAGCGTGGATTTAAGTGTAAAACGAAACTACCTATATACTTAAGTAAAAAAAACCAATCATAATTAATTAAGTTGATTTTTTGATACTTATTTCATTAATTCGATTTTAAACACATTTTACAAAACAAACGCCACATCGGCATTTTACGTCGATACAAATAAATAGGTAGGTAACATGAACGAGTTTTTCGACCACTCGGGTTCAAAACGAAAGTTTTCATTCCATTTCACTAATAAATAATATTGCTTCATCACAAATCAGTCATTGCTTCAGTCTAATATTATACTATGCATAACTTATATTTCTTTCATAATTTAAACTTAAAACACCTATAAAATCAAATATACGCATACGTACAATAGTTATAAAACGTGCAACCACTTAATTTATAGAAATAAATACGATGTAAGTATTGATAAATATTATATTTATATGCCGACCGGCGCTGTGTAAGCCCAAGTGAAATAGTATCATTTTAGCTTAACTGATGTAATCACATATATCCTAGTTGGTGTCGACTATCACCCGATCAGCTACCGACGAAATATATAAATATATCAGTACCAACTAATTGCATTTCAGCACTGCTGAATAGGGGTGTTAGACATCAAATGAAATAACCAATAATGTTGAATTTGCCCCCAAAACTGATTAAAGATATCCGTCCCTTTTCCGCAAAACGCACCTTCATAATAGTCATTTTCTCAAACATGCTCGGAAATGTACACGTTAATATCACGAAATGAAGACGTGAAGTTTCTTGTTTATGGCTCCCTACATTACTTCTTGGCCTTAGGCCAAGAAGTAATGTATGAAAACCCTAAGTAAAACCATTATTGTCCGCTACTCTAACTTTTTAAATTTGCTTACTAATATTAAACTGACAAAGGAAAATTTACATACTGCCAACCACCACTAGACACTGTTAGCATACTTGCTTCATAAAAAAAATAAAAATAATCTATGGTACTATACTTTATGTGCGGTTAAACATGGTGCTCGAACGGCTTGTTCAAATGGCATGTTTAAAAAATAAAAAAGGCGCAAATGACCTATTATTTAATTGATTACCAAGTATTTATTTTAATTTTAATATTTCCTCACATCGTTTGAGAAAAGTACTATACAATCCTCGGCCGGAACAGGGATTGCTGGACTCGTTGTATTCGTCTACCCCAATCTCGTCCAGCAATCCCTTACTTCACGGCCTCTGCAGTAATCTACTATTACACAACAAGCAATATTAAAACGGTTGTAGTTTCGTAATTCTTTGAGATATCTGAATGCTATTTTCGTCACTAGGCATATTTTTTTGCCTTCTTTCTTTTGGAGTTATAATAAATTTTGAGTCTACACCCGCACCCGTATTATAAAGCGGTTCATAACTGCCTACTGTCATTGTACAATTCGCGCCACATAAGTTTGTGTGCAATGGTTTGCTACTGGTAGCGTCGAAAAGGTGTCAAAGGGTGTGCGCAAACTGCGCAAGGCGTGAGGCTAACTTCAGACTCTCAACCATTCACGGCGCGTATTGTCCACGTTATCTACGTAAATCACCTGACCCCAGGGGAATTAGCGGCAATGATTATATATTCAACTAGGAAAAACTGATAATGTTCGGATATTGCGCTTCGCCGGACGCTGCCGCGTCACGCTTGCTTCGCTCGTTCGGCTCGCGCGCTGTAGGGTCGCAGTTCACCTAACAGCCTAACCGTTTTTTCCCCTGGGGGATCAGGCTAGGGGATTAACGTGGATAACAGCGTATTGTCAGGGTCAAGTGTCAATATGTTTAGAGTACTTTAGAAGCTTACAGCATAAAGACAAACGTTAGATACTGAGACTTCGATTCATACCACCACTAATGCAAAATCCATAGTATATTGACATATATACTATGGATTGTGCATGGTTAATGGGTGTTGTAAGCATCATAACAACTATTGATGCTTTGGATTTCCAGCGTTATCTGACATTGCAATTGTGGCAAGATTACACTAGCAAAAGAAAAAGCTTTGTGTTCTAATAAGTAGGTATGTAGAGTCAGCTCGACTCACTTTCAAGGAATTTACAGTGTCTATCCTACCTCTACCTACTTCATCTTATAAGATTAGTTCGTGAGCTTTGCATAAATTTTTTCGTGTTGGAATTGTTTGTTGATGTGATAATAATTGTTTTATGTTTAACTTATAGTCGCCTGTATTCCCTACTATTCACTAAGGGAATACTTGACACGTGGATAATTGTAATTGATCGCTAGTAATAATCAAATAGCCACGATGGGGACTATGGCATAATCATTCACACATCTCATTGTCAATCATTAAATTCATTCGACGATCATCGCTATGCTTAAACTTCTTATTTCATTTCCATTGAAATCACTCTTTCCTTCAGATATTAAAATGCGATTGAAATATTTGACTGATGATTAAAATTTTTAGCTATCTGAGAGATAGGACGTTCCCAAGGTATGCCACGGTTGGAGATTTGTTTGTTTTGGCTTCCAGGTGGCACGCTTCACGTTTCATTCAATTATTATTCATTAAACTCGCATGATTTGGCACGGCTTCTTTCCACTAATTTATTGATTTAAGTAACGACACCGAAATTGGTACAAGACGAGCCATCATTATGTCGGGTCACTTATACTTGAGATCATTCGAGTTGGCCGAATTGCAGCAAAGTAGCCTATTCAAAATGCAACTCTATCGTCCGAGGTAGAAGATTCAGATTCCGATGACAGTTTTATTAATAGTCGTCAAAAAAAAAAATTGACCAACTTTATAATTTTTTAAGAACAACTCACGCTTGACCAAAAATTTTAATGAGCCAAATTTGTTTACATAAAAAAACACCTAATGTCTCCTTGGACACTTTTCCTCTATCTCCTTTAGATTCGGATTTCCCCATACTGTCCCATTTAAAAAAAACACTCTTATACTGACGACCGACTCCTCTGGGCATATCCAATTATATATCATAACTAAGTAGCAGGATCGGATCAGAGGCTCTAGTATAAATTTTACCGAAACAAAACTTTACGATCGCGTTTGCGTTTTACCCTCAATTTGTATGGGATCTGAGGCTCTAGAACAAGAGGTATAGTGCGAGAAAAATCGAGAGTATGTCGCGGCCGTCCCACGATAGACGTGCTGATGGCAAGCGACGACAGAGCGTAAGATGAAGCCACTGGTTCAGTAGCTTATTCACTCTCGTTTCGAAGGCACCTAGATCGTTAGTTCTCCATCAACACAGATGAAGGGAGCGAATTCCATTCCTTAGCAGTTCGCAAGATGAGGTCAATCGCTTCGTGCGATTAAATGGTACGTTGACATCATAAGGATGCATTCGCTTCCTACGCCTGCATTAGAAGTTCTCATAGACCCTTTTGTAGGGTTTCGCGTACCCAAGCCGCTTAGACATTTAATCATGTACAATAGTTTGATAACACTTCCTGCGACTATGCCCTTTCACCCGAACAAACATAGTTACATAGTTAGGTACGGTCGAGGTCATAAATACCTTGAACTTTGTTACGGGAGCTGTGCTTAAAAAAAACGATGACATGAGTTTAATTTATTAATTTCGTGGCATCAAAATAAATAAACTTTAAATTGTATTTTTTTTTTTTTTATTACCACACCAGAACTTTGCCACCACCGCCCCAAACATGTAGGTTAAGGTACCGAGCACCTCTTTCAAGGTCTGAAGACCTTCGTCAACAGTATTGGAAAGGATTAAGCAATCGTCTATGTACACCAAAACTTTTCCAGCTTCTATAAATTCCCGTAACGTGGTACTTATGATGCGCTGATAGACTATAGGCGCGTTAGCCAAACCATACGGCATTTTCAAATATTCATAGTGTACCTACCTACTGAAACAATATATATTTTTTAAATTAATTTAGGATAACCCGGTTTATAGAATATATAAATGTTAACGTAATCCGTACTCTTTGGCCGACAGCATCTGCACTTTTTCTATATTAGGAACTACGCGACCACTATCACGGCGCGTATTATTATAACACCATAAACTTAAATGGCCCTGTTGACTGGATTTAATACACTTCACTTTTTCACTCTTCACTTCAGACAGCCATATCATAGGCCAAATTACAACCTTGTTTTCTGGCCTTCCGTTAGCAACGACGAACTGGGCTTTCGCTTGTGTGGAATGTGGGTTATCCGCTTAAACAAATTTTCTATAGATTATAATGGTAGGATTCCACGGTTATCTATGTCACTCGATCTCGTTAATTAACATGATTATGTTGTTTAATAATAATTTTCCTTAACTTAACACATCTATTACTAATAGTATCTATAGGGTTAAAAAAGCATGATGAAAACAATATCCTACTCATATGTTACTTTTGTCACTTGTTTATATATAACCCGGTCTGTCTTTCTTCAAACCTTACATGTTCACAGTTAGGTATACCACCAGATTCCATGTTAGGCACTACGTGATCACTGAACGTGAACTTATATTGTCCTTTTGAATAGATTTAAACACTTCTCACTTCTCGTCACTAAACATGACATTTAGTCCAGTGTCCAAATTGTATCAAATTGCTGTTTTATGTGCTTCTCTGTAAGCAAGGGTTTAACAGCATGCCCATGATAGTATAAACCCTCCTCTTTATGGAGACACCTCGAACAGTCCACACTTGTGTGCAATAAATCAACGAAATGCCTTGTCGATTCAAAATCATTTTCTTCTTCTTAGTATAAGATAAGACATTGTTTTTGTATTTTGGTTTTTGTGGCGAAGCTAGAAAAGGTCTCGCCTAACTGGACATATACGAGTACCTACCGGCGCAGACGCTTTGCCAAATAAGCTATAGGTAGATATTCAGTAGCATAGCAAAGCATCTAGCTTCAATCTTCATCTCTACCTGTCTTAGTATGGCAATAGAACCATGTTCAAATTCCAAGGTCGCAAGATTTGGATAGGAAATATTGCTGTACTTACATTCAACGCAACTATGTGGTTGCTTAAGAAAACCAATGAGAAAGACGAAACAGAGAACTTTGATCACCATTAGGGCTTTTATAAACATTGGATAGGAAAGGCAAACATCTTGAATTAAATAAAACTTAGTTTTTGTCCAACGCGAAGTGTACCATAAACCACGATAGAACATTCGTTCACGAGGAGTTCCTTTTCGCGACGCTAGAGTCAGGAGCACACGTTATGGAGCAAACGTTGTGATTTGGACAAGAAGCTATAGATGCAAATAAGAATACAAGAAATATTTCTGTCATATGACGCACCAATTGCCCAAGAAAACTAGCGCTACAAATTCATACTCCGCTATGCACGGCGAGAGCCACTCTTATCCATTTTCGGGTACAGTCAGCAGCAACAGTAGCTACGCGGGTCAAGTGCTCAAAATACCTACACACGACTCTTATGTCAAGAGGATAAGGACTGTCTAGCTCATTTTGAGCGTGTTATTTTGCGTAGCTACTTGCGCTGCTGACATACCTACAGTCATTGTGATCACGTTGTGATTGGAAAGGTTTCGTTCTTAGAAGAACACCACAAGGTGCAAAGTGAACCCGAAACACAATATTCAGTGCTCTGATTTTCGTTAGAAGAATTGTGGGAACATAATTACAAAGTCTGCGGGATTTTTCAAGCCCCAAACAAAAAAACTGTTTTATGATAACCAATCGCGATATACTATAAAATAAAGCATTCTGGAGTCTGTAGTGCTTCATCCATGGAGAATATTTTTATGCGACGTCAACTCACGGAGCAATGCTACGCTTCAAAGCCAAAATTAGAATTAGCCTGTGTACAAGAAACTGCGGCGGAAATAACAGAATTGGTATCAAATCACTCAAATGGGTGTCACATAATTCGTAAATTGCCAAGGAAAACTAGCGCTACAAATACGTTGTGCACAGCGAGTGCTAATATGTTGTTGTTGGATGTTATGCTACATTGTGATTGGGGAAATTTCTTGCTGGTTTTCTTCTCAACAGGTGTTATATTCTCCAAAATGCTAGTAGAATCAAATACGAGTTTTCTATATAACTTCAGGAAGCGGTTCCTACAATTCTGAGAAGATTCATAAATGCTTGTTCATGCATTTATATAAATATAACGCAACGCATAAATACGAGATGCTTTGGAAGTAAGGTTAAAAGACTCGCGCGCGGAGAGAGCTCGAGCTGTTTCGACGACATCGACGACTGATTCATCGACGTTTTCGACAAGGGGAAGATACATCAGTTTCCGAAGAAACAAAAAACCAGGAAGAAATTAGCCAAGTGCGCACAGTCCCATAATTCAGTTTTTGTTTCTTCCACGGCCAAACCAACCAAGATGCAAATACAACGTTAAAATTAGTTAAAGAAATGTTTTATCTACTGATCAAGGTAATCAGTTTTTTTTATGTGATTTTATATTATACATTTTCGTTACCAGTAGATCGTCGTGGTTAGATAAAGGCGTCAGCTGTTGTTTAGAGCAGTGTTTTTCAATCTTTTTCATGCCGCGGCCCCCTGAGAGCAGAATAAAATATTACGCGACCCCCCACCCTACGCTGTTCAAAATACTATGCACTTTAACTTTAAAAATATGAGTAGCCGCGACCCCCTTTAGACGGCTTCGCGGCCCCCCGGGGGGTCGCGACCCACACTTTGAAATAGGTTTAGAGCATCTACACTATAAAGCTGCTTTTTATTAAATCCTAACACCTTATTGACAACCGACATAGTGGCACCTTTTGCCTTGGCAGGGGATGAATTTATATTGGGATTGTAAAAACGTGTCGTATGAAAAAGGTCTTTATACATGAAGTTACTGGTACGAGAAGAACTAAATGGTAATGATGGTGATATGGTAAATGAATGGTATCAAAACAGTATTTCATCCGTTTGAAATATAAAGGTCCTAACAACAGTTAGATCAGGCACAACAGAGAGAACAAATTGGATATTTAAGACCTTAATATTTCAAAAGGTAAGGTAACGTTTAAGAAAAACACGAATAAGTCTTGGCATTGGCCATTCCCTTGCTCCATCCTACTGTAAGCGCGCTTTTGGCACTATTAAGAATTCATACTTTGCTATTGACAGTAAAAAATACTGATTCATTATTACGAAACCATTATAATTTTTGACTATCGAATACTACCGTAATGTAGTCGAAATTTTACGTGTTCGGTTAAAATGTACAAAACGCAGTACAAATAGCATTCTTAAAATTTACTGTTTAAATTCAAATGTCAGTTTGCTGTAAAACTGCGTAAGGTAACAAACAATTTGTTAAGGCGTTAAAAAAACATTTTTCTTGTTCTCTGCCATGAAAAACGACTAACACTAAAAATGCACCGGTATGTCCATTATGTAGCACGTATTAGAGGCATTAACAACCAAAGTTCGTTCCTAGTTTTAAGCTAAATCAAAGTGCATCAGCGAGGGCGTTCCAACGTCCGATGTACTGCACAGTTTTATCACTTTGAGTGTCCTAGTTAAATAATAACCTTATTCATTTGTAATGAGGGTCACGTGCGCGTTCGGCTACGCAGTTCTATTATAAAAATTAGATGCCTGTGCTTTGCAGAGCTTGTTTTACAATTTTAAAAGTTTAACCTCAAACTACGGGTGCCAAAATGTAACTGCCTGTAAGGAAAACTATCGGTGGATTGATTATTGGATAAATAATGTGATAACTATGACGGCTCTATTTGGTTTTTTAACGTTTGGTCTATGCTTTAAGCTTTAAATATGGAATACTAAAAACAAAGATTCATAAAGTACGGAGTTCTTTATTAAGATGGCGGCGTTCGCGGCGGCGGGCCGCGGTGGACTGCCTTCTTTGAGGAAAATATAAAACATAACTTGTTTACTTGACGTCGTTAAACGGAACATGGTTGATATACTTTAATTATTTTATTTATATTATGTCGAACCTGCTGAGAGCGGTGCAACAAGTTGTATTTTTTTACAACTTCAGTTCAGATTTTATTAATTTTAACAATGAGTACAACTGTAAAATTTATTTCCCTGGTGAAACTTGGTACCCTGCTCAACAATCCTTGGTTTTAAGATGTCGTGTAATAAATAGGAAAGTACTTTCAGCTTACATAAGACTAAGCTAAATAAAGTCTAATAAAGAAGGTTTTTTGAGCTGCGTTATTCTAGTCCCTTTAGAGGTCACAGCTCATTAGGGCCACCCGGCGCCTGACCCGCACCGCTTCGCCTCGAGCGGTTAGTATTCTTTATAGAGCGCGCGGACGGGTGGATCGGTTTGGCCGATTTGACGTTTGAGAGTTGTTTGCTATAATTTTTAGCATGTTTATACGCAAATAGTTTCATCTTATCTTCACTGATAGACCAGCACGTTTTTTTAGCGGAATAGCAAAGAAATATTGTTCTCGTAATATTTATAATAAAATCTTTCGCGGTTTTTTTTAGATTTTTGCCCCAATCATACTCTGGGACAGTAAGCCGAGCATAAGTATACTTTCACTTGATTAGGGTTCTTCTTCATTGATTAGGATTCTTCTTGGATGATTAGGATTCTTCTTCATTGATTAGGCTTCTGTCCTAGTTGATTGGATATGCGCCGTGACCCCTTATCGCGACAATGGACCCACGTAACCTGACCTTTAGATCCATTTCTCGATGACAATGCCTGTCAGAAAAAAATACACTTTTCATCCCAACCATAAACTTAAAATCATTAAACCAACTAAGTTTAACTGACTGTTAAAAGATGGTGTATTTAGTCAGGATTCAAAATGGTATAACACTTGCTAGATTTGTCTTCGATTAAAAAAACGGTATATTTTACAACAAACCCGATTTAAATAAGTATATTTTTCTATGAACTATCGAATTTAAACTTTCGTGTGTCATGTCAGTCATGTTTAACGTTATACGAATATTTATTACAGTTAAACTCACGTATTAAATATCACTACAGCGACATGTTTCGAAATCTTGACGAGTTCATCTTCAGGAGATAGATCTAAATGTAATTTTTCGTACGAAAAATGTCTAATGTTCCTTGTCGGACGGACTGTCGGTGTGTCGCAAACGTACTGGAACATATGTCACAATGTGTGTGGCGTTGTGTGTAGCTGTATCTAATTATAGGACCAAACGATGTAGGTGTAGGTACATAAAACGTGAATAATTGAATATTCGTCAAATGTTACGTTCTGTGCTCTCACGACAGCACGATGAACATAATTATTTCAATAATATTGTGACCCAGTATATTCGTCCTGTGAATGAACGTATCATTACATTCCAGTAGATATTTTGCTACATTTTGAAATAATATATTTTAAAGTCGACCTTAACATGTAGATCTTAAAGTTCAAAATACAACTATAAGATTACGCAGCCATCGGCCGGTGACCGGCTTCTTAGAATAATTTGTGCAGTGGCTCCCTCTGGCTACGTAAAAACATTCGTGTTTGCGCAGCGCCACCGTAAGGTCCTCTCACTCTGCCTGCCCTATTCGCGTAGTTCGTTCGTTCGTTCGCTCGCCCGTTTGTGTGCGCGTTTTATAAAATATTTAAAATTCAATTACCCATTTGTTTTTAAAACACAATGGCCGACACCGCAGTTGCTGCCGACGCACCCGCCCCGGCGACGCCCGCGAAGAAGCCGAAGGCGTCCGCATCAGCAGGTGCCAAGAAGCCGAAGGCGAAACCGACACACCCGAAGACTTCTGAAATGGTGAACAGCGCCATTAAGGAGTTGAAGGAGCGCAGCGGTTCGTCTCTACAGGCCATCAAGAAGTACATCGCGGCCCCAATTATGACTTCGACATGTTGGGCTGACGGAGTCAGATTAATAGTGAAATAAATGAGTGTTCAAACTTTGGAATTTAATTTGTCACCAAATAGGGATCCCAACAGTCCTATAGTAGTAATTGATGAAAAGTATTTTATACCATGAAATACCGAATTTTGTACGTTAAAAAATATTTCGCGAATGGGTTGGCTAAAATTTGATTTTCCGATCATCACATTTTAGACAATATACTCGTATTTCTTACTCTAAATTCTTTATTTTTAGAAATGCATAATTAAATTTAAATTTGAAAGTTTGTAAAACAATCAATTAATGACACTGCACTAGGCAAGGTACTGAAACACGTACGTTTGTATCACAACTTGAATCTACTGGAACAGGAAATAGAGTTGAGTTCTATTTGTTTTACAATCGAACAACGCAAAGAAATGCAACTCTATTTCAATTTATATAAATTCAATTCAAGAGGAGGATTTTAATAGGCCCTAGGGCGGATAGTACCTTTATAAATTTTTGAAAGCCCAATTGATTCCAGAGAACCAAAACACAATAAAGAAAAGCATTTAAACATTGAATTGTGAAATTCATATGCTACCATAGCGCAATGTTTTGAGCGTTTTGTCGAGACAAGTATTCGCGTGACGCTTCCTGTTGGCTTCTAGACGGCAAGAGAAACAGTCGTGCTCCGGCGGTGTTCAAGTACACGGTAAGCCACGGTCCACGCCAGGGCTGTTATTCGCTACGCGCTAATGCGGATCACCCCGCCGGTCACCCGTCACGAAACTAGACCTCTACCTACGCTTAGTTACTACGCATCATACATATATTTGTGGGTGAGCGTTGAGGTAAGCTTAAAACAAGTTACAGAATAGGGGGGTTGGACAGACCGCGAACACGACAGAGCCAGTATCAGGGACACGGTAACCCCTGACGTAGCACAAACGGCAAACACTTCTTCTGGATCTCCTCCCGTATACTACTAGAGCTTTCAGAGTATACAGAATCTTTTCATATAAAACCGTGTTGGGCAGTAGATATATGCTACTGATGCCACTAGTGACGCAGTGAATAATATAGTCCCTTGCAAGAGCGGCGCTACCCAGACGAATATGATGGTGACCAATTATCATCGGCCGATGTACCTATTAACTTCACCATTTCCACGTAGAACATCACAGTTGCCTCCAAAACTAGTGGTACAGTCGAGGTCATAAATATGTTTACACTTTTGCACCTTATTACAAGGCAATAAGGTGCAAAAGTGTAAACGTATTTATGACCTCGACTGTACACTAGACAGCAAAAGTCCATGGTCAATTCAGAAACAGTTTCGCTTGTCCGCCGAATCCTACGCCATCTATGAGCATAACGTGTAGTATTATTATAGATATAAATGTAAGCCTCAAAAGTTAAGCGAGATTTCACTAGATGGCGTTGTTAGCTGATTTTTAATGAAATAAAAATTGTTTTCGTCCGCGTCTTCGAAATTTCTATTTACTTGGATAACCACCACCTACTATTTTTGTATATTTATCGAGTCAACTTTAACGCATTCCCGATTTTTTGTTTTTAACAACACACCTTCGTGGAGGTATTATTAAATTTTCTTCTTCTTGTTAGTGTTTTGCACTAAGAGCGAACTCCAAACATCGAATAAATTACAAAAACATAATTTGGCTTTGCGTCGGGGGTTAAAAAATACCCTGTAGGTATATTGAAAGATCTTAATACAGAGTAGCCGAGCGCAACTGTACGTTAGTGAAGGTGCTAATGTCGTGCATTAATCATGTCGCCGAATATATGACGTCATCAGGCTCCGCGGTTTGAGGTTAGGAACTTTCACACACCAAATCTCGGTAGAAAACAATTTACACTCGAAACGAGTACGCGAATTACTTACTATGATCCCTAAACTGTAGGTTCCGTGACCTCAGAAAGCCCAGAACACTATGGTAGCACCATATTCCACCGGTAAGTCTGCTTAATAGATGCTAATTTTACTATCTCCTTCTAACATATAGTTGCGTCCCCTTTGCCATCCCAAGTAGCAATGTCTTCACTGAACTAAAATTAAATTAATTAAATGGACACCTTTA
This sequence comes from Epinotia ramella, assembly GCA_947578815.1. Lineage (NCBI taxonomy): Eukaryota > Metazoa > Arthropoda > Insecta > Lepidoptera > Tortricidae > Epinotia > Epinotia ramella. The sequence continues at coordinate 18,015,352 of OX388222.1, forward strand.
GTGTTGCATACTAAAATTGATGCAACGGAAACCTTTGTGCATTTATTTTTCTTGCGATGTTTCCGATTCACTACTAGTGAATATCCAAACAATTCCAAAAACACTTCTTTCCCAACATTTTTTTCGTTGGGTGCGGGATTTGAACCCGCGACTCTAAAGCTAGGTCGACAGCTATACTATGCCTGGAGCGATAACCAGCAATGCATCAGCACGCATCAAGAATTATACAACATGGCATATGCATCATGCATGCAATGTATACGTCATAGAAATCATAATACTGGCACCTGCTGGTAAGGGGATGCGCCATAGTGCATTCATGGAGGTATTCATGTCATAGACTTTGCTTAATTATTCACCGACTGCCTCAATACTCTCAATACTGGTGTGTCATGTAAAAAGGTGCTTTTTGTTTCAATGTTGGCTGGGATTACTATTGGTGAATTGCAAAAGGTTTGTGTAACTTTCTAGCTATTTACAATTATTCATTTTATTTCATTTGGCAGACTCATCAAGCATGAAAGTCTTTCTGAAACTTAAGTATTCCAGCGTTCTTTAAATGGTGTAATTTGTATTTTTATTGTGTTGTTTTGGATGTTCTTATACTACTATAACTTGTTTTTAATGACTTTCTCATGTGTTTTAATTATGATTTTATTGATCCAAGAATTTCACCTCTAACGTCGCAATACGAATGCCCCCAGTTATCCCTATTAATCATTACCTCGGAGTTCTGAAAACCAACAAAATAGAACCGAGATCATATTCTATTATTCCATGCACGAAATATTCAAGCAGCATTTTGAGCCCGCTTTGAGCACTCTAATTTGTTCAAAGTAAAATTGTCGGCCCACCTCGACACTCACTGAAGAGCATCGCGATAGGATTTTTATATTGAACCGTACTGTTACATACGATTCACCGACGATATGCTCCGCAAACGTGTCAGTATCGCCGCGGAAGCGGCGCACCGACAGCGCGCAGCACAAATGCAACTACGAGCTTTTTAACCGCAACAATTTTAGTATACGCTATTGGAGCTGGAGTTACCGCGGCTGCTGGCACCAGACTTGCCCTCCAATTGTTCCTCGTTAAAATATTTAAAGTGTACTCATTCCGATTACGAGGCCTCGTAAGAGTCCCGTATCGTTATTTTTCGTCACTACCTCCCCGTGCCGGGAGTGGGTAATTTGCGCGCCTGCTGCCTTCCTTGGATGTGGTAGCCGTTTCTCAGGCTCCCTCTCCGGAATCGAACCCTGATTCCCCGTTACCCGTGACAACCATGGTAGTCGCAGAAACTACCATCGAAAGTTGATAAGGCAGACATTTGAAAGATGCGTCGCCGGTACTGGACCGTGCGATCTGCAAAAGTTATCCAGATTCATCAAAATGTTACGACTTCGGACGCGAGGCCCTCCGCCGATTGGTTTTGATCTAATAAAAGCACTCATCCCATCGCTGGTCAGAGTTCTGATTGCATGTATTAGCTCTAGAATTACCACAGTTATCCAAGTAACTGAGTAAGATCTAAGGAACCAAAACTGATATATTGAGCCATTCGCGGTATCGCCTTAATACGGCTTGCACTGAGACATGCATGGCTTAATCTTTGAGACACTAACTACTGGCAGGATCAACCAGGGAGCTGCTGATGTTTCGCGCAATAATGCACAAACACTAGCGCCGCCTCCCGTCCGT